>JARFIW010001108.1:5812500-6185075 GCA_036346225.1 Platerodrilus igneus | reverse complement strand
GTTTTAAAAATTCAAAGAATGTCGTGCCAACTTCAGAAGCGTTAGGATGTTTTACTTTAATTAATATATTTAACATAAAAACATTTTTATTTAAATAAATACATGTTTTTAAATAAAAAGTAATACTGCAACAGGAATGTCTTGTTAAATTAAGTACTTACGTTAAAATTCTAAAATCTAGTGACTCGATTTTGAGCAAAATAAATAAAAAGAAGAAAACTATTTACTACTAGCATTACTGTTTTCTTCTTGCGAAATTTCGTCGTCGTCTTTTTCTTCTTCATTGTCTGATTCTTTACTTTCTTCTTCATCTAACATATACTTTTTAATACCTCGTTCGAGAACGGTACGTAGAATTTTACTATCTTTAAATATATCAATTTCTTCCATTCTTGTTCGTTTATTACCCCTTGGACTTGTATGTTCATCATGGTTTGAAGTATATGCTAATTGTTGTAAAAACCCACCAATCATGGGCACTAAGGTTAATAACTGAGACCCCACTAGCCTGTCGAATTCTAATCTCTGCTTTTGTATTTCGAGTTTTTGCTTTTCAATATCTAGATTTTCTTTTTGTATCTTCACGAGCTCTTTCAAAGTAATGTTAAAATCTAAAATTACACCATTATGGGCGTTTGAAATTTTGTAACTTACCATTGTAGCTTTTTTCATGAGAGGCAGATATAAAATTTGGAGAGTTTCTCTTTTCATTTGTTGACTGTTGAGGTTGCAAACTGTTCAAAATTAGTAAAGGCACAGGTATTGATGGCATTGTTCCTGGTTTCAAAGTTGTGTTTTGGCTTGGAATTGAGAAACTAGGTAAAATGGTGGAAATTGCTTTGGGTTGGGTATTTGAGATGATTGTGTTTTCAACTTCTTTGGGCTTGGGTTTTGCAGGTGCTGTAGGTTTGAATATAATCGATGGCGCTGGTTCGTCACTGGTTTCAGATCTACACAATACCATTATAACGAAATTAGTACAACTTGTCAAAAAATTACTGACAGTTTTTGTTTTGCCTTTCAAAATTTAGTAAAACATCCAAAATTGTACTTAAATTTTATTAAATCGCTTTATACATTTTTAAACAAACTTGTAGCTGTTAAACAATTCTTCTACGTGGTCTTTTGCAAACTATAAAACCAGCGTATTTTAAGAGAAATAAAACAAAATAAGAAAAAACGTTTTGCACTAGTTTACACAATTGCTTCTGATTTGTTTAAATAAAGTCAAGGCATATGTTCTAAAAAGCAATAGATGTTGACTAATAAATTTAGCTAGGGATTTATTTATTTAAAAAGTGAATGTTTACTGTACTGTCATACAAAATGGCGGCTTTTCTAAATTATTAAAAATTTAAAAATTATACAAACCCTATGCTATCGTTTGTGGCCCAGGATTCCATATCATCATTGATATCGATGTCGATTTCTTGTTTGATGTCCTCGCATCTGGGGCCTTCAAGGGCTGCTTCATTATTACGGTCGGTTGCTTTTGGTACCCCCTCCTTGCTCAAAATGGCGTCCATAGCTTTAAAATGTGGCCAATCAGGATCAACGGTGCCTACGCCAGTTCCGAAAGTCGTAGTTCGCTTAATTCGATGATACAAACATTTCAAATTGCGTATTCTAGTTTTAATTTCATCAGGGGTTCTATAAAAGCCACGCTGTTGCATGTTTGCTGCCAAAATGCGCATTACAGGGGCTTTTCTATGAGTTAGGTAGAGTTTATTTTGGATATAAGGACTTCCCCAAAGTTGAATCAATAACTTTGTTTCATCTTCGCGAAAATTCGAAGTACGTTTCTTTTGGAGTGTTCTAATGGATTGCGATTCCATGTCTAAATAAAATGTACAAGCACTTTTGAAATGTTTGCTCAGTATTTTGTTTAGCGAATTGTTTGGTTAATAAAACTGACACTACTCATCGTTTTGTTTTATATTTTTTTGTTATTGGCTATATACGTGACTACTCTGTATATAAGCAATATGACTAAGCACAAAGAGAATAAGCAACAATTTTTTAAAGTCATTAAACGTTCATCAATCACGATTTAAAAATTCTAACTATCTAAAAGTTTTTTGTAATTTTTAGAACCAAAAATAGAGAAAACATTTTAAACAGTTTATTCAAATAGAGCGACCTCGTAATCAATTCGTCCTTCATTAATTTGGTGAAAGCTTACAAAAAAAAGAACACTTTTCACAATCTTGTTAATTATTTTCGCACACCGCAGAAATACTTGGGGAATTATTCTCAGTTAACGAGCACAAAATTAGTATTTCTAATGGACATTGGAATGGCCAAGAAAAGGTAGTTATTGCGCTGTTTTTCTGTGTAATGTTAGTAAGGACACTTCCAAATAAAGAGGATTTAAAATATATAGATCAATCTGGAAAATTAGAACAATGGAATCGTAGCATTATTTAAGGACTGATGTTTTTTTATGGAGTTCGGTTAATAGTACCTGGCCAGTTGAAGGCATACCAAGTTTGTGTTTTAAGGTAAATGTACGTGCAATTATATTTTCGGAATTTACTGTTAATAAAGTTTAAACTTGAAGTTATAATTGGAGTTATTTATAATAAAGGTAAAGATAGAAAGACAAATTGTGAAAAAATATCCAACTGCTCCAGTGATGAAATCGTTTTTTGAGAGTGACTTTTATTTCGAAAACTTCTTTAATTCAATACCAGTTAACGAGTACTTTCATGGCAAATAAAGGTAGAGTATGAGATGACGAAATTTAGAAAAACCGAAAGCACGAAAACCTATCCGGAATAATCATCTTCCGGATACCAAGAATATAGAAAGAATTGTTGGAAGAAGACTGTTTTGCGTGCCTTATTTCTGAAGCTAGTATTACCTTTCAAGGTAAGTGATATTTGTAGTTTTGTATTTTGACCATTCTACATTTTATAACATTATAATTTTTATATAATTTTTTTTGCAATAGGAATCCACTCGCGCACCATTGTAGTTGACCAATGCACCATTAAAATTGTTACCGGGTTCCTGCCTCTTCTGTGCAAATCAAATTCGTAACGTAATGCCATTTAACCGTAACAATTTCTATACGTCTTTGCTAATAAATACCGACTCTAATTATTACACCCGTAATCAATCGAGTAAGAGTTTTATTCTACTTCGAAGCAGTACTCTCGCGGTACTTGTATACATACCTGCTCTTCACTGTTAATGCCGGTATCGTATGCTCTTCAACCGTGCAAAATTAGTTATCAGAGTATACTGCTCATGGGTTGTTGAGCTACTTCATGCTGTTATTGCATCTGATTTAATCACAGCCTACATAAAAAAATTACTTTCAAGAATTTAAAAATTGTACTGAATAATCGATACGGAGATATCTGGAAAACGGTCTCTCGGAGAGATATTTACAAGGTATACCATTTTTGCGTAAAAAGATGCAAAATTCATAAATCTTAACATTTAAGACACAAAAAGTCATTTTAAAGAAATTTAATGTACTGTAAATGGCGCTTACTACAAGCGTGTTACGTTTTTTCAGCATAAATTAATTACCCTATTTTTCTCCCTTGTTAATTCATTACTCGTTTGAATAAACTCCGTTTCAATTCTTAAATTCTTTAACAATACCCTATATAGTGTACCTGTTCAGTATAAGTCCGCTTAACATAATTTAAACTCAAATCCCTTTTGCTTTTAAAACGAAAAGTTATTCCATAAATTAAATAGTCTATACCTTGTTTTAGGTATCCGGTAATTTGTTAAACCTTCCGATAACGTATAATTGCTTTCTCTGGCATTTCCCATTTAAAGGCTTATCGAAATGATAGATTCTACTATTATTTGATAGCGTGCTTTCCAGTTTTGCTAATCGTGCTTCGATAATGCGAGGATCGCAGTTCGAACTCGTGTTATTTGAACCCATTTTGAATTTGATTCTGCAGCTAGTGCGTTGAAATATTTTCTACATCATTCGTCACAGTACTTCAAAAGCAATGCACGTTTTTTGTTCGACAAGTAGGAGGTATCTTGCGTGTATTGCTAATAGCTGGAGGCCAAATTGGTTCTTTCTTTATGTAGACCAACTGCTTTTGTCGGTAGACCTACTGCTTTTGTCCGTAGACCGCTGCTGCAGTTATGGTAACAGGGTAAATAGATCCCGACGACCGTGGCGCTGCTGAGCTGACTCACCCCAGACGGTTTGCAAGTTAAGTATCCAGACACATACAGGTACACAACTTGTTTTCTTTTGTGTATATCAATGGCATATTCCGTATCAACGTTTGGTGTAGTTACGTGCTAAGAAACGTGACACTGTAGAACTATTGATTGTTGCTGCGAATCGATATTATCGCTCTACAGGTGTGATGTGCCATTGTTAAAAATGTTTGACAGACACACGTTAATTCTTTCTTACTGATTAGTTTATTTTACAAAAGTATCAGGTGCGATTTAAAAAAAACGCTTGACAAAAGCTCTCACATGTTTATTTACTACTGATTAATTTTATTTTGTGTAAAATGCGAGATGCGCACTTCGTATTTAAAGTACTGAATTTTTTTTATTTGCTAATAGATAATCGTGGAAAACGTGCTTTTTTTTGTTTTCTTGGTATGTAGGTGAATCCCCCCCTACACTCCAATGCTGGTAATCGGCCTGGTATTTATGTTTCTTCCGGCTACATCTAGGTACGTAGCAAGTGGCATCCAAACTAAGAATGAATTTGAAATTTTCGCCCAGAAAACTCTCAATGTCTAATTTTGTGCCATTAAGTCGCCCTGTTGATGAATTATTAAGAAAAAAATTAATGTAAATTAAAACTTTGACACCCCATATTTCGGTTATTATCAACTTTTGGACTGAGGTAAATTTGAACATATCCCAACATTTTCAACCAAGGAATCTGCAGCTTTGCTGTCCATTAATTTAGTGGTTCATTATGTGAACGAACAACACGTAATTTTGAAACGCTTTTCAAAATCATTTGGTTTAGAAATTAATAATGTTACTGAAAAATTCTAAGATAGCATTTAAAAAGTCATATCATTAACATATTTTAACCCTCGTATTTAATAAGTGTAGGTTCTGAAAAGCTTTTAGCTTTATTTGTAAGATTTAAAAACCGTTTAATTTACAGCAAAGTTCGTTGTATATGTGTTGAAAAGCTTTTCTACGATTTAAAACTGTTTAGTTTTTCTGGTAGTGTTAACTAAAAGCCAAGTTGACCGTTATAGTTGTTAAAAAAGTTTGAAAGTGTTTTGAAGAAGCCTTCCTAGAATCATTAAGTTATAAACAGATTTAACTGTCGTATGTTTTCTGGTAAGAGGAGCGATAACGTTGCACAAACAACAGAAATTCCAGGTAGTGTTGGTTTCTGACATCAATTAGAATAAATTTATAGCCTCTTAAAAGGATGTAAAACTCAAGTTGTTAGGGTAACTTTGATCGTTACGAATGAGGCTTGTTAACAAAGAAACAAAGAGGGGTTGTTTGATAGCATGTGTATAAATGAGATAGGCGTAGTTTAAACATAAGCGCTTGTTGGCTTAGGTGAGGGAATACAAGGTTAAGTTGGATGAGTAGCAGGGATTAGTATACCACAGAGATGGAAAACAAGTAAGAGATAGGTGATTTGTAGCGTTAAAGCGAAATGGAGATAACACGTGTTAACACAGGCATAGTTTGAACGTTAATTGGAACGGGAAAGCAGGGGCTTGGTTACAACGAAACTTGAAAAGTTGAAAGTTTTTGAAAAATGGCGTGGTTGTATTGTAGAAATTTTCTGGCATTAACAGGCTTTGAGGGATGGGAAGCATTATATAAACGGGGAACATCGATGGAAGTACCTATTAGTCTTCGACAAGCTGAAAGATCTCTTAGTAACAGCCTAGCGTACGTTAATATTAACGTTCATGAAGCTGACGGCTCCATACAGAAATGCTTTTACGTTTTGCATGAAAATTTACGTTACGTAAGCAGAAAAAGTTTGCTTTAAGTTGCACTGAGTATGCAATTGGAAAATGGAGTAGATGTCAGTGTTTGGTCGATGTGGTAATTACCAACAATTAATGGTATCAGTAGAAAAGTCTGGAAAGTTTGGATGCACTATCGAATTGGTAGACAAGGTGAATTCGTGGTAATATGGTTGTAGCTTGCAATCGGGGTTATTGCAGTCCAGATTGGGGTATTCCTGAATGCCGCAGTCACTGATGGTATGATAGCAGATCCGTGTGCAGTTATAAAATCCAGGTAACTGATATTTTTCCATTGTATCTGTGTATAAACTGGTGATTAACGAGTTAGTGCATTGAGGTGAATAATTTTTATGTATAAAAAAAACAAACAGGGAAAAGTTTCTAATTAAACAATTTAAGTTGAATTAGGTTGATTATATTTTATGTGGAAATTTATGAGTGCTGCATGGCATCTGTAATATTTAATTTATGTATAAGGTAAGAGGGTTTTTTTGATTATTGATGTGCAGAAATTAGCACGAAAGCTAAGGTTTTACTATCAGCTTGTATTAAACCAGAGTTAAAGTTAGAAACGTGGTAAAGCCCTATTGCTTTTGTTTTTATTTTATTAATTAGAAATATTTATTTGAGGTAATTATGGATATTGAAACTTACTGTTAAGGGAATAAATAGGGGGGCGGGGCTGTATATAGTTTTTATCAGAGATTTGAAAGAGTAAATTAATTAAGGCTTGTTTCTATTATATAAGTAATTTGGTATATTATCTGGTATAAATGTCGAATATGAAATGTGCATATAATATGTAAATAATGTGTGAACCAAGAGTCTAAATTTTATATTGGCGTGTACTTTATGTCTGGTATGTTAATAAAGGTAAGCGATGTACCGTTGCAACGTTTTTTTGTTTTGAGTAGTTAGTTTTATTTTCAGGAAGCAGCTGAGCAGCCGTGGCAAAGTTTTGTCTTAAGATCCTGAATTTGTAGCAATTTTTAGCACCCAGAAAGTGGGGCTTTATGTATCATTGAGTGACGCCCAGCAACGGATTTCGTAGCAATAATGGCACTCAACGTGAGGCTTTTTAAGTTTATAAGCAACCGTTGCAGCCCAGAGATCGTAGCAATAATAGGCGCCCAAATCGTGGAACTGGAAGCTCGCAGCAATTGGTAAACGCACAGTTTCGGCAAAACTGAGATGCAAGTTTAAATCCTGTTCAAGACCTTATATTTTCATTCTTTCAATTACTAGCTCGATTTAAAACGATCATTTGGGCTTTGCATAAAAAAGTCTAAGTTATTATTTCATCTTATTCACTGTAATACGATAGTATTTATCAACTTACCTTGTGTAATTAACTACCTAAAATATTTATATATTTAATACTTGGCTTATAGCCGTAATTTTGAGCGTAGCTTCCTGTCTATAACTGACATAAGTCAAAAACTTGACAATGTCAGATATGATTGACAAAAATGCCAAACGTAATTGAAAGTTAGGTTTGTGTATAGTTGTGTACACGATTTAAATTTGTAAAGTTTCCAATTGTCGTCATCGGTCTCGGTGGCGTAATTGGTAAACGCATGGTTCCGGCAAAACCAAGATACAGGTTCAAATCCTGTCCAAGACTGTTGAAGTGAACCCCGTTTTACGAGACGACAATGAAGTGTGGCATGCGACACACGTTCTACCTGCCCTTGACCAGTGTTCGATAGTGCGCGCTTAGCGATAGACGTGTTGTTACGATGCTCCTATGTTTTGTGTATTAAATGCAGACACTAATCTGATTACTTATATTATGTTATTCACATATCTGTATAATGCTCGTAGGAACCGTTAGTTTTGTGCTACTCATATTACGTTCACTAATAAATCTAATTCTGTGTATCATGCGATTCCATTGTGTAGGAAACCGCCGAATATTCTAACAGGTTATGTGTCCAGGTAACCAGAATTAAATTGAATTACGGGCAGCTAAGTTACATCGCGAACCGATAAGTAATAAAGCACGTGTGCAGTATTGAAATTCCTTTTCGTTATTGACAATAAACAAGATGAATCTCGCAAACGCATCACGTCTTGAAATGTTGAACAAAGGCAATTACGACACATGGAAGATACAGATGGAAGCGTTGCTAACAAAACATGATGCCTGGCTATACGTGAACGGCGATAACCCCAAACCGGTTCTAAACGAACAAGATGTCGTGAACTCTAAAAGTGAAATTGAAACTTGGATTAAAGGTGACGCTAAGGCTAAGTCAGAAATAATATTATCAATATGTCCTTCTGAACTGAAACAAATCAAAGGGTGTAATACTTCTAGAGATGTATGGATTAAACTTGAGAATATATATCAATCGAAAGGTCCTGCCAGAAAAGCTACGTTACTTAAACAACTTACACTACAGCGCATGAATGAAGGCTCCGACATACGTCAACACACAAACAAATTTTTTGATGCTGTCGACAAATTAATGGAAATGAACGTTGAAATAAATGCTGATCTGCTTGCTATAATGTTGTTATACAGCTTACCGCCGAGCTTCGAAAATTTTAGATGTGCTATCGAATCAAGGGATGAGTTGCCAACCCCTGATACACTTCGAGTTAAAATTATCGAGGAAAGCGATGCTAGAAATAATAGTACTTCGCAGAACGCTCTGTATGTTAACAAGAAATTTAATCACCAACGTAATCAAAGTAGAATTTACGGAAATGACAAGCAAAACGGCAATGTTTCTCAGAGTGAAAATTTAACTGCAAGAGATTCGTTTAAATTTCGTTGCCACAAGTGCAGAAAAGTTGGTCATAAGGCGTCAGAATGCTATAAAAACAGAAGTGCCAGTGAGTCAAAAGTAAATAATTGTGAAAGTGCTAAGAAAATAGTGAGTTTGCTATCGTCTGAAATGTGTAAATCTAGTGCTTCGAATAATGCTACGAACCACGACATGAAATGGTGCTTGGACAGTGGCGCTACGTCGCACCTATGTAAGGATGTTGAGAGCTTCAAAGAACTCATGGAATACTCACATGGCTCCCTGAGTCTGGCTAACGACACCTCCACAAGCATCGCTGCAAAAGGTATTGCAACGTTTACTACGAACGTGAAAGGTGAGTCCAAAGATATTGTTTTAAATAATGCATTGCATGTACCGGACTTACGTACAAACCTTATGTCTGTTAGCAAAATCACAGACGCTGGATTTAACGTACTTTTGAACGCGATTGTGCAATAGTTACGCATAAAGACGGAACTGTCGCTCTGATAGCCGATCGTATTGGTGATTTATATTATGCTCGCGAAGTTAACAATATTTCTAATATAGCGACAAATGAACTTACGACGGCATCCGCGCGAAGTCTTTTAATGTGGCACCGCCGCTTAGGACACTTACATTTTAAAAGCTTAATCGATTCTGTAAACAAAGGAATCTTAACAGGTGTAAACTTAAAACTTGATGACGGGAATGTTTACCCAAATTGTGACACATGTACCGTATCTAAAATGACTAGAACGCCTTTTCCCAAACGATCGAACAGAGAAACGGAATTATTACAAATAGTTCACACAGACGTTTGTGGACCAATGCGTGTTTTATCTAATGGAAAAGCAAAGTATTTTGTAACCTACACGGACGATTATTCACGATGGTGTGAAGTCCGATTTGCTAGTTCAAAGTCAGAAATAGTGAAAATAACTGAACAATATATTAATACAGTAGAAAACCAAAAGACAAACGAGTGAAATGTTTTCAATCTGACAATGGTACCGAATTTAATAATAACGAATTCGACTCTATGTTGAATAAACGCGGAATTGTTAGGCGCTTGACGATACCCTACAATCCGGAGCAAAACGGAACAGCGGAGAGGAAAACCGCACTCTACTAGATACCGCACGTTGTCTGCTCACGGAGTCAGGCCTACCCGATACTTTTTGGGCTGAAGCGATTAATACCGCTAATTATATACGCAACCGTGTACCAACCAGTAGTCTGAATGGGAAAACTCCATACGAATTATACACCGGAAAACCCCAGATGTCAGTTACTTTAGAGAGTTCGGACGTAAAGTTTTTGTCTGAATAGAAACCCGAATCGTGGAAAATTTGATAAAAGGGCAAAAGAAGGTATTTTCTTAGGTTATTCCGAAGAATCAAAAGCATATAGAGTATGGCTACCAGTTGAACAAAAGACTGAACTGACTCGTGATATAAAGTTCGTCGAATCGAATAGTGAGGAAGGTAGGCGTGAGCCAACTAATGTTTTTCCTGAAATTGAGGACAACGACTCTGAAACACAACTCAGAGACGAGCCCCCTTTGTTTTATCATTGGGATGACCCTATTGAGGAAAACGACACTCCTATTGCGGAAGTTGAAAATCAGATTTTAGTAAGAGGTCCGGGAAGACCCAGACTAGAACGAACGGGACTCAGAGGACGACCCGCAAAGTTGTACCACATGGTTCCCGAGGCGAATTCAAACTCAGTGTTATTCGAACAGTCGTTAAACTCCGAAATATGCATAAAACAAGCTCTGAATTCAGCCGATTCTGAGGATTGGTACAGAGCAATGGCGGACGAGATATCATCAATAATTAAAAGTAAAACTTGGAATTTAGTTGATAGACCTAGCAACGAACGTGTAATTGGAAGTAGAATTGTTCTGCGAAATAAATTTAAAAGTGACGGTGCGCTTGATCGTAGAAAGGCTAGATTGGTCGCCCAAGGCTTTGATCAGCAACCCGGAATACACTTTAACCATACGTTTGCACCAGTTGCGAGATTAGGTTCGGTAAGATTGCTTTCAGCAATTGCCGCACATCGAGGCATGCAATTACATCAATTAGATGTTGCCTGTGCCTATTTAAACGGTGAACTTGAGGAAACCATTTACATGGAACCACCAAAACAGTTAAATAAGGTACTGGAAATCATATGTTCACAAGGAAAACCTCACTTGAGGGAAGCTGCAGCTGACATGCTAAATGAATTACGGAAAGGTGACAAAGTATGTCTACTCAATAAGGCCTTATACGGCTTGAAACAGGCTGGCAGAACCTGGTACTCAAAATTATCGAAAGTCTTAGTGGAATGCGGAATAAAACCCACTAATTCCGACCCTTGTTTATACCGCAGTGGTGAAGGGAAGACTTATTACTTGTTGCATTTTATGTAGACGACATAATTATTGCTTCGAAAAATTCTGAATCTGTAGAAAACTGAAACGTAAGTTAGCTAAAAGTTTGAAATAAAGGATATGGGAGGCATAAATTACTGTTTAGGAATTGAATTCTCTTGTTCCGACGGTAAAGTTTCGTTAAATCAAAGAAATCATATAATTGAATGTCTGGACAGATTCGGTATGACTGATTGTAATCCTGTCAGCACCCCGATTGATCCGAACGTGAAATTGTCACAGCCGACCGAACCGCCATCCGAAGAAGAGAAAAGCTACCATACAGGGAACTAATAGGCTCTTTGACTTACTTATCCGCAGCGACTCGACCCGATATAAGTTTTGCCGTCAGCTATCTTAGTCAGTTCAATAACTGTTTTCGAAAATGTCATTGGGAAGCGGGAAACGAGTCCTGAGATACCTTAAGGGAACTATGAACCTTGGGTTAATATACACGTCGAATAAAGAAACACTTAAGGGTTTTGTTGACGCTGATTGGGCTGGATGTCCTGTAGACAGAAGATCCTTTACCGGATTTTCGTTCATATTGTCTGGTTGTCCCGTTACTTGGGAATGTAAAAGCAGCGAACGGTGGCTCTTTCGTCCACTGAGGCGGAATATATGGGGCTATCGGAAGTATCGAAAGAGGCTATTTACCTTCGTAGATTTTTGTGCGAGTTGGATTCCGAGTGTCTTTCGCGACTAACTGTACATTGTGATAGCATGAGTGCTATAAAATTAGCGGAAAACCCCGTATTCCATGCTCGAAGTAAGCACATTGACGTGCGTTACCACTTTGTACGCGAAGCTTTGTATAATGGTCAATTCGATTTGCGACATATTTCAACCAACGAAATGCTTGCTGATTTGCTCACGAAGGCACTACCACGTCGAAAGTTTGAAGAATGCGTCAAGTTGTTGGGTTTATCCAATTGTTTAGTGTCGGTAGCGTGTGCCTCAAGGGAAGTGTTGAAGTGAACCCCGTTTTACGAGACGACAATGAAGTGTGGCATGCGACACACGTTCTACCTGCCCTTGACCAGTGTTCGATAGTGCGCGCTTAGCGATAGACGTGTTGTTACGATGCTCCTATGTTTTGTGTATTAAATGCAGACACTAATCTGATTACTTATATTATGTTATTCACATATCTGTATAATGCTCGTAGGAACCGTTAGTTTTGTGCTACTCATATTACGTTCACTAATAAATCTAATTCTGTGTATCATGCGATTCCATTGTGTAGGAAACCGCCGAATATTCTAACAAAGACCTTATATTTTTCATCTTTCAATTACTAGCTCGATTTGAAATGATCATTTGGGCTTTGCATAAAAGTCTAAGGAGAGGTCATTGGGCAGCACATTTTGTGAAAAAGCAGACCCGAAAATAGAATTTCCCAATATTTAACTGTTACTCTGTATAATATTCTCATAAGATTTCTTTAACATACAAGTGAAGATTCCCATGTAAAATAAAACGCTTTAAGTACATATAGTGTTGTGGGATACTATTTAAGAACGAAGCCCAACTTTAAAATCCTTGAAAATAAAGCATTCATTCAAATCCGTGTGTAAATATTTATTCCAGTACCTTTAAAACAAGATTTTAATGCATTTATAAATACCGTAAAACCACTTTAAGAGTAGTACAAAACTTCGACGTCTATCATTTAATAAACGTAATATGCTGTTTGAAAAACAAATAGCTCCAACCGGCAGAAACATCAAAATCTGTACTTTGCGAAAATGTAAATTCATTTATTCTCTTTAAAAATATCGGTCAATAAACGTTATTTATTCAAAACGTTAAAACACAATTGCGAGTTTTAATGCAAAGTAGTTTTATTTTAAAGAAGTAGATTTCGGGTTGGTTCTAGAATAAATTATATTTATGTTAACAAAAAGAAAATATTACATCTATTTGCTTAAACAAATCACTGTTTAAGAGACTTACTTAATTAACAGGTAATTATCTTGTATGAATGAAAAGCTCAATTCGCGAAATATTACAATACCCGTCGTCTATAAAACCATATAAAATAACGAGTTTTAATGGTTTTATATTACAAAAGTTTGTAGGAGAGATATAACAACTGTTGGTTATATTTACTAGTAAAGAATGAAAACCTTTACGATCGCTGTAAATTTTAAAACCCAGCTCATTAAATAGAGGACGAAAAATTACGGTAGGCTGTTGCATCATACGATGACTAATGCTTGCAGAATGTAATCAGAAAATTCGAGACCTCTGACGTATTTAAGATTTTATTATATAAAGAAAAATTTAAATGAGGAGCAATTCGTTCAAGATGTAACATTGAAGTTTTGAATATAAGTTATAAAACATTCGATCATTGATAGATAATTATTTGATGAAGCACAACGTCGATTTATTGTATAAATATAAATAATATTGGTGCAAGGTCTCACGCCACTTTAATCTGTAAAAGTATCTTTAAAATAGTATACTTCGACGGATAAAAATTAATTAAAATGGAGCTTTAAAATTTTTGAAACCAGGAACTTTTTAATGCAGTTAATTCCAGTGGAATCGATATTTAAATAAACAAAAACAGGTGGTCATAAAGAGGAATATAAACAAAAATTTGACGATCCAAACCGCAAGTATAAGTTTGTTTGTAACCTAAAAAGACATTTAAGTATTATTAAGTAGATTAAGCTAGGATACATTTTTATTTAGCGTATAAAAATTATTTGTATATGGATAATTTGATTTTAGCAATCTTGAAATCAGAGCTCGAGGCGTTTTAACCCTTACCAAAAATTTTTGTTCTACCTCGTTGATCAACTACATTGATAGGGGTTAATATAATAATATTTCATTCATCCAATAAAAAATTTTAAAGAAAATTTTGTGACACTTAAAATATTTTGTTCTCTAATTATTAACAAGGCTTTAATACGATGCTAGTGATAAGATCATTTTTTTTCTAAACCTTGCAGTAAGTTGCTTTTATAAGGGTTATTTATATCTGTGTGTGAAGTAGATTACTTAGATAAGGTGCGTAAAAAATAGAAGTTTCTGAATATATAGAGGATTGTTCATAAATGTTTCTTGTTTCTTTGTTTGATTTCATTTTCGTAAAGCAATATTTTCCGACATTAGACCTCGCTTAAGGATATTACCAAGTGGAGAATGACGAGTACGACACAAGAAAACAGCATTTAGTACACCTAGAGGACACTATGAATACAAGCGCATGCCGTTTGGATTAAAGAACGCACCCGCCACTTTCCAGAGAGTTATGGATAATATTCCAAGAGGAATACATAACGAAAAATGTCTTGTATAGCTAGACGATATAATCGTATATTCAACATTACTCGCGGAACATATCGATAGATTAAGGGAAGTTTTCGAACGTTTAAGAAAAGCTCATTTTAATGTTCAGTTAGACGAAAGCGAATTCTTACAAAAGGAATCAGCATTTTTAGGACACATAATAACTCTACAAGATGTTATGCCAAACCCAATCAAAACAAATGCAGTATTAAATTACCCCTAACCAAAAACGAATATAGAAATAAAAAGATTTTTAGGACTCAGCGGATATTACCGAAAATTAATCAAAGGTTACGTGCAAAAAACCAAACCATTAACAAATTGTTTAAAGAAAGGTAATAAGATCGAACCCACACCGGAATTCATTAAAACAGTAGAAAAAATTAAATGCATCCTTACGAATCACCTTTTATTAAAATACCCTGATTTTTCAAAACCATTTATATTGACAACCGACGCATATAAAGTTGCTTTAGGCGCAGTATTGAGCCAAGAAAAAGTAGGTAGAGATAAACCAATCAGCTACGCATCAAGAACACTAAATGAAACGGAACAAAAGTATAGCACTATTGAGAAAGAACTATTTAATCATAATTTGGGCAACAAAATATTTTAGGCCATATCCTTATGGAAGAAAATTTTACATATACACCGACCATAGACCTGTTGTATGGTTATGTAAACTCAAAAAACCAAACTCAAAATTAAAAAGATGGGGAATAGATTAGAAGAATATGACTATGAGATCATATACAAAAAGGGAATGTATAACGATAATACAGACGCATTGAACAGAATACAACTCAACGCAATAGAGACAGAATCAGTTGTAGGAAACGTTGACGAAATAGAGATACGAGAAGACCCAGAAGAAATAGACACCATCCATTCAACACAAAACGAAGAATCAAAAATTGCAATTAAAATCCTAAACGAAGCAATACATACAAAACCAAACCAATCTATAATTACTGAAGTTTTAAACCAACCCCAAACCCTGTAAAATATACAAAAACGGACAACTGAAAACATATTAAATCCTAATAACAAAAGATGACAACGAGGAGCAAATAATTAAAATTCTGAAAGAGTACATACCAGAGAAAAAAAGTTTTTACTTTTATTTTACCACAGTACATTTGTACAAAAAATTTTCCGAATTATATATACGACTATTTAATAATTCAGGACCCGAGATTATCAGATCCACACAAAAATTAATAACTTTAGATGACCCAGACGGAATAAACGATGTAATTCGAAATCAACACAAAGGTAAAACAAACCATCGTGGTTGTGACAAAATAAAATACGACAGATTACCACCAAAAATACCCTTAATGTTAACCAAAACACCCGACAAACCTTTTCAAAAATTACATGCGGACACTTTGGTAGAAGAAGCTCAAAACTTTTTATCGATTGTAGACGCATTCACCAAAGTAGGCCAAGCGATACCCATCACTTCAAAAACAGAATCGATGTAATCCAAGAATTTTCACAATACTTTACATTTTACGGTACACCTGAATCAATAACTTTAGATAATGGAAGCGAATTTAAGAACGAAACCATACAAAATACCCTAAAACTCCATAAAATAAATATTCATTTTATAACAGAAAATCGCCCGCAATCAAATGGATTAATCGAAAGATTACATTTGACACTATTAGAACAAATTAGACTGTTAAAATCTTCACGTTTTATTGACATCCAAAATAAAAGGTTCATTTCAATTCATTTTCATAAACGCTACATTCTATATATAGGCGTTTCAGAATAAAGTACCGTAAATTGGGGAATATATACAACTTGACGAATTATCAAGAAAAGTTAGATAACGTTTTCCTGTAAACCAGTCCGTTTCCATTATACAGGATGATGAAGTGATATTGAAAAATACATGTTTTTTAGAATATTTTCTTTTAGGGTAAAGACCTTATCTTGAAAATAGGTACACGTTAGTTGTTTACTAATACGAATTATTACACTTCATTTCGACAAAATAGGATAATTCATTTGCGTAGAATAAGGGGCGGGGGTGACTAACAATTTTGATCTATACTTTTTGCACACCCTGTATTTCATTAAAATTAAAACTCATAATTATTCCTCATACAATTTGCCACAAAAAAAGGTACTTTTGGATAATCTCTGTAGAGCTTTTCATTTTTGAGGTATTTTAAATTAAGTCATACTCAACCCATGCATGAAAACAAGATATTATTAATTCTTTCAAAAATACAAAGGTTTATTTTATGAATTCGAAACTGGTATCTGATTTAACTCAAATACAGTAAGTTGACAAACATGTACATATTTCGTAAAAGTAAAGATTTGTTCATATTAGTTTTACTATTAAAATACAAATAATTACAAATAGTTGCTGAACCTAGTAGGCTTGCTTTTCTTACTAGGTGTAGTTGTCAAAAGTTATCCTCGTTCAATACGTAACTACAACTTGCTTATTTCTTATTATTTTGTTAATAATCAAACACAAAAATGGTAACATACACATTCTCTGAATATGCTGATATGCATTTGGTACTAGGAGAATGCCAAGGCAAGTCTGAAAAGGCTGTAAGAAGATATACAAAGTAATATTCAGGGGCGCATTTTTTCCGAATAGAAAAACTTTAGTGGCAGTAGATAGACGGAAAAGGGAAACTGGAACTGATTTATCTGCTGCTCAAATTCGTGGAAGTGAAAGAGTAACACGGACATAGAGAAATGAAGAAAATATTTTAAATTTAGTAGAGGAGAATCCAGGAATAAGTATCAGAAGACTTTCGCTACAAACTGGAGTTTCTTAGGTAACATGCTGTATCTCTATCACCTGCAACAAGTTCAGGACTTTTTAGAAACCGACTACTAACCGAGAGTCGAGTTTTGCGACTGGCTGCTAAGACAAATTAGAAGAGATAATAAATTTGTTAACAATATTCTTTTTATTGATTAAGCAACCTTTAGCAGAAATGGCATCTTTAACATGCATAATGAGCATGCGTGGTCAGATGAAAACCAACATTTCATGAAAACCGGCAGTTGTCAGCATAAATTTAAAATAAATGTTTTGGGCTGGAATAATACACAATCAGCTGATATGGGTATTTTAAAGCAAAAAGTTTATTCTGAACCTATTAATACTGTTCAGGAGTCAAGAGAGAGAATGGGAAATGCTTTTAGGTACTGAGACAATTCTAGGTTTATTCTACAAAAAAACACCCACCAGATAAAGACACGAGCCCGAAAGTGTATTCAAGTTGGAGGACGTCCTTTTGAACATTTACTTAAATAATGAGGCGATATGAGCTAGTTTCTATTTTGTAGTTTGTAGCGGGGCTCAGTAAGTAAATTTTAGCTTGTAGAGTCAAATATTCTTCAGTCTGTAAACACTGATAAGTGTATTAAATGAGTTTTTTTACTAAATGTATATGATTTAAATCAGATACCAGTTTCGAATTTATGAAATATACCTATGCATTTTTGAAAGAATTAATACGTTGTTTTCATGCATGAGTTGAGTATGACTTAATTTAAAATATCTCAAAAATGGAAAGCTCTACAGGGATTAACCAAAAGTACCTTTTTTATGGCAAATTGTATTAGGAATAATTATGAGTTTTAATTTTAATAAAATACAGGGTGTGCAAAAAGTATAGATCAAAATTGTTTGACCCCCCCCCTCACGCCCTTTATTCTACGCCAATGAATTATTCTATTTTGTCGAAATAAAGTGTAATAATTCGTATTAGTAAACAACTAACGTGTAGCCTATTTTCAAGTTAAAGTCTTTACTCTAAAACAAAATATTCTAAAAAACATGTATTTTTCAAAATCACTTCATTACTTACCCTGTATAATGGAAACGGGTGGGTTTACAGAAAACTGTTATCTAACTTTTCCTGATAACTCGTCAAGATCTATATATTCCCCAATTTATGATACTTTATTCTGAATCACCCTGTATATATAATGCTATGATAAGGGGGTTATTTAAGGGTGTATTGAGTCGTAAGGGTCCCGTAATAAATGTAAATAGCAATAGGAATTAGAAAACTGCATTTATTTAGCATGAAAAAGAAATAATTCGCATATTATGCAACGAGCAAACATTTAACACTGTGTATATGGACCTCAATTAACTTTAATCAATGCCAGTAAGCATATCTTTCAATAATAGAACACATATTCAGCAGAGAGATAATTATACATGCAATTAAACTACTTCAAGAAGCGTTCAATAAGTTTATAAACAAATAGGCACGCATGGAATAAGATAAAACTAGTAAGTCATCATGCAATTACGCATGCGATAAAAAAAGAATAATAAAGTGCTTTTATAAAAAACGTACATATCAAAATAAGTTTTAAAGACAAGACATAAACGGAAACATGTGAATTTACATCACTCATGTTACATCAGTTATTTATTCAATTCCCCAAAAGCTTTATCTACACAAACAACAGCCATAAGCTAAATTAAAGACCAATGTAAATTAAAATTTCCAGTAATAATTAACTTGTAAACTCCTAGGGATATCCAAAACAATCATGGTTGGTTACAAGACTTTGTCCGACGGTTCCGATAAACCAATCAAAATTTAGATAGCGCAAACTATATAACGCCCAGAGTTTGATAAGGAAGCCAATCTCAATTTGAACCACGTCGAACCTAAATCACTGTTACTCGAAAATTTACGCATCGAAATAAATTTCAAATTAAATCATTAAAATTTGTGAAAAGTGGTGTTATATAATATTTGATGACAAATTACATTGAAGATATATGAAAAAGCTTTCGCCGTTTGCTGAAAACGTGAACAGAAATTTGTTAATTAATTTAAATTAAACATTTATAAAATGTAGGGCTCTAAGTTGTATCTAAGTGGAGAGATCTAAGTGGTATCCGGAAATCTAAGTTGAGAGATCTAAGTTGAGAGATCTAAGTGGTATCTAAGATCGAGAAATGTAAGTCGTATCCAGAAAAACATAAAGTAAAGCACGAGGTAAATTTTGGAAACAAGGATTAACAATACTGAATAAAATTATTGGTTCAAACTCACGTGAAGGAGCACAAAGCAGAGCATTGTTTTTCGATTAAAGAAAATAAAGAGGTGTTGATACACCACACGCAACAGCAGACCAAAAGGGAAAAGCATTCACCAGAAAATCACAGGTCAGGGCTAACTAGTATAAGGAATCATTTCACGTTTAAATTTAAACACTGAATATATTTTTCTAATTTGTAAGGAGCCAACAAAAATATTTTAATACGTAGAAATTTGCGTAAAGAGGATAAAAAGTTTTGAACGTTTTAGATTTTTTTCTGTAAAAGGTGTCGTTTTTGGTGACTTTAAATTAAAGAAGGGGAGATACAATTTTTGGGATAAATAATCTAAATATTATTAATTGATTTAAGGGTTTATTTGCCAGATTACAAAACTGTGAAGTGTAGATATTATTTCCTTTCATTATACAAATATTGATCGACTTCGTTTTATCATTCTAAGCAGGTTAGATTGTAGGGAAAAAGGGTAAAATTATTTGATTACTGTAACGTTGTGCACTCTGTGCGAATTAAACTGGGCTAGCCGTGGCATAATTAAAATTAGAATATTAGAAAAACAGAGCGGTGGCGGACAGCAGGAAACTGAACGTTCATTACATCGGCGTGTGGCGTTATCATATCAATATATATATATATATATATATATATATATATATATATACCTTAAATTCCACGACAATATATATATATATATATGTATATATATAGATATATATATATATATATTATATATATACTATATATATATATATATATTGTCGTGGAATTTAAGGTTAAATAGGTCCAGAGAATAAAATTTCAACCACTGTGTATATAGGAAAAAGGAGCAAGTTATTTACGCGCTATATTAATCAGTGTAGATAGTGAAGACGGACAGTTATTAACAGATTTTGTAATTCTAAATAAGAATATTAAAATTGCACAAAGGGAAGATAATTTTAAATCAAGCGCATAGAAGCAGAAACGGAGTTGTCAAGTATAGAAAATCAATAATTTAAACGCAAATATTTCCATTTAAATAAACGAAACGTTCGTTTATACAAATCCCAAGAATAGTTAAACTAGGAATTGTTATTTTAAACGGACGGTTGCTTCGAAGAATAAAATGTCGAGTTCTGGAAACTTAAACAAACGTTAGCACAAAATTCTATAGAATTTTGTTTGTAATGGTCAATGTATAAGCTGCTAAAATAACAAGTGCCTTGAAGACTGAGTGAAATAAAAGATCTATAATGTAGAACAGACATAGAAGCGTATAAGAAAGTGTTGGTTACAAGTCACGTATAAAATACAAAAGGAAATGTGAAGGCCAACAACAATATCGATTTTCTGTAGCTAGAGTGGGTTTTGGAATGAGACGGTAAATATGCGTGGAAAGGAGAAGGTAGCTAGGAGGTGGAACGTTATAACGAGGCAAAGCAATATCATTGGTCGAAGTATGGCAGTTTTTGAGAAACTCGCGTACGTTGAGGGTATCGAACGAATTTGTAGGCAACAGCTCAATGAACGGGAAATTTGCCAGCCGTTGGAGTTCGTTACGATAACATTTTTGAGAATCGGTGTGGAAAATAAGCTTTTCAGTGGAAATGGGTTCCATAGGGGGTATTGAAAAGCATATAAATACTCCAGAGAAAGATATTAAAGCCCTCTTGTATCTCTTATATAACTCTTAGCTCTAATAGCTCTTATATCGTATATCTGATATCGCGCTTAGATCTCTAACGTAATTGTTTGTACGGGATCTTAAGTTGTATTAATTATTGTTTATTCGGTACAACATTCTAATTCAAAGTATGTAAAGCAGTTTGTAACGGATCATAAAAGTATTAAACGTGATTTGCACGAGTGATTGCTAAAATTACAAAAGGTGCCGTTACTACAAGATACAATTGAATGATAGGATGGTACTTGGTATGGAATGTTAAGTTTGGACCAGATGAGTACCCTGGTAGAATAAAAGGTGATTGCAAAGAGTTGGATAGTGGGGATCAGTTAGATCCAGACATAATCGTAAAGTATATGGACACAACGACGAGGGTTTCTGGTACACATCTCCTGAGGTAACGATGGACGAAGCCCATTCCAGGTAATGAAAGTTAATTTCCTGCTTTTTGCTTAAACAGTTGTGCTGCTATTTTGGTGTTTGAGTGTTTTGACTTGTTGAGGGTGTATTTATTACCATAAAAACTCATTTAAAGGGGTACAAAACAATTAATTTTGAGTCTTTAAAAATGTTTATTAATGATATAAAATGTTGTAAGGAGTAAACGGGTCTATAGATTTAATTTTAATGAAAATGCGAGGTTTAACAGCATTTTGAGAAACTGGATTATAATGAGCTCAAAATAGACCAGAATAAAGTCAATCTATGGTTGCATCTACTCGTCTTAAAGAAATTTGTTGAAATAATTAAAATCGTAAAATTTTGAAATATTTAAAGATTGTGATGGTAACAGTTTTATCAAACTAGATGTACCAATGTGTAAATATCTTCTTTACAATGAAAATTTGTTAATATGTGTAAATAAAAGGGTTGTATGTTTTGTTGCATTATTTGAGTGGTAATTTCATTTGACTGTGTTTGTGAGAAAAGAAGGTACTTAGGATGGTAGGTATTCCAAAAGAAGCCGATTGCTGAGCTAGCCAGGGTGTGCCAAACTACGGAGGCGTTCCAACAAGGTAGCGTAAAAAATTAAAAAAAATAATTTTTTTTCAAAAAATTTTAGTTGGCCCAAAGCTGGGGCTCGATTTAAGAGCTTAATCTCCTCTCCACAGCAATATATATATATATATATATATATATATATTTATTTCTATGTATTTTGGGGTTAAAATGATTAGAGAAGTTTGTTGATAATTTATGGCAGGTTACCGCGTGTAAATAAAAGTATTCAAATATTTAAGCCGCTTTTCAAAAACTTTAGTATATGAATTAATAATTTAGAGTAAATGGTAAGGTTAAGGTTGCTTTATTTAGCGAGTGTAAATATTGACAAAGATCTGTTCCAATATGTAAATACTAGGTAGCATGTAGGTACACTAGTTAAAAGACATTTCAGTTTATTAAACGTAAAAATCGATAACAGTAAGGTCATAATCAATTAAGTTAAAATATTAATTAATCAATCTTAGCATGTGTAAATAATCCTAGTGTATAATCTATCATAAGTTTAATCATAGCAAACACAGTTACAAGTTTGTTTGTGTGAAAGTTGTTGGAAGTGTGTTAACCAGTGAAAAGTTTTACTAGGAAGGCAAGTTGTTTTGGGGTGGTGTGTTGTGAGAAGTGATTACGAGAGAGGGGCGATTTGGTCTATAAGTACACTTCGGAGCAGTGATAGAGCTCTTTTTTACTTCCTGATCATCGAAGCAACTTCAACTAGTAGTGAACAAAGTAAATTACAAGTGGGTCTAATAAGTAAAGTTAATTGCATAAGTTAGTGTAATAGTCACGGGCAGTCTAAAAATTATATGAAACAATTTGAAAATACAACACGTTAATTAAGAAATGTAAGTTTAGCCTGTGCTATAGTTTCGTTGTGGGAGCCAGCGATTCACATACATGGTGTAGAGAGTAGATGGATTGAGTTGATGGTGTACACATTGTAAATGGAGCAGTAGGGAAAGCGTGCAAGGTTGGGTGTATTATCCATTAATAGCCGGAGAAATTTAAGTGGTTGATTACCTTTACGGATGGTGATCTACAACTTAGCGAGGTGCAGGAACGAGCAGTCTTTGTAAGGGACATCAGTCATCAATGGTAGGATTGCAAATCCAGGAGCAGTGATGTTTTCAAGGTAACTAATTTTAGAAACTTTGATATTTTTTTGTGTGCTTATTTGATAATTTTGTGAAACTTTTATGTGGTTGTTTAATGTATTATGACGATGTGGTGCCATATGGGAAAATTTATGATCTTTATGAACGAAAGCGTTGTCTAACGAACATTTTATGATTGATTCTTTGAAAATAATTTGATATAGAGATATATATTTGTAGAATAATTTTTATAATATTGGTTAATGTGAAAAGTAAAGGAGACTTTTTGATATTTGCAGTGCGAAAGTTAGCACTAATATATTTACAGGTTTTATGTGAGCTCGTATTAAACCAAGGTTTAACGCAAGGGTAGGGTTAAGCCCGGTTACCTTATACTGTTTATTGTTGGTTAAAGCTTTTCATTAAATATTCAAAATACAATGTAGTATTTCAACTCAAGGATGTATGTAACGTTGAGGATATATAAAACAATGATTAAAAAGGATTTTGTAGAAAATTTCTGCAGGGCCGGATTTAGAGTCTTTGTGGCTCCCGGCGGAATATTGAATTGAGGCCCCTCCATATTTAATTATATTCTCAGGATAAAGAACGTTTATATTTTAATATGTAAATTAGAAATGTTCTCTTTTTGGTAAATAAATTTTGCCTTTATTAAATTCTCTCCGTGTTCATGCTGCCTTATTAAAAATTAAACGTACTGTTTTCGCCAATAGAGGCTCAAAGTGACACCCCCTCCGACCGAGGCCTCCGGCGACCGCCGTGTCCACCGTTAGGTAAATACGGCACTGAATTTCTGTTTGAATAAAATCAGGTAATATTATTGTAGTCGAGTTTTCTTGTGGAAGAGAGTAGGGTAGTAGTTTTGAGATACCAGTTGAGCAGCCGTGGCAAACTTCATTGAAGAAGCTGAGTTTCTTTTATTATAATAGCAAAAGTTGGCGGAATTGATGAAATCCGGGCGAAGAGCTACAATCCAGGTAAGCTTCAGATAAATATGATGCCAAATTTGTGGGGCTCGAATTATTTTAGAGTTTTACCAGAGGATAACTCGCAGCAATATATATTCTAAGCTGTAAGGTGTAAAATTGTTTTAAATACTCATTATAATCTCATATCCATGCCAAATTTTACGAATTCTGAAATATATATATAATATATATATAATATAATATATATATATATATATAATATATATAATTTGGCATGGATATGAGATTATAATGAGTATTTAAAACAATTTTACACCTTACAGCTTAGAACTTAAAACATTTCATTTTATAAATGAATGCAGACACAAGTTACGATTTCTAATGTAAACTGTCAAAATTAATAAAAAATAAGAGATTATGCACAATAAAGCCAGAACCTACTAGACCATTTAAAAATTTTAATTTTATCTTACAGAAAATTCCTTTTTACTTTTTCCCTCAATAACGATCGCACGGACGATAAAACTGCAAGAGACCAAAAGTTTCTAAGCAAAACAGAAAATTTATTTGTATTTTAAAATCTACCAGCGGTACACCGCAACACTTACAGGGGCAGAAAATGGTGACATGACTCTTGACAAAACATCGCGCTGTAGATTCTTACAACCATTTGACATGACTAATAATGTATAGGTGTTTTAAAATCTCGGCTACCTGCCCATAAATAGGAAAATCTCAACGACCCTGGGCAGCCCAATGGAGGAAGTGAGGAATCTATAGAAAAGGATATGAAAGAGTGTTTTCAGTTCAACCTAAAAACATCAAGTAGGATTTTAAGAAAGAAGAAGTTTATAGATAGGGAGACATTTGAAGGATTTGACAGTAAAATTCAGTACAATACAAAACGAGTTATTTGTTTATGAATGTTTCAGTTAAAAAACACTAAAATTTCAATAGCTTGATGAAATTGATAGCTGAAAACACCACGTTATTTATCTCTGCATTGGTGTTTTAAGCAATTTTCCTCATTATAAATACTACTGAAATAGCTTCGAGTGATTTTATAGGACCTTAAACATATTATTTACATCAGATATTTAAGCAAAGTAATAGCTATTAATATTACTAAGTAATATAAAAATATCTCTTATTTAAATTAAGCATGTTATTGAAACGGTTTACAACCAAGACCGTCAGGCAAACCAAAGTTTTAATAATCACTATCGTTATTAACGTTTATTATTAGTTCCTCTATATCGTCTATTATATATTCCCCGGTAAGGTAATCCTCTTCAATTTTTTCTACATGAGAGCAAACTTACCCATTCTTGTTGACCAACAGTAGCAAACTTATTTTCAGCCAGCCTCCATACAATCTCCAATTTAAAAGTGTTATTATGTGCAGGAACATGGTTTTTTACTGTCGTCCATACTTTTTCGATGGGGTTGAGTTCGGGATGGTATGA
Source organism: Platerodrilus igneus (assembly GCA_036346225.1). Classification (NCBI taxonomy): domain Eukaryota; kingdom Metazoa; phylum Arthropoda; class Insecta; order Coleoptera; family Lycidae; genus Platerodrilus; species Platerodrilus igneus. The sequence goes on along the minus strand of JARFIW010001108.1, from coordinate 6,159,385 downwards.
AGGTAATCGTATCATGTATGACCATGTTCGACTAACATTTTATCAACAACATATTGTTTGATTGAGGGTTTATGTTGGTTGATGTTTGTATATAGTTCTTCTGCTCTTGTATCTTTAAGCTCAAAAGGTATGTTTTCAGCAACAACCAATCTCTCGTTTTCTTTTTTCCAAGCTGATGTTGAATTTGGTTTCACAGTTGCATTGTGATATGCTGCATGCTGATACAGAGTTTGGTTCAAGGTTTGATAATAATTTATCTTGCAGTCATTTACAGAAATTTATATTATTCATTTCAAGGTGATAATCCCTAGTTTTAAGTCCAGATTTGAAAATTAGCAACCAGGGTCGTGCCAACCCTGTGTTCAGTGAATACTGGCGGCACCCTTTAATGGTATCGCTTTGACGAAACAAATTCTTAACATTATGTTTATTTTATAAAATATCTTTAACCAACAGCTCAATAGTCAATATAGATTCTGTGTAAGGTAGTATTTTAATGAAAATGTGTTTCTTATAAAAAGATAAAAATGTTATTTTTGTTGTGAAGGGTTACAGGTACCATCTATCACATATCTGTAGGGTTGACCACATTGACGTTTTGATCATTGTAAATTATTTAATAAATATTTCTGAAAGTATAAAATTTGTAAGATCCTTACACTGGCTGATTTTTTTTTGTTTGTCACATTTATTGTTATTTGGATATTTCTGAAAGAGATGTATGGTGTTTATCTTTATTTTGCCACAGGAAACAAAAGGAGGGTAGAGCTGGAACTGAATAGACATTAAACAATGACATATTGTCTACTTCTAAAAATCGGTTGCAAAGTATTTTTGCTTGAAAAATTTCTTTAAAATCCACACGTTTATAAATCTTATCCTCACGACAAGATAATACTATCTACAAGTTTCTCACAACATTAATGAATTTAAATAACCGAATAGATAATAGATGCTTACAGTTGAAAAGAGAATTGTTAAAACCTTTATTAATCTCAGGTTTGTCATTTTACATACCTGCTCTATTCTGCGTTTCCTGTCTTTTATTTCAATTTCTTTTAATAATGTTATTTTAGTTGTGACTGAATAGGCTTTTATTACTTTAAGTACCACTGTAGCACATTCTGAAGTCATTAACTGTGACATTTGTCCAGTTTCTAACAGCTTCATGCAGTAAAATTTTGAGCCTATTATACGTATACCCACTATTCCTTAAATTTTATTATCGTAAGAACGTATACAAGTTTCAAAAAAAAAGTATGTAAAATTAATTTTCTTTTCTACAATCGCTAAATAAAGAAGGCTCTTACGCTTGACATTGACAACAAAAAGTTGACTTTCTTGAGGACGTTTTATGCTCAGCGAGCGATAAAAATTAGAAAACGCGCGTCACCCATATCAACATGTAAATATAAGCCTTATTATACTCCCGGCGGTAATGCATGAGAGCCACTACGTCACTTGGTAACACAAATAAATATTTGCAAAATGATGCGCAAATAAGATATTACGTCATATAAATGTTTTAAATTACTACATCACATGCAAAAAACGATAAAGATACTCACGTAAATGTAGGACTCCTTACAGCATTACGCTATTATGGAGGCAGCTGGGCATCGGGGAGCATTTCGGGCGTGGGTAGTCTTTTTGCCACCGGTTGAATGCAAATTTAATTTGTCTTCTTCTTTCCTATTTTATAGCGGAACCACAGGAAACTGGTATAAGGAACGATAATTGGGTAGATAAAAGGAAACCTACATAACCTGAAAGAGAAGACAAGGTAACGGCACAAAGATAAACCACCAGGCTCGACGTCTGGCTGACTCGTCTCGACGTGTCGGAAATTCACCACTTTCTCTTCCCTCTGCGTCTGCGCATCCTTTGCGCAAACGCAACTACTTCAAGGGACGGAAATGCACGCACAAGTCTTTTTAAATTATTGGCGCGAAATTACTTACAAATTAGGAACTTATAGAAATGTTTATATGCCGAATTTCGGCATGTAACAGCCTCCTTTCAAATTTAATAATTGTCAAATTTCTTACTTTTAAAATTGACTCACTGTTCATTGTATTAATAAAGTCAATGTTTAAAAATAATTCTATTTTATTAAGTGATCGTAGAAAAATTGTTTTAAACATTTCGAACAAAAAATGACATTATTCCTTTCAAGCGATTAACGCGCTCCATTTCGCGTTGCGCGTTAACTGTCACTTTCGAGCAATAATGTATACTTTCCGCTCTTCTCTATTATTTACACCAAACTAATTTTTCAATAGATGCCAAATAAAAGAATACTACCGGGTGCAGAGTATTGTAAAATTAAACAGCACAAAATGAAAGAAAAGAAGAGAAAGAAAAAAAAAAGAAAATTTCTCGATTTTTCAAGAAAGGAACGCCTCAAGTAGACACTGTGGTGCTTTTAACCTAAAAGCAAGCATATACTTTTGCAACATTGTAACTAATATAATTTTATGGTATCAAATTTTAAAGTCGTTTTTATTTGTTACTACTGTGTGGTATCTGATCCTTTTGTTTTGCATAATAACCTCAGAATAAACAATTTCATAATAGAAATAAATGTTATTACCATATAATTCGCTTTGGATTTACCGTAATAATTTATTCAATTATAACAAATATTTTAAAATTGTCCAAGAGCAAGACGTCTTAAAATTATTTTATACGCCAGTCACTTGTGTTACCTAATTCGTAAGCGTCTGCATTCACTTTGAAGGATTATTGGGTTAAAATAGCGCTGGCGCAGTGTGTCACGAAGTGACGTTTCTGACAGATCAGCTGTTTTTTAAATTGACAGTATCGAGAAGGGACTAGGCCATTTTTGTTCGAGTACAGCAGTTGTTAAAAGCAGAAGAAAATGATGGCATTTCTACGTGCCATCTGGTGTCTCAGAATAGCCATCTAGGTCGAGGATGGGTTCGCGGTCGTTCTAGAAGGGCCCTGGATGAGAACTTTTCTTAGCTTTATTTTCTTGTTTGGTGTCGAAATTAAAGTCTAATATAAAAGAAAAAAACCCCTTATTTTGTAGATGTAAATCGAAATATTTAGGGATACATGTAAAGCATGCATGCGACCTTTATAAAAAATTCTAGCAAAACTTATCTATTTATACTATGTCTGATAATTAGTAGATTTGCTGTGTTATTCCTGTACCATGTCAAACTAAATTATTTAAATTTATTTCATTTTGCTGATTTTAAATACTATTTCTGTAACAAATATTACGCGTGAGATCTATTTGAAGCTTATTGTAAACCAATCTAACAGATTGTCAATTGGGGTTATTAAAACTTTTTGTTCTTGAAAATAGTTCTAAATATTAAAATTTCATTATTTAAAAAGAAAAGTTATGAATCCTTATTTCATTTGAAAAAATGATTTTACTTTTGAATAATATACTTGAGATTTTGTTAACATATATTGGAGAGAAAAAGATAATTACTTTAATTTAAATTTTTTGTTCAACGCACTAAGTCTTTTATTTCCGAGTATTTAAATTAATGATGTTACCACTCGAGAAGATAAAATTTGAGTAATAAAACTTAAAGGACACCCAAGCAGAGTTATGTTATAGAAGTGATGAAAATGATTTTTTTAAACCCATTTTTAGGCATAACACTTTATTGCTTTTGTAAGACGCAAATTGTGTCTTGAGATTAAAATTTATTGTGTGCCATTTTCTTTCAGGATCATCGCAACAGGAGTTCAAAGTAGCTACTTTCGAAAGGTTTCCAAAAATGTTGTTTTGTTTAACTTGTATATTTTTTTACATAGTCACTATTGCCTGTGGGTTTCTGCATCTTCACAGGATATTTTAGATATTTATCGTCCATATAGATGCGGTTGCGCTCAATCTTCCCCCTTTTCGATTCGTGTTTATAGTTGAGTTTACTTTACAACCACGGCCATTCTCATTGCTCACCCTTGGGGTAGCTCCCAGACTAAGCCGTGAATATTGTGAAGCTCGTGAATCTATTGGAAGTGATAATTTTAAGAATAAAGTCTTATCAAATAAAAATCGCTTTACTGACGCCCAACGTCAAAATCATAGTATTGGTGTATCCGATTCACACCCAAATTTTTCAATAAAAAAAGAAAGTTCACTTCACTGACGCCACCAACGTAAAGTATTCGTTTGATAAAAAGAAGGAATAGTTCACTGTCCCCCATACGTGGTGGTTTTCATTTGGTAAACTTAAAAATAGTTGTTTACAATTTTCGTAGTACTCATGTCGTGTCTGGAGCCTCAAAGTTTTTAATCGTTGTTTGTTCAATTGTTGCAACAAGCATAAGTTTGCATTAAAGTAAAATTTTCATTACTTCAACTTCGAGTTGGTTAAGAAATAAAATATTTTCAGGTTGTTATTACAATTTTTGTGGAATGGCAGAAACATTTCGAATTGTTCATTTGCTCAAAGAGGAGCTGGAGTGTGAATTGAGGATCCGTGGAATAGAGACTAGTAGACTAGTCATGGACAAATGAAAGATGTTAGGTCGTCTAGCGAAAGAGTTGGTAAACCCGATTGTCTATTTGATCACTCGAGTTAAGAGGTTATGTTTAGTTAAATTGGTACATTAAATTTTACTGTCGTTATAACGTTTGAGTATTGCTTTTGTGCAGTATGCACGATCTTGTTTTGCTAGCAGTTTTTTTTATTTATATCGACATTGCAATGTAGCCTGTTTAGCTCTGTTTAGTCTAGGCGAGACTTGTCGTCCTGGTTGGTTGCTCAGCAGTATGTTAGTCTAAACGAGACTCATGAAAAGTTGGTCGCTCAGCATTACGTAAGTCTAGACGAGACTCGAGGTGAGTTTGTCGCTCTAGTAATTTTTGCAGCACTTTTTTTTGAGGTTAGTGATGGTATAATTTTTGTTTATTAGTCTAGGTGAGACTCGTAGAGGAGTCTGTCATTTTAGCAAATGTATGCGTTGTAGGGCACTTTTATTTATCTCGGCAGTTTAGTTATAAGTAGAACGATAGTGTACCAGAGCATTGATTTATAGTTAGCCATGGTAGTGATTAGTCTTTATAGGAGAATTTGTTTAATAAACTACAGGCTATATTTTTTCAAACTTTTTTGTCATAATTTAACTTCACAAAAATTTTAGGGTGATTGCTTTCAAAGTTTTTTTTATTACACACTTTGGAGTGCGAAGAAATATGTATGTAAAATTTCAGGAAGAAAAGTATCTTTCAAAGTTGGTAATTGAGTATGGAGGGCCAATAAGGTATTGTCGAGTGCGGGCAATAAGTTTACCGCTAAACTAGCACCAAAGTTTATTTTGAGTATAGTTAATAAGAAGTGCTCAAGTGTAGTATACGACTTAATTAATTTGGACGGATCGAAAGCAGGTAGATGGCATATCAAAGATCTGAAACCCTGTTCCGTCATCGTTCTAGACTATGTCCCGGAGAATTGATTGGTCGTTTTTGGTATGTATTTCTAGATGTTATGAAACTTGAATTGAAGTGCGAAGATGGCGATTAATTGAAAGCTTTTCTAGTACTTAGTTGCTCGTAATGATCACAAAATTTCTCATGTAGTGTTATTCCCAAACGCGCATTAATAAAATACTTAGTTCAAATAGATAAGGCCGACAAAAATGTTATTTTGTCTGTATTGTTGTTTTAGTTCGCGGTGGGACCACGTAATTATTAGTTGCTTAATTTTTGTGAGCATGTTTTGTTCGCATTAGATAGATGGTCACTTAAGTGAAATTAGTATTCGAGATAGTCACTAATGTGTTGATGTGTTTAGAGTAAGCAAAGAGTATCGGTGTTAAATATTTTTTTGTGAAGCGAGTTAATTTGAATATTTGGTGCGGCCACTGTAGCGTTGAGGAGTCTTTTTGGAGTTGGAGTGTCCTGAAGAAAAGTATATTGGCAGAGATATAGATAGCCACGATTTGAGGAAGTCGATTATTCAGTAGTGAGTTAGAGTATGTTTAGGCTACTAGTTTGGTGTGCGGTTTATTTTTTGGCCGAAGCAACGGTTGGTTTTTTGTTGTGATTTTTGTGCTAGAATTTTTTTGAACAGTAACAATTGAAAACATTTTTGGAAGGCTATCGATATTCATATATTTTGGTATGAGCTTTTTGATTTAATATTAGTATTGGTAAGGTTAGCAGTAAGGAAGTAAAATTTTTTTAGTTGTTTTGCAGCGATCCTGCATTTAGTTTGAGTCTTAGTTTATGTATCGCAAGGGATATTAGTTTGTTTGTTCTCCGGTTGGTTGCAACTCATGAGTGTTAAATTTCAATTTTTTGACTTTTACCGATTATGTTCCTTTACCGATTGTGTCTTACTTATTTTGATTCCTAACGGATGTGTGGTATGCAGAGTTGCCTATTCACCCATTTAGTTGCTCCCCAATTTTCTATTTATGATTCGAAAGTTTACTTAAAAATTTTTTGTTTGAAAATTAAAGTTTGGCTTACTCTGTTTCGTGTTCAGATTTGTTATAATGTGTTTTCTTGCATTTCTCTTTTGTTTATGGTAGTAGTTTTCGTCTATAAAAAAAAAAGAAAATAAACCTTCTCGGTTATGTATATATTAAAATATAACTAACCTCAAAGTTTTTTTTTCGGTCGGAAGCAGTGTAACAAGTATAGATTTTATGGTATCAAATTTTAAAGTCTTTCTATTTGTTACTACTCTGTGGTATCTGATTCTTTTGTTTTGCATAATAACCTCAGAATAAACAATTTCATAATAGAAGTGAATGTTATTACCATTTAATTCGCTTAGGATTTACCGTAATAATTTATTCAATTATAACAAATATTTTAAAATTGTCCAAGAGCAAGACGTCTTAAAATTATTTTATACGCCAGTCACTTGTGTTACCTAATTCGTAGGCATCTGCATTTACTTAAGGATTACTGGGTTAAAATAGCGCTTGCACAGAGTGTCACCAAGTCACGCTTCTGACAGATAAGGTGTTCTTTTGGATTGACAGTATCGAAATGGAATTCGGCCATTTTTGTTCGAGTACAGCAGTTGTTAAGAGCAGAAGAGGATGATAGCATTTTTACGTCTCATCTCGCGTCTTAGAATAGCCATCTAGGTCGATGATGGGTTCGCAGTCGTTCTAGAAGAGGGTCCGGATGAGAACTTTCTTCGGATTCCGCCTAGGCGACCGGAACAGAGAATGAAGCAACAACGTGGTCACCGACCATCGAAATCCATTAACGGTGAGGTGATGACTTTTAGGAAATAGTAAATATACTTTAAAGGCACTGTTTTTTATTAATGGTTTGCTTACAGGGCCGCGCCGGACCTTTTTGCCGTTCGTGTGCGAATAACTGATTTCCCCTCTCAATACTTTTTGATATTTTTAAGGGATTTTCAAAATTTCTTTACGCATAAATACGAACCTCAAGTACGATATTTTTTTGGTACTTATGAATAATTCAATATCAAATAAACTTTATAGCATTTTAGTAAGCATTTTATTTTAATATCGATGAACAAGATGAAATGATAAATTATTACAAACATCATATAAACATACCTATATACAAACAAAAGTTATTAAATATTGAACTAAAATTAATATACAAATTACTTACAGCTTCTCTGCGGAAATAAAATAACACATTCAAAAAATAGCTTATCTTGGTTTTTTTTAGTACAAATTCATTAATTAGTTCTTCTATGTCTAATTCGTTACAAAGGTCAGATTCAATTAAAATAATGGCCAGGTTTGTCAATATTTCCTGACCCATTGTAGAACGGAGATGGTTTTTTATTATTTTAAGTTTTGACAAAGACTGTTCCCCTTCGACAACGGATACAGGCAGTGTTAATAGAATAGGGATAGAAAGTGTCACCTTACTCTTTTAAGAGAGAAAATTTTTTTCCTGAACAGAGTTTATAGCTGAATCCAAAATACAAAAACAAAAATTGATTATAAATTTATGTTCATACTGAAATTGTGTTTAATTTTACGTTTTCGGACTGTTTAAACTTCTGGAAATGTTTGTTCGGTTTTTTAATTAATTTTCTGCAATTTATTTAGCATCTACTAAAAGACTGTAGAATTCGTGGTCTGATCTACATTTTAGCAAATATTTTAGAAGATTATGCAGAGTTTCTGTGCATTTTACAATATTCATCTCAGATTTTTGTAGTGTTTTGCTTGCTATATTAGTATTAAATAAAATATTGTACTAAACTACCGTGGAACATATAAATTTAAAGGATTTTATTTCTAATGCAATTGACTGTGCTACTGCTGAGGTGTTGACATCTCCGCTATCAACTATTTCTAAAAAATCGTAAATTTCAGGAAGATAATACTAAGAGGTACGATGGCTTCAATTCTACTTTTCCATCGAGTGTCTGAAAGTAGTTTCAAAGTTAATTGCGATACATTCTTTTTTATAACTTTCCCCCTATTAGTTGAAGCCGAACAAAAATTATTCATTTCTTGAATTATTCCAAAAAGCTAACCGTTTCATGTGAAATTTTCCCGGCGTAATTAGCAACCAAATTCAAGGTGTGTGCGGAAAAAGGGACAAAAAAGTTCTAGAATTAATATCGAATACCTCTTTTTGTACTTGTACTCAATTATGCTTGCCCTATATATTAGCACCGTTATTATATCCTGATCCCTTTAGATTTGTTACGTTTATTTATGGAATAAATTAAATACCCTATTTCCCTTGTTAATTCATAAGCCGCTTTATAATAATTTTGTTAAATCGATTCCGTTGCTATTCTTAAATCCTTCACCAACATCCTATCTATTCTACCTGTTCATCATAAGCCCGCTTTACAATAATTTTCAACTCAAATCTAGTTGCATTGAAACATAAAGTTCATGCTATAATTAAATAGTCAGTATCTTGTTTTAGGTATCCGTTAAATTGTTATACAGTACGACCGTGTATAATTGATTTCCATTTAAAGACTCGTCGAACTAAGGTCGCGTACTATCCGATAAAACCGTGTTTTCCAGTTTTTAATCGTTTGATAACACCAATATTACTTTCTGAACTCTCGTTATTTAGTTAAACCAATTAATATTCACTTGCTTTTTCTTGTACACAACAAAAACAGTCTTTATATTTTTGCTGTTTCCGTTTTCTTCCGGTGGATAGGCCTACCTGATACCTTGTACCTAATTGAGGAGGCGATGGCCGCCACTTTTTATATAGCATCAATTGCGTGGTCCTAGACCCTGCTGCCCCGCTGCTTCCCTAAGGAGGGTGTAATAGGTCCAACATATTCCACACGTGGGTGAGCGTTTATCCACTTTTTTTGGGTGTGGGTTTTATGAACTGGTTGAACCAATATATTTCCGTTTTGTTGGATGATTAGACTTTGTGGTTCTAAAATGATTATCATCTATACGGGGAGGGTTGACAGGTATGATTGATATTGTAGCGATTGTATATACTTAATTTTATATTTAAGACGACGATTTAGAGCTGCGGATTTTAGAGTTGGGATTTCTTTTTCTTTCTTTGTTAATTAATATGGGGGTAGATACCTAAAAACGGCAGTTCGCTATGTTAAGAATTGATTTTTTTCTTGGTTCTTCCTGACGTGCATATTGTGATTACTACTTATTTTTGTTAGCATTTGTTTTTGGTACTACTGCACTTATATAACATGTTTTTTGTTTAATTATAATTTTTTTATGTTGCGTGTGGTTTTAATGAATGAGTGCGTGTATTTTTATTTTAGGCCTTCTTCAATTTTTGTATGTTATATACCCCGCCCACTCACAGAATGAGCCCGGTCAATTTGTGTATTTTCTTTCTTCTTCCTTTTTTTTTGTTAGGCTACGTCGATGCACGTAGCATATTATAGATGTTAATTTTCTCATTTTTAAGAAAACCAGGCAAAAAGTTCGCTAAACCTAAACCAGATTAGTTTGAAATAAGAAAAATCTCTAAAAAAAATGTTCTTGAATTTTAAGTTTTTGACTTTTGTTATTAAATTGAATAAATCGTACAATTATAGTTATTTGTTCATGATGACCAGTATCTGGGGTACAGTTTAATATTATGGAATAATATTTTGCTCTGTGCAAGTTACTAATAATTTTTTGTTTGATTTTTTTACTTAAAATATGAATAATTTCATTTTGAATTTTGTCACCTAAATAAAGTGACATGTTTTTTTCTTTCGATTGTATTCGTTGAATATGATCACTAATTTTTTTATTATAATTTTTAATATAATAGAATTTTAATATAATAGAATCAAATTTAACAACTGTTTTAATAAGTTTTAGAAAATTACCGTTGTGCTACAAAAAAACGTTTTTATTTTTTACGCATAGTGCTGAATTTTATTTGGCTAAATACTGTATTCAAAAAATTATCCGTGAAGAACAGCCCGCCAACGTGCTTTCTCTTGATTAATAATACGCTTAGAGACGGAATCAATTGCGAAACCGATTTTTAGTGATTTTTAAAATTCACTTAATTTTTTTAAACAGTCAGTGTGCGTATTTAATTTTTCATGCCGGTTCGAATGTTCCGTTAGGTGTGACCAGTCACTAAAACCATCACTGTTTCCTAGGGATGTTAAGCTATTTCCAAAAATTTTGCACGGAAAGCAGAAGACACTATCTTTTGTCTTAGAATATAATAACAACTCTCTGTACCCGTTCACAATTATTCAATTTCTTTCCGAAATATTTTTTTGAAAAACTTCTTTTAAATTTTTTGAAAAAATAAACTTAAGAATTTACGTCGGCCTTATTTCTACTAAAACTGTTTTCTCTTTCACTAACGTTTGGATGCCACAAGGCGGAATCGTCGGCATTAAATAAACCGGTGTTCTTGAATTTTGAAAACTGTAATACACCAGGAACCGTTTCAACTTCTCTTTTCATGTCATCGCTAGAGACGCTAGAGTCTAGTGTCGACAATTTCGTTGAATAAGATGAAAGCGTTTTAGAATATCCGGGGACGGCTATTTTACTTTCTTTAGCAACAACTTCAAGGGTCCGTGTTACAAAAGTATATGCTTGCTTTTAAGTTAAAAGCACCTCAGTGTCTACTTGAGGCGTTTCTTTCTTGAAAAATCTAGAAATATTAGAAGAATATTTCTGTGTTTCTATCATTTTGTGCTGTTTAATTTAACGATACTCTGCACCCGGTAGTCGTTTTAATTTATTTGGTATCTATTGAAAAATGAGTTTGGTGTAAATAATAGATAAAAGCGAAAAGTAATACATTATTGCTCGAAAGTGACAGTTAACGCGAGTTACATATCCCCCAAATTAATATACATGTATAATTAAATAGACTCATTAAAACTTAAGTTAGATACAACAATGTATAATTGAAAGACATATTACAGGTTAATGGAAGTTCATAAATCAGACATGAGAACGGATGTGAATACTTTGTATTCCAGACGTAACATGACACTGCAGGTGTAGGTCACAATTGATTGTGAGAAACTTATTATGATTATAATTAAGATTACTAAGAAGTAATACTTTGTATTGTATAAAGAAAATAGCAGACATAAGCTCTGCAGTTCCCACAAGCAATGTGATGGGTAGGGATAGCATAAATACCCTCCGGAACCCAAGATGGCCAGTCAGTTTAGAGCATCACAACTTTAACATTGTTGGTTGTTCAAGCTACTCAATTTCTTTTAAATTAATTTATTTAATGAAAAGTAACTTTGATTTTTAAACGTTAATGAATATAACGCATCCATTTGTTAAATTTGATTGATTGTTAAAATTGATAGAAGAGTTTTTGGGAGAAGCCTTTTTAAAAAGCCGCTCCAAAAGGCCCAAAATCTATCTCGAGCAACGCGAAATGTAGCGCGTTAATCGCTTGAGAGCAATAATGTCAGTTTTTGTTCGAAATGTATAAAACAATTTTTCTACGATCACTTAATAAAATAGAATCATTTTTTAACATTGGCTTTATTAATACAGTTAACAGTGTGTTAATTTTAAAATAAAAAATTTTACAATTATCAAATTTGAAAGGAGGCTTTTATTTACATGTTGGTATAGGCGACGCGCGTTTTTCTAGCTTTTATCGCTCGCCGAGCATAAAATGTCCTCAATAAAGTCAACTTTTCGTTGTCAATATCAAGCGTAAGAGCTTTTTTTATTTAGCGATTGTAAAAAAAAATTAATTTTACATACCTTTTTTTGAAACTTGTATACGCTCTTAGTATAATAAAATTTAAGGAGTAGTGGGTATATGTATAATAGGCTCAAAATTTTACTGCATGAAAATTGTAGAAGCTGCTAGAAACTGGACAAATGTCACAGTTAATGACTTCAAAATGTGCTACAGTGGTACTTATAGTTATAAAAGCTTATTCAGTCACAACTAAAATAACATTATTAACAGAAATTGAAATAAACGACAGGAAATGCAGAAGAGCAGAGCAAGTATTTAAAATGACAAACCTGAGATTAAGAAACATTTTAACAATTCTCTTTTCAACTCTAGGCATCTATTATCTATCCGGTTGTTTAAATTCATCAATGTTGTGAGAAACTTGTAGATAGTATTATCTTGTTATGGGGATAAGATTTATAAATGTGGAGATTTTAAAGAAATTTTTTAAGCAAAAATACTTTGCAACCGATTCTTAAAAGTAGACAATAAGAGTCATTGTTTAATGTCTATTCAGTTCCAGCTCTACCCTTCTTTTGTTTCCTGTGGCAAAATAAAGATAAACACCAAACATCTCTTTCAGAAATATCCAAATAACAATAAATGTGACAAACAAAAGAAAATCGGCCAATGTAAGGGTCCAACAAATTTTATACTTTAAGAAATACTTATTAAATAATTTACAATGATCAAAACGCCAACACGAGTTATGTATCCCCAATTTATATATGTATAACAAAATAGCAATTATTAGAAATTAAGAAGTTATTAAGTCAAATGCAACTTTGTATTTCAAGGATAAATACAGAAAGGTTATTGAAAGTTTACAAGCAAGTTGTGAGAACGGATGCAATACATTGTATTCTAGACAGTAAGCGATACTGCAGGTGCAGGTATAATAAATAGAATTAGAAAATAAGCAAGACATGAGTTTTGCAAGTTCCCACAGACATGTGAGGGGCAGGGACAACATAAATACCCCGGGAGCCCCAAGACCATCAGTCACTTTTGACTATTTCAGCTTTAACATTGCCGTTTGTTTAGGCTACTCGCTCTAATATTAGTTCAATTATTAATTATTTTTAGACTTAGTATAAATCAATCCAGTTTGTCAAAATTTCACATTAATATCTGTTTTAATAAATAAATTTTGTTACGAAGTTTAGGAAGAAGTTTTTAAAAAGACCGCTCTCAAAGTCCGAAACGTAACTAGCGCAGTCGGTAGGATCCAGAAAGGCACTACCAATCCAAAATCGGAGAACTGGTAACCAAGAATTTCAATTCCCATTTCTTGAAGAATCCAAACAAAGTTGGACGAGGTACAAGCATCAACCGAACCCAACCAAACAAATTTGGACGATGTACAGGAATCGATCAAACCCAAAGAAACCAACGTGGACGAAGTACAAAAATCGACTGAACCCATAGTCAGAAAACAAAAGAAATCGACGATGAGCATTATGTAAGTTCATTTTACTAAACCAATTATTCTTTTTACAAATTTATTGATATTAGCTAGTAAAGAAATTTTTTTTAAATATATTTTGTGTATGTACAGATTTTGAACTATCGCAATTTATGCCATTTTATGAAAGTAATTTACTTATTTATTAAGAAAAATAATTGTTATCACGAAAACTTATTTTTGAAACAAGAGATTTAATTTAAAACAAGAGAATCGAAAAGACGCATTTATATACGCAATTATTAGTACAAACAATTATTACGAATTATTAAAACAAAACGAAAACGATTTTAAAATACGAAATAGAACGCAACTAAATTTTACCATTTTATCACCGCAAGCTTACAGGAACGAATTATTCAAAGTTTAACCTTTATCAAAGTCTATAATTAAACGCTTAGTATATAATTGTAGAAACATCTTTGCAATCTATTAATAAATTAACCCATCATAAGTTGAAACAAAGCGTGCAAATTTAAAACGCGATTATTACTGGAAACTATCATTGAGTAAAACCATTCGCAACTTTACAGCTATAATTAAATATCTACAGTGCTGAAAAGATTCATTCAAATTTGACATAATTTATGATTAAATACTTCAGCGCGAAGTAATTAATTGTAAAAGATGCAATTCAATTATAACGAGACTGAGAATAAAACCTATTCAGAAAAATCAAACTTTATAAAAAGTAATTAAATATTTTTCAGCACGAGAATATTTAATTATACAAAAATGTTACGCAATTTATTTAAAATTTTCACCGAGACTGAAAGCAAAAACCTTTCAGGAACTTAAAACTTATAATTTAAACAATTTATTGTATAAATTATAAAGGAGACATTGATGCAACTACTATAACGAAACGGTAGACTGAAAACTTGCAACTCTAAATTTAGACATTCAAGGTAACTAGACAGCACGATTGAAAGGAAACATTTTATACACTTATCAATTACAACACCTACAGAAACGAGATAATTAAAGCAGATTCAATTAATCAGCAGAACTAAAATAAAATAAAATCATAACTGGCACAACAAAACGTACAAAGTACAACGCAAATATCCTAATAAATTATTAATCCACATAGAAACTTTTCAAAAAATTAAAACCCGCAACAACTATCACATCCGCGAAGTATAAAATAAACAAATCCCAGGTTACATCAAATGACCAAACATTACCAAACAAAAACTCTGCAATTTAATTATAACCCCGTATAACTACGTATAAAATATAAGTAAAGTGATTCTTTAAATATCCCAACACCAACCAAACTGAAAAGTAATAAACCAAACCGCGAAATAATTCTCAATTTATACAAAATTTAATATTAATTAAAAGCAAAGCAACCCTTAACAATCATGAGTTCAGATATGAAAATTTACCTTGAAAGTATACCCCAATTCAACTGAGAGAAGTTGTAGCATTTTCAAATGCTACGTTTGCAAAATAACCCTAATAATTACTTTTATTATGTAGTCATACATAACCCCTAATATATGCAACACACTTTACAATATCCATTACACATTTAGTATATTTAATTAGTTATAATTAATACATAATAACATAATAATTACATCTCAACAATTGATTCAGTTGTTGTTTACAACATTCAATTTATATTCTTATTTGATTTAATAAAAATTCATTATTACCCTTATAATGAAGATAAATAAATACATTCCTAGTTTACATCTTTATGAAATATTTGGTAATATGTGCAGCCATCTGCCGTAAATATTCGAAGTTACGAATGAGTCGTAGTATAAGACAACTTGTTCTTAATCGCAAGAGCAGTCTAACATGGCTTGTTTAGCGTCCTCTGACCTTAGGATTGAGATAGTGAGAAGAGGTGAGTGAAGCGTCGAGAATCATCTACGTGACGTTTCCTTAGAGAATTAACAATGCGCTTTTCGGTACGTTAGTTCAGAATCCAATATTACAATTCGTTTAAGATGCGCACACATGATTGTTAGTCTGGTTTTTAAAGAATCGCCGTGATATTTATTTACATCTATCTTGGATGCTCGTAATTTCAATGCAGTGTAATTGCTTGGTACAAGATTGCAAGATTTCACCTTGGTTGAATTAAATAAATGGATTAATTATCTGTGAAGATGCATGGTCAAAGTCCGATCAGCTATACTTCGTTTCATAAACAGCACGTAATCGATACATAAATCTGGTTGGTATAACAGGTGTTGAACTGGATTTTCAAAGTGCGTACTCTTTATAATTTTATTCGAAAGATGTCACTTGTCAACTTCGTTTTGTTTACATTCCAATAATGGTATTATAAAATCTAATACGGCAATAAATATTTCATGAAATTTAAGTGAATTTAAAAATTAGAAACAGGGTGTATTTCACATTGATTGTGTAATTTGATAATATTGATCAACACATTTAAACATAACCCTAGTTCTAGTTTAATTAATTATAATTTGCTATAACAGCTATCAAGTAAATTGTTATATTTCACCTCTAATTATGATTAAAGAAAGACATTATAATACTCTAGTGAGTTTATATTGCAGCTTATTTGTTTATCAACATTCCATACTTCAAATTCTATTAATAAATAACTTGTATAAATTATACAGCTTATTTACTTTTTCACTAAATATATTTTTGCTTCTTTTCTCATCTGACTAGGAAACTTTGCTCGATTTATTTACTATATTAATGTATATAAAATCTATACATTCTAATTGTGAGTAGTTAACGGATCCGATTTCTATATAAAATAATAATTGTTGCAATTTATTAGAATCGAACGTTAATGTTTAGTATTAACGGGAAACTTAAAATCAAAAGAGTTATATTTTCATTTTCTATATATTTAAAGAAAGTTAAGTTACTATTGCACAAACATTTTTAAATACCTAAATTATAAATACGTTCCATTTTTACTATAACATATAAACTTGTTAAAGGATATTATTACATTATACTTTTCAAAAAACCTAGACCACTTTTATTTAAACAAAAAAGTACAATCTTGGAGTATATAAAATACTTTCATAAAGGTTAATGCTACAAGATATAAAGGTACTTACAATATCATGTTATTTTAAAATATATTGGAGGAGCAAACTGCTGCCTCATATGTTATATTTTTAATCTTGTAATTTGTTTCAAGTATCTCATCGTTGTAGTCAACTTTTGGGTTCTGCATTCCCCTTTTTCCTGAATGTGGTGGCGCTCAATATTTTGTTAATTTCTTTAATATCAATTCCCACCCCTGAACCATTGCTTTCTACCGCTTAGAGTAAAGTCTAGAGCATAGCACCGGTAACATCCATTCCCCTGAAAAAGGTTTGGTTAAAAAGTCATAACTAGAAAACTTCATTACCGCGTGTGAAATATTTTTGAAAACCCTTTACAAACCAGACGATAACAAACGAAATGTATTACTTTTACGTCTATAAATAAGTAAACTGACCGAACGGGTATTAACACTAATAGTCAATCGAGACGATTTAGAAGAATGGCAAGACTTTAAACACATATTAATAGCATATTTCGGAGACCAACGCAACATTAAATGTCTTATCCGCGGCCTAATAAACCTAAGAATGGAAAGTAACCAATCCCCGTATTAATTCGGAGTTAAATGTCAAGACCTAAAAAGTTTAATTCTAACAAAATTAAAAATTGAAGAACTCGACCAAAATATCCGTCTACTAAAGACAAAAATGTATGACAAAATGGTACTGGACACCTACATAAATGCATTACCAGAACGAGTATCAGATAAAATAAGATTCCAACATCCCCAAAATTTAGAAGAAGCGATGAACATGATCATAGAAGAAGAAAACGTAATGTATTATCGAAACAGACTATATAACCCCAACGCGAATAGAAGCTATTCACCAATAAAAACCATACAAGCCGCAAGACAAACATCCACTAAACCAAAATTCATACCGTTCAACACAGAAATGAATCAACCGCGAATTAACAACTCATATTTTAATAACACAAATTTTACTAATCAATTCAGACAATTTCCGAAACTAACGTTCAACTCAAATTTTACGAAGCCCACATTCGCACCAAGATTCAACCAAAATATGAACCAACAAAGACCAGCATTTAGCGCAAACCCCATTAGAAATACACCGATGATAAATAATAATGACCCTAACAGTTATTACAAACCAACCCCTATGGATTCCTCATCTGGTAACACCAGAAAAAACACAAAAATATTGCAAATCCGACCAAGCCATAACCAATAACGAAACTTTACCTCCGAAGAACTGTTTCACCAAGAAGTAGAAGAATCTAACGAAGAATCCAATCATTTAGAGACTTACGAACATAACGACCCATGTGAAAACTACGAAGAAGAAAGAAGAAAGCGCGTGCTCAAATTTTCAGATAGACAGATTTATAAACGACCAAACTTAATTAATTTGAATAATATTAATCACCAAGTATTGCCATATATATAAATACCCCACGCAGAATTTAAATTACTAATTGATACCGGATCCTCAAAAATACTAATTAGCCCCCGAACCGTAAAAAAACATTATTTAGATTTTGTAGAGAGAGAGAGAACCCTTTAAAATTAAAACAGTTCACCAAACGACCCTACATCAATTCATAGCTAAACCTTCAACGTAAAAATGAAACAAATTTTGCATTTTTGAATTCAACGATAAATAAGACGGACTAATAGGAATGGATCTTCTAAGAAAATTAGGATCAACATTGATATAAAAAACCATTTATTAAGATCAAAATACGGACAAATCCCCATTAAATTTCAAAATACCCAAACCGATCAAAAATACACCATAGAACCGCGAACAGAGAAACAAATAAAAATCCCAGTAAACTCAAAAAACGACGTAGAAATTATAAATCACATAATATTTCAACAAGGAGTAGAAACTCCCACAGCACTAGTACAAATAAAAGATAATTATGCCACAACAACAATTCTAAACTCAAATAACTACCCCTTAGAACTATCACTAACAAACCCAATTAACGTAGAAGAATTAAATTTTAACAAAATGGAAATAGACGAAAATTTAAAAAACGATTATAACCCCGTAGAACACGATAAGATGTTAAGAGAAAATTTAAATAACATTCGCTTTAATACCGACATTAACAAAGAAGAGGAGAGAGCAATTAAAAACTTATGTTTTGAATACCGCGATATATTTCAGTGTGAAGGAATACCCTTATCTTTCACTAATTTAGTCAAACACAATATAGAACTAACAGACAACAAACCAATTTTTACAAAAGCATACAGACTACCTCACGCAAGCCAGGAAGAAGCCGACAGACAAGTAGCAGATTTATTAGAGCAAGATATCATACAACATTCCAACTCACCATGGAGCAGCCCCATATTAATAGTACCCAAGAAATTAGACGCATCAGGCAAGAGAAAATATCGAATGGTAATAGACTACAGAAAGCTAAATGAAAAAACGGTAGACGACAAATGTCCACTACCCAATATCACCGAAATTTTAAACAAACTAGGAAAGTGTCAATATTTTTCAACATTAGACCTTGCATCAGGATATCACCTAGTAGAAATGGAAGAGAAAGACAGATCGAAAATCGTATTTAGCACACCTAGAGGACATTATGAATAAAAACAAATGCCATTTTGAATAAAGAACGCAGCCGCTACTTTTCAACGAGTCATGGATAATATATTACGAGGAATACAAATCGAGAAATGTCTTGTGTACCTATACGACATCATAATTTATTCAACATCATTAGTAGAACACATAGAAAGACTAAGAGAAGTATTCGAAAGATTAAGAAAATCACATTTTAAAGTTCAACTAGACAAAAACGAATTGTTACAGAATGAAGTATCATTTTTAGGACATATAATAACATCCCAAGAAGTCATGCCAAACCCCGATAAAATGAACGCAGTACTAAATTACCCCCTACCAAAAACGAACAAAGAAATTAAAGGATTTTTAGGACTTAGTGGCTACTACCGTAAATTCATTAAAGGTTACGCTCAGACAACCAAGCCCCTGACAACTTGTTTGAAAAAGGAAATAAAATTAAACACACTCCGGAATTCATTAAAGCCGTAGAGAAAATTAAATGTATACTCACGAATCACCCTGTATTAGAATACCCAGACTTTTCAAAACCAGTTATATTGACAACTGACGCATCAAACGTAGCACTACGCGCAGTATTAAGCCAAGAAAAAGTAGGTAGCGATAAACCAATCAGCTACGCATCCAGAACCCTAAATGACACTGGACAGAAATACGGTACGATAGACAAAGAATTATTAGCCATAATTTGGGCAACGAAATATTCAAACCCTTCCCTTTACGGACGTGAAGTAGAATACAGCTCAACGCACTAGAAACGGAATCAATTATAGGAAACATAAACGAGACAGAAGTAAGAGAAGATCCCGAAGAGATAGACACCATACATTCGACACAGAATGAAGAGCCAAAAACCGCCATTAAAATTTTAAACGAAGCAATCGATATAAAATCAAATCAATTTATACTTACCGAAGTTCTAACTAACCCCAATCCCGTAAAATATACGAAAATAGACAATAAGAAAATATACCAAATTCAAATAACTAAAGACGACAACGAGGAACAAATAATTAAACTTCTAAAAGAATACACCCCCGAGAAAAAACGATTTTACTTTTATTTTAACACTGAACATTTATATAAACGATTTTCAGAATTATACGTTAAATTATTCAATAACTCTGGCCCTGAACTTATCAGATGCACAAGAAAATTAATAATATTAGATGACCCTGACGAAATAAACGACGTAATAAAAAATCAACACGAAGGTAAAACCAACCATCGTGGAATCAGTGAAACATTAAAGCAACTTATAAGACGATACTATTTTAAAGATATGAAAGAGTTAACCACAGACTTTATCAACCAATGCGAACTATGTTATAAAGCAAAATACGACAGGACACCCCCAAAATACCCCTAATGGTAACCAAAATACCTGACAAACCTTTTCAAAAATTACATGCCGACACTCTAGTAGTCTCTTTTTAACCATTGTCGATGCATTCACCAAAATAGACCAAGCAATCCATCACCTCTAAAAATAGCATTGACGTAACACGAGGATTTCTACAATACTTTACATTTTATGGCACACCCGAAACAATAACCTTAGATTACGGCAGCGAATTTAAAGACAAAACGATACAAAACACTTTAGAACTCCATAAGATACAAATTCATTTTATAACGGAAAACCACCCTGAATCAAACGGATTAATTGAAAGACTACATTTAACCCTGTTAGAACAAATCAGATTATTAAGACTAACTTACAAGAAGGAATACATCACCAATTTAATGTCATACGCACTAATCGCCTACAATAGTACGATCCACTCATCAACAAATTTTACACCCCTAGAATTAACATTCGGACATTCAGATTCCCGCAACCTTTACGACACACATTATAACAAAGAAGTATTTCAGCTGTATGCTAAAGATCATAAAGAGAAATTAAAAATAACTTACGATAAGGTCAAAAATAAATTAGATAACGACAAAGAACGTATCACCACAACCCGCAATAAGAATACCGACGCAAATAAATTTTTAATAAGACAAACCGTGTACGAGAAAAATTTCCAAAGTAAACGACACAAAACGGCACCCAGAAATTAGGCCCGTTTAAAATTAAAAAAATATCAGACAAAAATATAGCCATAGTAGACAACGGCAAGATATTAAAATACATTCATTTGAAAACTTAAGACAGCCATCACCCTTACCGTCAACCTCCGTTCAGGTAGAACGGACAACGACGTATTAATTGAAGACATAAAAAACAATCCCGGTATACTAGCAAAAAAAAATTGGGAAGTATACAAAATACAATAGACTATTGGACATTCGCACAAAAATTCGATTTAACGGAATTAAAACAAGAATCTCAAATAATCAAAGACAACTATTATCGCTTAAAACAATCAATAGACACAGTCAAATTCGGAAAGGAATACGCCATAGAAATGATGAATTACAACAGCATAATAGAAAACATTTTAAGGAATATAGAATATAAATTTAACAGATTAATACCCACAGAACAAATTTCAAGACGAAAAAGAGGACTAATTAACGGACTTAGAAACATAATAAAAGCTATCACAGGCAATTTAGATAACCAAGACGCATAACGTTATGACAATGCAATACAGCAATTAATCGAAAACCAAAACGATATAAAAACCAATGTTAGCAACCAAATACCTCTAACCCAATCAACTATAATAAAGTTCAACGATACGTTAAGGAAGCTAGTAAGAAATCAAGATAGTATAGTCTGTTAAGGCTTTATAAGTATTTTGGTTGTAGTGTAGTATGCCAATCACAATTAATTTAAGTCCTTAAACTATTCCCACCTAGAAACCCTCCATTATCCCTACCTTTAGTGCAACGACATAAAAGGGTTGGTAATGTACGAGTGGACGACAATTCAACTTCGTTCTCGCTTGGCTTTGGTTCGTGATTTAGTTCGGTGCATCGAGCATCAGTAATTAGCAACAATTAGTGAACATTATACATACAGTCCATAATTATCTGATAGCAGTGCAAGTACAATCAACCACTACAACCAGTGAAAGGTAGGTGATATATTCCTTTAAATTATCATTTCCTTTGTGTGATTGTAAATGCAAATTAACATTTTGATTAACATTTTTGGTCCTTGAGCAAATATTTGGCTTATTAATTGGTTTATTATTGGCATTTATTATTGGCATTCATTTTAACTACATTGTTAATTGCTCTTCGCTTAAATTAGGGGTTGACCGCATTTAGAAGAAAAGTGTAGTCACACCACCAGTTTCATAGTCAATTGTGTAAAGTAACTTATAGTAGATGCAATCTCGCATTAAATTTGAAATTTTGTACTGATACAGAATCTTATAAAGCCTTAAAATGACAAATCTTTGTAAATTTTAGGATAGTTAACGTAAGAATTTGTAGTCAGAAAAGTGTTTAAGCAATACAGTTATTTTAAACTTGTAATTCAAGTTCGCTAGAGAATTCAGGTATTCGTAAAACCGGGTAGAATAAAACCCTTTGCTCTTTGTCATATTGAAACTTGCAAGCTCCCGTTAGGCACGTTGTAGTAAAAATTCTTTAACAGGTAGTTCAACATTACCCTTGGTATATCCTATTATTAGGTGAACAAACCCTTCATTTTTGTAGCTGAAATCAATATAAAATCGATATTATTAACCTTGTTCGTTAGGATGGCACATATTTCATCGGATAGGTTGATAGTGGATTTAAAGGCCGCACTCGATAGATTATCTGATATATCTGGTGCGATAGATAAATTGGAGCATATTAAAGGCAATTGTATTTCTGTTAATATTATGGCTGAAAGCGCCTTTGATATCAAAAACGATGTAGATACATCTTATAAAACGTGCATATTGGATGAGGACAACTCGGAATTATTAAATGAAGTTACAACATTAAGAATTGAAATAGATAGGTCTTTGTTAAACATTAAAATTATTAAAGCTCAGTTTGATAATATATCCACTGCTGAAAATGCTTGACTGAAAATATTACTAGCATCGGCTCATGTACTAATATTCGTCTCCTCGGATAGAAATGAAAAATTTTCTGGAAAAATAGAACATTTCCAAGAGTTTATTCAATTTTTAATAATTTAGTTCATGAAAATAATCAATTGCTACCGATCGAAAAGTTCTATTTTTAATTGATGCGTTGGATTTTAAGTCTAGAGAACTCATTAGACATTTGCAAATTTCGAATAATAATTATATGCTAGCTTATTCAATTATTGTGGAGAGGTTTAATTCAAAACGTTTAATTGCAAACACGCATTGGAATGCTTTAGAATCGTCACCAAAAGCAAAATTTAATTCACATACAGATTTAAGAGAATTGCTTAATTGCTTTACGGAAAATATATCAAGCTTACGTCAAACTAAGATTGATTTGCTCGACTTCGTATTGTTTAATTTGTTATCAAAAAAGGTAGATACAAATCTTTTGAAAACATTTGAGTTAGAAAATACATCAGACATTCCATCTTATGATCAATTAAAATTATTTCTAGAAAAACATTGCAAGGCATTAGAAATTAGCAATATGGTTGTTTCCGATACACCGTCCAAATTTAATACGTCCATTAAACAAACCATATCATCTAGTGTACCTTCTAAACGTTCCTTTGAATATTCAAAACCCCAAGTTCGAAAGTCATTCGTAACAACTTCATTCGCTCAGAAATGCAGTCTTTGCAGTGGTACTCATAACTTATACCAATGTGAAATGTTTCTGAATAAATCGCCACAAGACCGTTATAACTTTGTTAAAGACAAACACTTATGCATTAATTGTCTTCGCAACTCTCATATGGTTACACGCTGCTCTTCCAAACTTGTTTGTAAAAAGTGTGCAAGGGTCATCATACTTTATTGCACTTTGAAAACCCTACAGTTGCACAGAAACCTGCAATCACTCAGGCAACAGATCAACTTCCCGAACCCACCTGCAACACTACTACAAGTACGTTGTTATCATCTAGATCGTCCAACACAATGACGTTATTAGGCACCGCAAGAATTTCAATTACAGATGGGTTTGGTAAAGTTCAGACAGTAAGAGCACTTGTAGATAGTGCATCAATGGAAAATTTCATGACTGATAAGTGTTGTCGACGCTTAGGTTTAAGAAAATCGAATATTTCAATGAAGGTTGAAGGCTTAGGTCTATCTGCTTCTCATGCGTATGGACAAGTATCGTGTAAAATTAGTCCTCAAGGTAAAACTGTTCCAGAGTACAGTATTGATTGTTTTGTTTTACCAGACATTTGTGGAACCCTTCCTTCATCAAGGATCTCACCAAATAGTTGGCCTCACATAGTTGGATTAGATTTAGCAGATTCGGACTTCGACAAACCTAGCCATATCGATTTATTGTTAGGTGCAGATTTGTTCGCGCGTGTTTTATTAAACGCAACTCGCATTGGGTCACTAGAAGAACCCGTGGCAATTCACACTACCTTTGGGTGGATATTAACAGGAAGGTTCTTTCTTCTGTTACATCTCGTATATCATTAGCTGCACTTGTAGAAGATGCTAACATTACTCGATTTTGGGAACTGGAAAATATTCCAGATTCTAACAAATTATCTCCTCATGCGGAAATTTGTGAAAGGCATTTTGTGGACACTCACAAGCAGGATGACACCGGTCGTTTTATTGTTTTGTTACCTTTCAATGGTCCTGAACCGCTATTTGCTGGCTCTCGAAATAGCACTGAAGATTTCTTTCACTAGAACGCCGTTTGAAATAAATCCTCAACTGTATAATTCGTACAGAGAATTTATGCAGAATTATATCGATAGTGGTCACATGTCTCGTATTGTATCGGATTCAACTCGATCGTCTACATTATCGCCGGTATATTACATACCACATCACGCCGTGTTCAAACCAGACAGTACAACTACAAAACTTCGTGTCGTATTTGATGCTTCAGCCAGCGCTCAAAGTGGAGGGTCTTTAAATGATCATTTACTCGCAGGCCCCTCTTCAAAAAGATATCATGGAGTTGTTATTACACTTTCGTTTACATTCTGTAGTTTTAACTGCGGACATTAAGCAAATGTATAGACAGATTCTTATTTCTACTAGCCATCGAGACTATCAACGTATAGTTTGGAGATTTAAGTCCTCGGAGTCTGTTATCGATTATCAGCTAAACACTGTTACATACGGCATCACATCATCACCATTTTTAGCCATGCGTGTAATTCAAGAACTTGCAAAAAGTCAATCGTTACGTTTTCCTATTGCTTCCAAGATTTTAGCATCGGATACGTACGTGGATGATTTGATTACAGGGTGTGATTCGATAGAGGATGGCAAACGACTCGTGTATGAATTAAACCAAATTTGCCAATCAGGTGGTTTTATGTTGCGAAAGTGGAATAGCAACGTGCCAAGTGTCATTGGCCATTTACCTGATTCCGTTCGGTATCAGCAAGCATTTTGTTTGAAGAGGTAAACAATACTTCTCAAAAATTTTAGGACTGCAATGGCAACCATTGAGTGATGTGTTGTTTTACAATCTTAATATCGTTGATCGGCCTTGTACCAAAAGGAATATGGTTTCGGAAATTGCAAGGATCTTTGACCCTCTGGGGTTATTATCACCATTGGTCTTCTTCGCAAAACATTTGATTCAATCTGTATGGATATTAGGAATTGGCTGGGATGAACTTCCTCCCAACAAATTGTTTTAAAATGGAATCTGTATCTTCAACAATTACCCGAGTTATTGAAAATTGAAATTCCTCGACGGATTCTTTGCGATAACCATCAAACTGTACAAATTCATGCATTTTGTGATGCATCGGAAGCTGGATATGCAGCAGCAGTTTATCTCCGCTGTGTCGATGAGAAAGGGAACATCCAAGTTTCATTGGTCTGTGCCAAATCTAAGGTCGCACCAACCAATCGTATATCATTACCTCGATTAGAATTGTGTGGTGCAGTGTTGTTGTCGAACTTGGTCGAGTATGTGCAAAATACGTATAGAGATAATTTAGTATTGGACGATACATTTGCGTGGTCAGATTCCACAGTAGCATTAGCATGGATTCGATCTTCGTCGTATAATTGGAAGACCTTTATTAGCAATCGTGTCTCGCATATCCAAGAACGAGTGGCTCCATCATCGTGGCATCATATTAAATCACAGGATAATCCTGCTGATTGTGCATCAAGAGGATTATTAGCTGCTGAGCTTGTTAATCATCCTTTGTGGTGGACGGCTCCACCATGGTTACTATTACCTAAAGAGAATTGGCCTGCTCATATGGAACCAACTCTTACAGATCACACTCAGATGCACATTGAAAAAGAACTTTATCCCTTAATATACACGTTGCAGATCATTTCGTAGACTCGATGGTAAATCAATTTTCAGATTTGCGAAAAATATGCAGGATTCTGGTATATATTTGTCAGTTCATTCGTAACTTGAAAGTTCGTGCAAATTTGGATATTCGAAACTTAGAACAATTATTGGTCTCCCCCGAACAGTATGCACTTCATTTATTAATACAACGGGTTCAAGAACAAGTTTTCAGTCAGGACATTGATATCATTCGAAAGGAAAACTTAGTAATAAACAACTTCGACCTCTCAGTCCTTTCCTTGACAGTGATGGGTTGTTAAGGGTGGGCGGCCGGTTGCGAAATGCAGACGTATCTTATGATACAAAATTTCCATTGCTACTTCCTCGGTCACACCGGGTGACAGAGCTCATTATTCGAGATTGCCATACGAAATATTTACACCCTGGACTTAGAACTACTCATTTTTGTTAGTACAAAATTTTGGATTCTGTCTGCAAAAGGGCTATTCAACAGTGCCTAAACTCTTGTATTCGATGTTTTCGTCAAAACCTATTTCGCTATGCCCTCCTATGGGCGACTTGCCCCCGCTAGACTTACTGCCGGTAAAGCGTTTCTACATACTGGGGTAGACTACGGTGGACCCTTTTCTATCACCATGAATCGTATTAGAGGTGCCAAATCATTGAAAGCCTATGTTTGTTTATTTGTTTGTCTTAGTACAAAAGCGATACATCTGGAGTTGGCATCAAACCTATCTAAAGAGGCCTTTATTGCAGCTTTACGGCGGTTTGTAGCACGTAGAGGTAAATGCTTGCAAATTTATAGTGACTGTGGAACAAATTTTATCGGAGCATCTCGGGAACTAATCGAATATATGAAGCAGTCATCTGAAACGGAAGGTATTCACTTTGTTTTAATCCTCCGTCGGCTCCTCACTTTGGGGAATGTGGGAAGCTGGGATAAAATCTGTAAAGTCCCATCTCAAGAAGGTGGTAGGCGAACAAATTCTCTCGTACGAAGAATTTAACACCATTCTTGCTCAAATTGAAGCCATATTAAACTCCAGACCTTTATGTCCAATGAGTAACGATCCCACTGATTTTTCATTCTTAAGTCCTGGTCATTTTCTGAACGTAGAACCAGTGTCTGTCATTCCCGACCCTAATGTCTTAGATCTGAAACTATCTTCTTTAAATCGTTGGCAACTGGTTCAACGTATTCAGCAATCATTTTGGAAACGGTGGCATTTGGAGTACCTGCACACTTCAACAGAAAACCAAATGGTTTTCTGCTAATTATTCGTTAATGGTGGGAACGTTGGTGTTGATTAAGGATACTCAAGTGTCTCCATTACAGTGGAAAATGGGACGTATACATACGTTGCATTATGGAAAGGACAATGTTTGTCGTGTGGCTACTGTGGCAACATCCCAGGGACTATTTAAAAGGCCCGTGGTAAAATTGTGCCCTCTCCCATTTCAGAGGCAACTTAGTATTATAGTTAGTATATTAGGTAAGTTAACTTTAAATTTACGATTATATATATATATATATATTTTTTTTTTTTTGCTCGTTTAGACACACTTAGAAAATAAGTTCCTAATACTTATTTTGGTGGGCGGTATGTTAAGGCTTTATAAGTATTTTGGTTGTAGTGTAGTATGCCAATCACAATTAATTTAAGTCCTTAAACTATTCCCACCTAGAAACCCTCCATTATCCCTACCTTTAGTGCAACGACATAAAAGGGTTGGTAATGTACGAGTGGACGACAATTCAACTTCGTTCTCGCTTGGCTTTGGTTCGTGATTTAGTTCGGTGCATCGAGCATCAGTAATTAGCAACAATTAGTGAACATTATACATACAGTCCATAATTATCTGATAGCAGTGCAAGTACAATCAACCACTACAACCAGTGAAAGGTAGGTGATATATTCCTTTAAATTATCATTTCCTTTGTGTGATTGTAAATGCAAATTAACATTTTGATTAACATAGTCAATAGAATACAAACCCTTGAAACTAACATGCAAACTACCATGTTAGGAATGCGAGACTTAATTAGATTCAATACGATATTTACTCAAATAATATCAATCCTTACTTTAATTCAACAAATTTTAGCCACCTTAGAAAATGCTGTAACATTTGTAAAATTAAATACACTACATTCTAGTATCATAGAACCAACTGACTTATTAAAAGAATTATTAAGAATTAGATTATTTATAACTAATAGTAAATTACCGTTTGAAGTAATAGAATCAAACATTCTCGTATTTGGATAAAATAGCTATAGCAAAAGGCTATGTAAAGAACACCGAAATCATATTTTTAATAGAAATCCCAATAGTAGAAAGTAATAATTATAATTATTATCATTTATTTGCGTTTCCAATGAAAATTACTAGCAGGTATCAAGTTATCATACTCAAAACCAAGTTCCTATCCTTTAATGAACTCAGATATGGTTATACAAACGAAAGATGTACCGAAGTAACACCAAATCAATATTTATGCCAATCATTCACAACAACAATGATCCAAGAAGACAGCCCTTGCGAAGTGCAATTACTAAGATTTTCAAACCATTACAACTGTGAAGCCAAACCCGTACAAATCACAAATATGAAAATTCAGAAAATTACCGAAAACAAATGGATTGCCATATTTCCAACAGAACTAATAACAACTGCACATTACAATCAAGACGAGAATAATTTAGCATTAACCGGAAGCAAAGTAATCACCCTTAAAGAATATTGTTATTTAAAATTGAAGAACGAAATCATCAGAGTTTATCAAGATCCCAAAGTAACGAAGTAATTCGCCAATTTACCGGAACTGCAATTCAAAATAACACAACCCGAAAACGAAGAAATATTCAAGAAACCCATGCAACTAGAACAGCTAGAGCTAGACGATCTCAACCATGCTATGAAAATAATGGACAATTGTAAAGAACACTTGAGTGAGTTAAAAGTGCCGAAATTACACTACGATAATATAAGCGTTTGGACAATTGTATTAATCATTTTAATTATTTTATTGGTCATGTATGTATTTTACAAAATGTATCTTAGATATAAGAATAAAGAGAAAAATTTTAGACATAAAGAAACCAAGAAAAATAAAGAAACACTAGATATACCCTTAGAAACAATGAATTTTAAGCAATGAATTTTAAAAATTAAGTAAAGAAAACCTTAATTTTTTATTTACGTCGGGAGGAGTTATGTATTCCTTAATTTATATATGTATAATAAAATAGGAATTATAAGAAATCATTAAAGAAGCTTAATTTATATGCAACTTTGTATTTCAAGGATAAATTCAGAAAGGTTATTGAAAGTTTACAAGCAAGTTGTGAGAACAGATGCAATACAATATATTTCAAATAGTAAGCGATACTGAAGGTGCAGGTTGCAGACGGTTAAGAAACCGCGATTAGAAATTAAGATTGTTACATTGTATAATGAATAGAATTAAGAAATAAGCAGACATGAGCTCTGCTCTGTGAGGGGCAGGGACAACATAAATACCCCGGGAGCCCCAAGACCATCAGTCAGTCTTGAGTATTTCAGCTTTAACATTGCCGTTTGCTAAGGCTACTCGCCCTGATATTAGTCAATTATTAATTATTTTTCGACTTAGTATAAATCAATCCAGTTTGTCAAAATTCCACATTAATATCTGTTTTAATAAATAAATTTTGTTAGAAAGTTTTGGAAAAACTTTTAAAAAGACCGCTCTCAAGGCCCGAAACGTAACTCGCGGTCAACCCTATAGTTATGTGATAGTTAGGTATCTGCAGCCCATCGCAACAAAAATAACATTTTCATCCTTTTATAAGAAACACATTTTCAGTATAAATCACTACCTTACACAGAATCTATATTGACCATTGAGCTGTTGGTTAAAGATATTTTATAAAATAAACATATATGTTAAGAATTTGTTTTGTCAAAGTCGTGCCGCCCTGGTTACTAATTTTCAAATCTGGACTTAAAACTAGGAATTATCACGATAAAATGAATAATAAAAATTTCTGCAAATGGCCGCAAGATAAATTATTACAAAAATCTTGAACCAAATTCTGTATCAGTGATGGATAATGCAACTATGCAACATATCACAATGCAACTGTGAAACTAAATCCAACATCGGCTTGGAAAAAGAAAACGAGATGTTGGTTGTTGAAGAGAAACATACCTTTTGAGCTTAAAGATACAAAAGCAGAATAACTATATGCAAACATTAACCAACATAAGCCCTCGATCAAACAATGATAAAATGTTAGCCGAACATGGTCATACAGTGATACGATTACCTTCATAACATCCCGAACTCAACCCCATCGAAAAAATATGGACGACAGTAAAAACCATATCGCTGCACATAACACTTCTTTTAAATTGGAGGTTGTATAGAGGTTGGCTGAAAATAAGTTTGATACTGTTGGTCAACAATAATGGTTAAATGTATGCTCTCATGTAGAAAAAATTGAAGAGGATTACCTTACCAAGGAATATATAATAAACGATATAGAGGAACTAATAATAAACGTTAATAACGATAGTGATTATTATAACTTTGATTTGCCTGAAGGTGATAGTGATGACGGTCTTGGTTGTAAACCGTTACAGTAACGTGCATAATTTAAATAAGCCAGTAATATTAATAGCTATATTTTACTTAAATATCTGGTGTAAATAATATGTTTAAGGTCCTATAAAATCACTTCATGCTATTTTAGTAGTATATATTATTAGAAAAATTGCGCGACACATCAATGCAGAGATAAATAACGTGGTATATTCAGCTATTAATTTCAGCAAGTTGTTGTAATTTTAGTGTTCTTTAACTGAAACATTTATAAACAAATAACTTGTTTTGTACTGTAGTGAATTTTGCTGTCAAATCCCTCGAATGTCTCCTTATCTATAAACTTCTTCGTTCTTAAAACCCTACTTGAAGTGTTTAGGTTGAACTGACAACACTGTGTTACATTCTTTTCTTTAGATTTTTCACTTCTTCTATTGCACAGTTAAGTATCGTTGAGATTTTCAAAGACGTACTTGCCCTATAGCATAATCTATATTCCAAATTTGGACTAAGTATCTCAAAAACTGCAGGAGCTATACAAAAATCTACAAATTCTTGAACTTTTAACACTCTGTAGATCGGTAACGAAGTGTTTGCCGAACTATGTTTATATGAATATTTCGTCATGAAACAAGCCAAAGAATTACTCTCTTCCGTAAGTACATGATATTTACGAACACAGTATAAACAGATCAAATTACACGGGAAAAGCTTTAACCATTCAATTGAAGAAGGGAAATGAGTTTTAGGTTCTCACCGAATGATATATAAATTTTTCTTCCACATATTGCTGAAAATGTACAGCATTTTAAAACAGAGCTTAGAACCATAAACTCACCAATGAAAAATAAGAAAACCATTAATCTGTTTTCTTAAGCCAAACATCAGCGTTTGCTGCTACACTTAGATGGAAGTCAATTTTCTGAAAGTACGTACTGTAATACTCGTGAAAAAAATTATAAAGGCATTACGTTTCATGTTCATTTTGGCAAGCAGTTCGATGTCTTGTCATAAATGTTGAATCGTGTTTTAAATTATTCTCAGTTTTGTATTATATTTATAGGGGTGAATGCCGACTGACGTGTTGAAATAATAAGAGGGAATTTACTATTGAAAAGTGTTCTAACCCTTATGCAGAACTGCGCATAACGTTTTCATTTTCTACAGCAACTGGTTTGACGCAGTTGCATTAACTCCCGCTACTGATACGAATTGATTATGAGGTACGCGCAAGTTTGATTCATCCACTCTAATAAGCAAACCCTAGTTTAATAGAAATGCTTATATCAATTTTCTACGATTGTTTTTTTAAATTAATAAGAGAACAACCGAAGTTGAAAAAATAGAATTAATCATTTCACACCTGCTATACGTTAAATCTAGGTTAAAAAGAACCGCCAAATATAAGAAAGTCTATTTTACTTAGACTTATTTCCAAAATCTAATCTACGTATACTCACCCTTTATCGGTCTCATTAAGACAGCTTACTTAACTAAAACATCTAATAAACTTAAGTGACCTTTTCTGTTAAAAGCACAAATTTAGACTAAGCTCGAGTGACGTAAGCAACGGCATCGAGCGAAAAGCTGAGCCCTGTACAAGGGGTTCTCAACCACCCTACTGAAATGAGATCGATAGCCGTAAACGCAAGCGTATATGTACTGACACTTAAGTATAAAACGAGGGGATGGGGTTACGTGACCTACAGAATACGTTGGTTTGTTTTGTTCCCTACCTTATTCAATAGAGGGGGTGATTTTATCGATTAGGCTGCAATGTAGGGTTGAAACTCGAATAATAAATGACGTGTGTAGATTATCTAGCATTTTGTGTTATGACTTAGTAATGTAACGTAAGCTTTCCCTATATTTAATAAAAGCAAAGTTAAATTTAAGTCATTGTGAAATGTAATAAAGTAGATGCTTACATACAGTGGAGTAACGTGCGACAACATTAAGGGATGCAAAATAAATTACATAATTTAAAAATATTATGACACGTTTTGAAATGGAAATTGATTCCTCTGTTATTGCTCCGTTAAGAAAAATGTTCATCACCGTTTCTTGAAACAAAGAATATTTACTGGCTCCAACATTAAAAGCTGTGTCAGCGCGATTCGTGGGCGGAGTGCGCGAAAACTATCTAAAATTTTACTTGGACAACCGCCAGTTTACTTTGAAATTTTGATTACTTCCCGAATGAGTTATGCGTATTAAAAAATAACGAAATTTGAATATTTAAGCATACAAAAATCTAAAATGTATGACACTTACTGCGAATGGATTTATTTAAATAATAGAAATGCTGCAACTAATACACATAAGCTGACAAAAAGAATTATCCGGTTTTTCTGTGTCCCCTCCCCCAAGTTTGTAACTAGATTGAAGTTTAGATATTAGGCGATTTTTCGCGACATGCTTGAATTGTTCGAGTATGGTATGTTGAAATATCACTCCACCATTTAAGAAACATGTGCTTGTGCGGCACCGCGAAAACTTATTGTTGTTTCCTAACTTCGCTTTGAATAATTGCCCGGTAAAAGTCAAGTGCTGAAGATACACAACTATGATACACAAGCATAACCTGGTACAGAACAGGTTATGTTCGTTTCTCTGATAGAATTTCCCCACCAGTAAATATTATCGTCAAAATCCAAGTTTAACACATAATTAAATATGTTAGTTTATGTCGCGAAAAATCGCCTATTGTAAAGAGTAGGGTAGAGGTACCAGTTATGGCCACTTTTAGCAATTTTTGGACTTTGAAAGAATCTGGTTAGGTGAAAAAATTCAATCCTATGTCAATAACAGAAATATAGCTTATGCATTATAGATCAATTAGAAGTACAAAGTAGCACAATAAAAGCTTTAATTTAGTAGTAAAATAACTAATACAAAATTCTGATACTAATCACCAATTTTGGCCATACATACATTAGTTTTGGCCATTAAAACGTACCAGTATTGGCCACACAGATGAAATATAACAATCTAAGTACCCATTATTATTTTTATCATGTTCGCTTAAATTAATGTATACCTATAGCTAATTTTTACATAAAAGATATAATAAGACCACACCAACTAACTAGCTAGGTATATAAAATCAACATACGAACTCATTTTGGCCACATAATATGCACGTCGGGCAGTTTTCATTTTTGGAGAATGAATTATAGCTTGAATGTCTTCTAATTGATAGGGTAATTCATCTACGTTATTCGGCCATTTCCAAGTATTTACTCCACTTTTAACTATAGTCGACACACGTACACACTCACACACACACACATACACACATACACACACACACACACATACATACACACACACACACACACACATACATAAACACATACATACACACACACATACACACACACGCGCACACACACACACACACACACATTACTATCTTCAATTTTGGTTATTTTTCCAAGATAGTATGTTTCTTCATATTGTACAATAATGTAAGAATTAACTTCAAGCTGTTTTGGAAGAACATCACCCTGTTTTGCAGGTTTCATAGTGTTTATTGTGTCCTCATTTCCTTTATCTACTATGATTTCTTCAGTCTTTTGTTTACTGTCAGCTCTTTGCCTTTTTTGGTTTTTTGACACATTTTGCATGTTTCTTTTATCCTCCCTTTTCAGTCGGCGATCTCTTTTAATTTTTAAAGTCGTTTCTTGTTTTCCTAACCTTCGTTGGGAATTAAACCACTCATAGTTTTTAAAATTATATTTATTTACGTTTCGATCCATGACCTTCGTTGTCAAATTAATAAAAACTTCAAGTTTCACATTTAAGACATAAATTGAAGGTGACTTTGGTTATATTTGGTTTAAAATTTTCACCTAATGTACTCAAACCTAATATTTCGAACATCAATAAATCAAAGTCACCTTCAATTTATGTCATAAATGCCAAACTTGAAGCCTTTATTAATTTGACAACGATCCTAGGTTGGATCGAAACGTAAATAAATATAATTTTAAAACTATGAATGGTTTAATTCCTACGAAGATTAAGAAAATGCTAAACAAACCACAACAAACATACAGGGAGTATTCCTTTCCCTTTCTTTTTGCTCGTTTTCTGCATGTGCCAGCCACTGTTCACTTGTCAAAACATTGTACCAGTGTCTCTTCGACTTTTTCTTTTTTCCGTTTGTCACATTATCACTAGATGAGTAAATAAGTATATTGCTTAAAATGTTTATTTTAGAAGACTTTGGTGTCGAACATACACTTGCACTGATAGTGGAAGCGCCAGATACTTTAGGAGAATCCACATTACAATCGTCAAGTGAATATGAATCAGGAACAGGCTCTAAAGTACCTAAATTCAATTATTTTATTTATATATCAAATATATAGTAAAACCATTTACTTGTTTTCACGCCTAAATCCATTGCAATCTTAATTTCCTTTTGGCAGATTTCTTCTGAAGAATCCTTAATGTGGTTTTTAATATCGCCTTTATACGCTAAAATACACTTAAGGGTTACCAATATATTTTAGTGTTCTACTTACCTATGCTTTTAGAATTTAATTCTGGGCCAATTTCATTTTCGTTGGTGACCTTTGGCGGGAAGTGAGAGTGTGTGCTATATTCTGAGCCTTTTGTATTTCATCTGGGGATTGGACATCTTCAAAATTAAAAGCTCTGAAATATTGTCAATATTATTATAATCGGCATCTCTAGCATCTTGCTCATTATTGTCACATGGTTTATGTATGTCGGAATTTGAAACTCGCACGATTTCAGTCTGCTCAGGAAAAGGAAGCTCCATGATATTATCAAGTTCTAGTTCTTTATATGAAATGCCAGCATCTAAGGTAAATTTACACCAAGCTTCATATAACATATCAGCGTTCTGATTGGCTGGGGAATAGGTACATTTTTTGCACATTTTAAAATCATTCAATGTTGCGCTATCAATCTTAGATTCCAGATAGTGTAAATAACGATCCTCTGGTGAAGTAACTGAAGTATTTTAATTTTGAGGAATGTCTGCTGCCTTCAAGGTGCATTTGCTGTAGTCGACATTATTTGGATCAAAAAGATGTAGACTGCACACTCTATAACCATTTATAATAGCACTTTTGAAGTCTGTGGTAGTAATTATATTATTCAACATGCTTGCAACATCTTGTCTCCTTATTTCTATTCGTTCATGCAAAAGTTTCCAGTTTTTTACTTCCTTCTGCCAGTGTTTTTTAAGTGGCGCAAATAAGGAAACTTCTAGTGGCCGAAGGATATGTGTTGTGTTTGGACATAAGCACACGAAAATAATTTGATTTTCTTTGCAGAACCGACTTAGATGTAAACTTAGGTGGGACTTACGTCCATTTAAAAACACAACCACCGGCAGTTTGAATTCATATTCGACAAGATATGGATAGAAGACATTGACGAAGTATTCGCAGAATGTCTGAGCTGTCATCCAGCTATTCTTTGACTTACTAACTCCCCAACTTTTTGGTGTCGCTTTAATGTATGCAGTGGACAACCTGTCGTATTTATAAAGAGCCATCGGTGGCGCATAATCGCCTAACGCACATTAATGTTGTAACATGTTCTTTGTCACTGTTACTAGAACTGCTGTATATTTGTTTTCCCTTTTCTGCTTTTGCATAGCCTCCAGATTGGTTAATAAAAGCAATCTCGTCCATATTCCATGTCCGGGAAGGATCAGTTAAAATGGACACATCTTCCTCAAGCAAAGTAGATGTTTCTTTAAACCAATTTCTAGTAATTATCTGAGGTTTAATATTGGCGCGTGCCTTACTAAGATATTCTGCTTTTTTTATTGATACCTCGGGGTGTCTCTTGTTAAACGATTCAATCCATTTACGACCTGGTGAATTATTTATAAACGGATTGTCCATTTCGAGTTCTTCTAATATCCGTTTAACCGAATATCTGAGACCATCCTTATTTACTGGAAAACCCATTTTTGCGCAAGTTTTCACCCATTATACCAACTTGTTTTCAATGTCTATTCTTAATGTGCAGCCTCGGCCAACTTTACCTGAAGTATGTGGAGCTTCTCCACTGATTTTATGACGCAGAGTGTTTCGAGGAACGTCAAAATTTTACTGGCTGTTTGTACTGCCATTCCATCTGCAATAGCTTTATATTGCTATATGGAAACAAGATTTTGCCTTTCCTTTTTTGTTTTAGATTTTTTAACTCTTGACATAGCGACTGAAGCAATGAAAGTTTAGATTAAAGGCAAATACCTACTCAAAAACTAAATAATAAATTATTTTGAAGATAGGTATGCATATACACCTATATACCTATCTAGTGCAAAATATCTAGACTGGCCAGAAATAGAATCTAGTGTTCCTATTGTGGTCACCTAGATGACCAAACCTGGGCAAATGTAGTTAATGATTGCACAAGTTCTGGCCACTCTATTTAATTAATGTAGACGCACTCTAACCAAAAAATACGTATTTAAATGGCAGAACATTGAATATAACGAACGCCTATATAAACAGTTCACTAAACAACTTGAATAAAATACCGTTATGCATATTAAAAGCTTACCTTGAACCTTAACACTTTCGGTAAGCAAACAGCACAAAGCTCTTCCAGCACCATTTAACCTTATTCTGACAGAATGCAGGTGATGCATTCTAGTGGAAGCTTGATGAACTAAATGTCAAGGTTTATCAATATTGTAACCTACATAGAAGATTCCTGTTGTTGCACAGTCTTTATTTAATAAAAAGGAAATTTACTAGAAATGGCCAAAATGGATACAATGGCAACAACTGGTACCGCTACCTTACTTTGCCTTTGTGAGTAGGTTATTTGTCAAAATAAAAATAAAAGATGTTGTGTTTAATTTAAATGTTATATGTCTAATTCTGTTATGTCATAAATGCAAATTTAAACTCAACTTATGAGCAATGTTGAGGAGATGAGCAGTAGACGTAATTTATGATGTAAAAAATGGAAATTTAAATCTCCTAAATTGCGTTATATTCCCTCGTTGGCGGCGGCTAGAGGAACTAGAACCATAACCACGCCAAATCAAATGTAAAGATGTTTTCTCGTAGCCGTAGAGTAGCACTTAATGTTTGCACAAAATGATAAGAATAATTTTAAGAAACGGACTTAATTTTTAATTTAATACAAATCGTTCACTATTGTGAACACCGAGTAA
The DNA here is from genome assembly GCA_036346225.1 of Platerodrilus igneus. NCBI lineage: Eukaryota > Metazoa > Arthropoda > Insecta > Coleoptera > Lycidae > Platerodrilus > Platerodrilus igneus. Next base: position 6,121,040 of record JARFIW010001108.1, on the reverse strand, counting down.
CTTTTCTAAAGGAATTGAGAAATGCATCTGCCGTACAGGTTGCAAAACTAGTATCATCACGGTTTTTCCTAATCTTTTATGTATTTTACTATCAATAAATATATAAGAATTAGGTACGCCTAATAGATACATGGGCGTGCTTTAAAACCAAAACAAGAATTCTGACCAACCAGAAATTGTAAATATAAGATATATATATATATATATATATATATATATATATATATATATATGTATTACTATGATAATAGAATAATTTAGAGGTATATTGAGTCATAAGGGTCGTACGCTACATGTGAATATCACGAAAGTTTAGAAAACTAAACAATTGCAAAAAGATAATATCGAGCACACTAACTTTAATTTATGAAGGAAAGCTCATACTTTAAAAATCAAATCATATTTAGTAAGACAAATAGCTTGTACGTCATATAATGTATTTCAAATTAAATATACAAGCACAAAATTGAAAATAAATACGTAAGAAGAGCATTTTAAACGCAACGAGTTTTATTGAAATAAATACGCAATTTGTGAAAGAAAATAACCTGGCATACTAGCTATAAAAGAATCCCATTCAAAACCTTAACGCATAAAATAAACAAACGCATTCAAACCATCATAGAAATTTGACTACGTGATCTGTACATTGTAAGTTCATATAAAATCCAACAGATTTTGGAGTACTAAACAACAAAACAGACATTTGGTTACATGATAAATTATACGAAAAAATTTGAATAAAAGCAAATATAAACAAGCGGACGAGACTTGAATGAAGTTCAAAGTTAGATATTCAGAGGAATACACTATGCAGATTAGGTGCCTACGTGAGAATATGAATCACTTTCACACGGGTTTTGTGGGTAACTCTGTAGAAAATTCGAAGGCTGCAATGACAAGGCAAAAGTGCAACGCCTCAATTAATAAAGTACGCTAAGAAAACCAATGCTACAGGTAAAGGGCGGAGCCTTTATATAGAACGCGGACTTGGTAAACAGTCAGTCTTTCTTCGACCAAGGCACAAGCTATAACAGTCCAATGCCGAATACCCCGCGGAGCGAAAATAGTAAAATTAAATAATTATTTAGTGATAGAAAAATTTTAATAGTCGTGATAATTCTAGGCCAATATATACAATAGTAGTTGCCGTTAATAATTTAGGGCTATAAGTACTCCAAGTAAATCCAACTAACCACTCTGGTGAAAGAATTTAAATAACTACGCTAAGAAACAAATTTAAGTAACTACTTATTAATATTCGTCTAAACATTAGTATCTGTGCATCGAAGGGAGAAATTAATCAACTAAGGGTTAGACTGGGCGAGCAGTACTATGCAATAAACAAGAAAGCTTAAGTGGAAACAATCCAGGGATGGTGATCAATCACATGCAGAGGCAGTTCTAAGAATTAGAGAAACAAGCAAGGAAAACGCAGGTCAGAAATAAGAATATTCTTTATTAGCATAAGACTTTATTTTATTTTTCAACACGTACATTTTTCATATATTAAAGTATTTAATTTGTGAAGGCTCATCAAAAATCTTTTAAAAAATTTACGTAGAGAGAAAGAAGGTCGTTAGAACGTTCAAAAGTGCTTCTAGTAGTATACAGTGTTATGTTTGCTGGCTTTAAGGGAGTTATAAGCTGGGCATAATCAGATTGATATTATTTTTTTGATTCAGGAGTTAATTTATGAATAGCAAATCAAATTATGAAAGTTATTAAACTGTAAATTGTATATATTCTTGGTCATTATAAAATTTTGGTTTGTTTCGTTTATATCATTAAAGTAGAAAGGAGCTATAGTAAAAAGGGGGTTAAACTTTCTTTGTTATCGTATCGTCGTGCACTCTGTGTGCATTTGACTGAGCTAGTCGAGACATATAAAAAGAGGTATATTTAAAATTTAAAGTTGAGGTTATTGAGAAACACAGAGCAATGGCGTTTAGCAGGAAACTGAACGTTAATCACATCGGCGTGCGGCGGTATCATAGCAATATATATATATATATATATATTTCCAAAATCTAATCTACGTATACTCACCCTTTATCGGTCTCATTAAGACAGCTTACTTAACTAAAACATCTAATAAACTTAAGTGACCTTTTCTGTTAAAAGCACAAATTTAGACTAAGCTCGAGTGACGTAAGCAACGGCATCGAGCGAAAAGCTGAGCCCTGTACAAGGGGTTCTCAACCACCCTACTGAAATGAGATCGATAGCCGTAAACGCAAGCGTATATGTACTGACACTTAAGTATAAAACGAGGGGATGGGGTTACGTGACCTACAGAATACGTTGGTTTGTTTTGTTCCCTACCTTATTCAATAGAGGGGGTGATTTTATCGATTAGGCTGCAATGTAGGGTTGAAACTCGAATAATAAATGACGTGTGTAGATTATCTAGCATTTTTGTGTTATGACTTAGTAATGTAACGTAAGCTTTCCCTATATTTAATAAAAGCAAAGTTAAATTTAAGTCATTGTGAAATGTAATAAAGTAGATGCTTACATACAGTGGAGTAACGTGCGACAACATTAAGGGATGCAAAATAAATTACATAATTTAAAAATATTATGACACGTTTTGAAATGGAAATTGATTCCTCTGTTATTGCTCCGTTAAGAAAAATGTTCATCACCGTTTCTTGAAACAAAGAATATTTACTGGCTCCAACATTAAAAGCTGTGTCAGCGCGATTCGTGGGCAGGTGCGCGAAAACTATCTAAAATTTTACTTGGACAACCGCCAGTTTACTTTGAAATTTTGATTACTTCCCGAATGAGTTATGCGTATTAAAAAATAACGAAATTTGAATATTTAAGCATACAAAAATCTAAAATGTATGACACTTACTGCGAATGGATTTATTTAAATAATAGAAATGCTGCAACTAATACACATAAGCTGACAAAAAGAATTATCCGGTTTTTTCTGTGTCCCCTCCCCCAAGTTTGTAACTAGATTGAAGTTTAGATATTAGGCGATTTTTCGCGACATGCTTGAATTGTTCGAGTATGGTATGTTGAAATATCACTCCACCATTTAAGAAACATGTGCTTGTGCGGCACCGCGAAAACTTATTGTTGTTTCCTAACTTCGCTTTGAATAATTGCCCGGTAAAAGTCAAGTGCTGAAGATACACAACTATGATACACAAGCATAACCTGGTACAGAACAGGTTATGTTCGTTTCTCTGATAGAATTTCCCCACCAGTAAATATTATCGTCAAAATCCAAGTTTAACACATAATTAAATATGTTAGTTTATGTCGCGAAAAATCGCCTATTGTAAAGAGTAGGGTAGAGGTACCAGTTATGGCCACTTTTAGCAATTTTTGGACTTTGAAAGAATCTGGTTAGGTGAAAAAATTCAATCCTATGTCAATAACAGAAATATAGCTTATGCATTATAGATCAATTAGAAGTACAAAGTAGCACAATAAAAGCTTTAATTTAGTAGTAAAATAACTAATACAAAATTCTGATACTAATCACCAATTTTGGCCATACATACATTAGTTTTGGCCATTAAAACGTACCAGTATTGGCCACACAGATGAAATATAACAATCTAAGTACCCATTATTATTTTTATCATGTTCGCTTAAATTAATGTATACCTATAGCTAATTTTTACATAAAAGATATAATAAGACCACACCAACTAACTAGCTAGGTATATAAAATCAACATACGAACTCATTTTGGCCACATAATATGCACGTCGGGCAGTTTTCATTTTTGGAGAATGAATTATAGCTTGAATGTCTTCTAATTGATAGGGTAATTCATCTACGTTATTCGGCCATTTCCAAGTATTTACTCCACTTTTAACTATAGTCGACACACGTACACACTCACACACATACACACACACACTACACACACACACACACATACATACACACACACACACACACATACATAAACACATACATACACACACACATACACACACACGCGCACACACACACACACACACACATTACTATCTTCAATTTTGGTTATTTTTCCAAGATAGTATGTTTCTTCATATTGTACAATAATGTAAGAATTAACTTCAAGCTGTTTTGGAAGAACATCACCCTGTTTTGCAGGTTTCATAGTGTTTATTGTGTCCTCATTTCCTTTATCTACTATGATTTCTTCAGTCTTTTGTTTACTGTCAGCTCTTTGCCTTTTTTGGTTTTTTGACACATTTTGCATGTTTCTTTTATCCTCCCTTTTCAGTCGGCGATCTCTTTTAATTTTTAAAGTCGTTTCTTGTTTTCCTAACCATCGTTGGGAATTAAACCACTCATATTTTTTTAAATTATATTTATTTACGTTTCGATCCATGACCTTCGTTGTCAAATTAATAAAAACTTCAAGTTTCACATTTAAGACATAAATTGAAGGTGACTTTGGTTATATTTGGTTTAAAATTTTCACCTAATGTACTCAAACCTAATATTTCGAACATCAATAAATCAAAGTCACCTTCAATTTATGTCATAAATGCCAAACTTGAAGCCTTTATTAATTTGACAACGATCCTAGGTTGGATCGAAACGTAAATAAATATAATTTTAAAAACTATGAATGGTTTAATTCCCTACGAAGATTAAGAAAAATGCTAAACAAACCACAACAAACATACAGGGAGTATTCCTTTCCCTTTCTTTTTGCTCGTTTTCTGCATGTGCCAGCCACTGTTCACTTGTCAAAACATTGTACCAGTGTCTCTTCGACTTTTTCTTTTTTCCGTTTGTCACATTATCACTAGATGAGTAAATAAGTATATTGCTTAAAATGTTTATTTTAGAAGACTTTGGTGTCGAACATACACTTGCACTGATAGTGGAAGCGCCAGATACTTTAGGAGAATCCACATTACAATCGTCAAGTGAATATGAATCAGGAACAGGCTCTAAAGTACCTAAATTCAATTATTTTATTTATATATCAAATATATAGTAAAACCATTTACTTGTTTTCACGCCTAAATCCATTGCAATCTTAATTTCCTTTTGGCAGATTTCTTCTGAAGAATCCTTAATGTGGTTTTTAATATCGCCTTTATACGCTAAAATACACTTAAGGGTTACCAATATATTTTAGTGTTCTACTTACCTATGCTTTTAGAATTTAATTCTGGGCCAATTTCATTTTCGTTGGTGACCTTTGGCGGGAAGTGAGAGTGTGTGCTATATTCTGAGCCTTTTTGTATTTCATCTGGGGATTGGACATCTTCAAAATTAAAAAGCTCTGAAATATTGTCAATATTATTATAATCGGCATCTCTAGCATCTTGCTCATTATTGTCACATGGTTTATGTATGTCGGAATTTGAAACTCGCACGATTTCAGTCTGCTCAGGAAAAGGAAGCTCCATGATATTATCAAGTTCTAGTTCTTTATATGAAATGCCAGCATCTAAGGTAAATTTACACCAAGCTTCATATAACATATCAGCGTTCTGATTGGCTGGGGAATAGGTATATTTTTTGCACATTTTAAAATCATTCAATGTTGCGCTATCAATCTTAGATTCCAGATAGTGTAAATAACGATCCTCTGGTGAAGTAACTGAAGTATTTTAATTTTGAGGAATGTCTGCTGCCTTCAAGGTGCATTTGCTGTAGTCGACATTATTTGGATCAAAAAGATGTAGACTGCACACTCTATAACCATTTATAATAGCACTTTTGAAGTCTGTGGTAGTAATTATATTATTCAACATGCTTGCAACATCTTGTCTCCTTATTTCTATTCGTTCATGCAAAAGTTTCCAGTTTTTTACTTCCTTCTGCCAGTGTTTTTTAAGTGGCGCAAATAAGGAAACTTCTAGTGGCCGAAGGATATGTGTTGTGTTTGGACATAAGCACACGAAAATAATTTGATTTTCTTTGCAGAACCGACTTAGATGTAAACTTAGGTGGGACTTACGTCCATTTAAAAACACAACCACCGGCAGTTTGAATTCATATTCGACAAGATATGGATAGAAGACATTGACGAAGTATTCGCAGAATGTCTGAGCTGTCATCCAGCTATTCTTTGACTTACTAACTCCCCAACTTTTTGGTGTCGCTTTAATGTATGCAGTGGACAACCTGTCGTATTTATAAAGAGCCATCGGTGGCGCATAATCGCCTAACGCACATTAATGTTGTAACATGTTCTTTGTCACTGTTACTAGAACTGCTGTATATTTGTTTTCCCTTTTCTGCTTTTGCATAGCCTCCAGATTGGTTAATAAAAAAAGCAATCTCGTCCATATTCCATGTCCGGGAAGGATCAGTTAAAATGGACACATCTTCCTCAAGCAAAGTAGATGTTTCTTTAAACCAATTTCTAGTAATTATCTGAGGTTTAATATTGGCGCGTGCCTTACTAAGATATTCTGCTTTTTTTATTGATACCTCGGGGTGTCTCTTGTTAAACGATTCAATCCATTTACGACCTGGTGAATTATTTATAAACGGATTGTCCATTTCGAGTTCTTCTAATATCCGTTTAACCGAATATCTGAGACCATCCTTATTTACTGGAAAACCCATTTTTGCGCAAGTTTTCACCCATTATACCAACTTGTTTTCAATGTCTATTCTTAATGTGCAGCCTCGGCCAACTTTACCTGAAGTATGTGGAGCTTCTCCACTGATTTTATGACGCAGAGTGTTTCGAGGAACGTCAAAATTTTACTGGCTGTTTGTACTGCCATTCCATCTGCAATAGCTTTATATTGCTATATGGAAACAAGATTTTGCCTTTCCTTTTTTGTTTTAGATTTTTTAACTCTTGACATAGCGACTGAAGCAATGAAAGTTTAGATTAAAGGTAAATACCTACTCAAAAACTAAATAATAAATTATTTTGAAGATAGGTATGCATATACACCTATATACCTATCTAGTGCAAAATATCTAGACTGGCCAGAAATAGAATCTAGTGTTCCTATTGTGGTCACCTAGATGACCAAACCTGGGCAAATGTAGTTAATGATTGCACAAGTTCTGGCCACTCTATTTAATTAATGTAGACGCACTCTAACCAAAAAATACGTATTTAAATGGCAGAACATTGAATATAACGAACGCCTATATAAACAGTTCACTAAACAACTTGAATAAAATACCGTTATGCATATTAAAAGCTTACCTTGAACCTTAACACTTTCGGTAAGCAAACAGCACAAAGCTCTTCCAGCACCATTTAACCTTATTCTGACAGAATGCAGGTGATGCATTCTAGTGGAAGCTTGATGAACTAAATGTCAAGGTTTATCAATATTGTAACCTACATAGAAGATTCCTGTTGTTGCACAGTCTTTATTTAATAAAAAGGAAATTTACTAGAAATGGCCAAAATGGATACAATGGCAACAACTGGTACCGCTACCTTACTTTGCCTTTGTGAGTAGGTTATTTGTCAAAATAAAAATAAAAGATGTTGTGTTTAATTTAAATGTTATATGTCTAATTCTGTTATGTCATAAATGCAAATTTAAACTCAACTTATGAGCAATGTTGAGGAGATGAGCAGTAGACGTAATTTATGATGTAAAAAATGGAAATTTAAATCTCCTAAATTGCGTTATATTCCCTCGTTGGCGGCGGCTAGAGGAACTAGAACCATAACCACGCCAAATCAAATGTAAAGATGTTTTCTCGTAGCCGTAGAGTAGCACTTAATGTTTGCACAAAATGATAAGAATAATTTTAAGAAACGGACTTAATTTTTAATTTAATACAAATCGTTCACTATTGTGAACACCGAGTAACTTTTCTAAAGGAATTGAGAAATGCATCTGCCGTACAGGTTGCAAAACTAGTATCATCACGGTTTTTCCTAATCTTTTATGTATTTTACTATCAATAAATATATAAGAATTAGGTACGCCTAATAGATACATGGGCGTGCTTTAAAACCAAAACAAGAATTCTGACCAACCAGAAATTGTAAATATAAGATATATATATATATATATATATATATATATATATATATATATATATTAATATGATAATAGAATAATTTAGAGGTATATTGAGTCATAAGGGTCGTACGCTACATGTGAATATCACGAAAGTTTAGAAAACTAAACAATTGCAAAAAGATAATATCGAGCACACTAACTTTAATTTATGAAGGAAAGCTCATACTTTAAAAATCAAATCATATTTAGTAAGACAAATAGCTTGTACGTCATATAATGTATTTCAAATTAAATATACAAGCACAAAATTGAAAATAAATACGTAAGAAGAGCATTTTAAACGCAACGAGTTTTATTGAAATAAATACGCAATTTGTGAAAGAAAATAACCTGGCATACTAGCTATAAAAGAATCCCATTCAAAACCTTAACGCATAAAATAAACAAACGCATTCAAACCATCATAGAAATTTGACTACGTGATCTGTACATTGTAAGTTCATATAAAATCCAACAGATTTTGGAGTACTAAACAACAAAACAGACATTTGGTTACATGATAAATTATACGAAAAAATTTGAATAAAAGCAAATATAAACAAGCGGACGAGACTTGAATGAAGTTCAAAGTTAGATATTCAGAGGAATACACTATGCAGATTAGGTGCCTACGTGAGAATATGAATCACTTTCACACGGGTTTTGTGGGTAACTCTGTAGAAAATTCGAAGGCTGCAATGACAAGGCAAAAGTGCAACGCCTCAATTAATAAAGTACGCTAAGAAAACCAATGCTACAGGTAAAGGGCGGAGCCTTTATATAGAACGCGGACTTGGTAAACAGTCAGTCTTTCTTCGACCAAGGCACAAGCTATAACAGTCCAATGCCGAATACCCCCGCGGAGCGAAAATAGTAAAATTAAATAATTATTTAGTGATAGAAAAATTTTAATAGTCGTGATAATTCTAGGCCAATATATACAATAGTAGTTGCCGTTAATAATTTAGGGCTATAAGTACTCCAAGTAAATCCAACTAACCACTCTGGTGAAAGAATTTAAATAACTACGCTAAGAAACAAATTTAAGTAACTACTTATTAATATTCGTCTAAACATTAGTATCTGTGCATCGAAGGGGAGAAATTAATCAACTAAGGGTTAGACTGGGCGAGCAGTACTATGCAATAAACAAGAAAGCTTAAGTGGAAACAATCCAGGGATGGTGATCAATCACATGCAGAGGCAGTTCTAAGAATTAGAGAAACAAGCAAGGAAAACGCAGGTCAGAAATAAGAATATTCTTTATTAGCATAAGACTTTATTTTAATTTTCAACACGTACATTTTTCATATATTAAAGTATTTAATTTGTGAAGGCTCATCAAAAATCTTTTAAAAAATTTACGTAGAGAGAAAGAAGGTCGTTAGAACGTTCAAAAGTGCTTCTAGTAGTATACAGTGTTATGTTTGCTGGCTTTAAGGGAGTTATAAGCTGGGCATAATCAGATTGATATTATTTTTTTGATTCAGGAGTTAATTTATGAATAGCAAATCAAATTATGAAAGTTATTAAACTGTAAAGTGTATATATTCTTGGTCATTATAAAATTTTGGTTTGTTTCGTTTATATCATTAAAGTAGAAAGGAGCTATAGTAAAAAGGGGGTTAAACTTTCTTTGTTATCGTATCGTCGTGCACTCTGTGTGCATTTGACTGAGCTAGTCGAGACATATAAAAAGAGGTATATTTAAAATTTAAAGTTGAGGTTATTGAGAAACACAGAGCAATGGCGTTTAGCAGGAAACTGAACGTTAATCACATCGGCGTGCGGCGGTATCATAGCAATATATATATATATATATATATATATATATATTACTGTGGTTGGGTAGGCTTAAGTGGGTGTAAATAAGCCAAGAAGTTATTTATTTATAGGTACTTTGTACATAAAAACCAATAATTTATTTAAAATGCTTCAATAATTAGATTGGGATTAAACTACAATTTATAATGTAGGTTTAATTTGTATACATTAACTTAAGACAAGGTCAACAATTAAAATCGATAACAAGGTCGAAAATCGTGTACATTTATTAATAGGATTAAAGCTTTTCAGTATAAAAATCAATAATTTACGCACGGTACATTTATTTAATATAGCATAAGTTAAAAGCTTTCGAAGAACGCCACAAGTTGTAATATTCGAAAACACGTTAAAACTACCTAGAAATAGACGATTGGGGTAGATAAACGCTTCTGATAACAGCCAGTTCGAGGTAGTTTGTCTTAACGGACAATGCAAGATTAACAACAACAGTCGACTAGTTCAAAACAGATCCATACAATCATGAGACAGACTATGTGTATTACGTAACAGAGGAAGATGAAAGATTGCAGATGTTTAAGTGACAAATATTTTTCAAGCGTGTGTTAGACAAGGACGCAGATGCAACATGTTTGTGGACGGTATCGATTTTTCAAGACACACAGAAAGGATGGGAGAAATAACCGTGAACAATATTGTTATAGAGGAGCGACAAGCAAGACGGAAAACACAGGACGGAAAGAGATAACAGAAAAGCTAAAATAACGTAGGCGCTTTAGGTAGGGAATATAGACAAGGATGAGAGATGTGATTATGTGAGTACAAGAGAGATAATTAGATGAACGCGCACACGATAGGCGTAATTGTATTTGAGTGAACTTGACGGGAAAGGAAATTTTTTATAGAATATTCGAACGGTTGCTTGTTGTTAAACAGTTTTCGTGGTAAAGAATTATTAAGTTGTCGATTTCTGAGTTTTTAAAAACCGTTGTGTTTACATGCAGCTAGATTATGCAAAATTGAGTGGCGGTTTCCGGAGTTACAAGAATTGGATAACAAACACACAGGCAACAAAAGGGGGATGGATATTATACAAGCGGTGCTGGAAATGGCATTCGCTCTCTCATTTTCCAAGTCTACAAGAAGAACATCCTAGCTTTAAACCAAGTGACTAGTAAAGTCCGATTTAAAATTTATAAGTGTTCGACGCACAAGTAAAGTGCAAGTTAATTTAAAACGGAGTGAGCCGTAGTAAATGATTGTAATTGAAGCAGGATGTCTCGTAAGTAGAGATTTATTTACAAGTTGAACGAGGGTGCTTGATGCACATTGCTTGGAGGAAGTGTCATATTTGGAGCTGGAGCGGCAATAATTGTCGATGATTGGGATGAATAACAAGTTGGCGATGGAATTGCTGTTGAAAATAGAAACCTGCAACATGGAGTGATCCTGGTACGTGCAGTCGTGTGGAAGGCATCTACATAGGTGTTGATCTGGAAGCAGTATACTCTCCAGGTAACGATTTTGTTTATTGAAACTGTTGTGCTGGTGTGGGTTTATTTAAACTGTTAGTGATTTGTATTTTATTGGATGGAAATATTATTTATGAATTGAAAATTAATTTATTGACATACGTAAAGGACAATTTTTATTATAAATCTGAGGGTGTAAATGCTTGAATAATAATATTACTGATGTAAGAGGTAAACGTGTTTTGTTTAATTTTAGTGGTAAAATTTGAGCACACAAGTACAAAAAGGTTTATACTGAGCTCACCATAGACCAAGGGAAAGTAAATTAAGGATCCAGGATAGGCCCACCTACTTTAAACTAACATAAAATTGGGGGGAGATTAAGTTGATTTCTTTTGATACCGAGTAGGGTTATAAAAAATGTTTCACGTAGATCCATATTGTACATATTGAAATGGTGTGAATAAAATTTTTATCTTGTTAGAATAAAAGGGTTGTATGTTTGTCGAATTATTTGTTTATTTTTTTATTATTAAGTATAAAGATTGTTGAGAGAAGGAGTAGCTGTGGTGAGTATCTCCGAAGAAGTCGTGAGCAGAGCTAGCCGTGGAATATTAATTTGAGAAGCATCTTGAGAAGATACTCAATCAGAACATCTAGTAATCAAAGCTGGGATTCAAAAATTTATTTAGGTGAAAAATTAGTAGAGTTTTTTTTATATTTCAGCAAGTATTTAATTTTTAACCAAAGTGTGGGGCCCGACCCACGGAGGAAACCACTGCAATATATATATATATATTTATATATATATATATATATATTGCTGTGATAAGGGGTTGCTTAAGGGTGCACGTTATAGTAAAGGTCGTTCGGGAAGGAGTAATTAGAATAGGCAGCAGAAAACCACACTTATTTAAGGAAATAATTAAGAAATAGACATAGTTTGTAGATAGTAAGTAGTCAACACCCTGTATATAAAGTAGAAATAGTTTTTGGGCGACGCAGGTAAACATAGGAAGACGCATGGTTGGCGTAGGAATGAGAAATACATGTATTAAGTAAATAGTAAATATTAAATACCCTGTAGATAAAGTTTAGTTAATTTAGGTAAAACAAATAAGGACATTTTTCAGTGCTAGTACGCGTATATTGAGAAATAAATGATAAAGTGTAATTAGACACGCATTAAGAAGAAGAGTTCCAGACGATTAATACGGATATAGAAATAGAGTTTCAGGCAGTGAATATAAATGCGTACAAAGATCTAACCATTTTGATAAAAGAAATGATTAAAAATTGCGTGAATCGCATGTAAACATGAAAATTTAAGGTCGGGTTGCATCAGCTGTTTATAGAAAAGCAAGTAATCTATCAAAATACAGCATGTTGATAATGAAAGACAGCTGCGGGCAGGTTGTGATTATGGGAAAGCGTGGAGCATTGCATCAGAAACTGCTCTAAAAGCAATTATTTGATTGGTCAGAGACAAGCGACGAGTTCTAGACCAGACCCACGGATGGAGTGGGAATTCGAGATTATATTAGCAAGCACCTTGATAAGAAAGTCAGTTTTGAACTCAATAAAGGCCGAAGTGCATTGCCATTAAATAAAGTAATACGTAATAAGTATAAAAGTGAAAAATAAAATGAGAGCGAAGATGAAGATTACAATTGCCGTTTAAACGTAAGTACGTTTTTAATGAATTTATTGTAAACTAAGACATAAAAATAATAGGGTTTCGAGGTCTGAGGGAAATAGACTAGGATTTTGATGTTAAGAAAAAAATACAGTAATGCGATTTAAATGTCAAGGGGAAAAGAAGAATAATACAATCTTGAAGTACAGGGATGAAACAAACTACAATTTTAAGTCTAGGGCAAGAATGATAAAAGTCTAAGTTTGAGGAATTGAAATAAATTGGGGAATATAATTTAATGGTGGTGGTCCATAGTGTAATAATTTGAATGGAATCCAGAATTGGGGAAGATTATTTTTATTGGAAGCGTCGATGTGAAAAAGATAAAACCAGGTCAGATTTTTAGTTATAAGACATTTGTTTTTCCATATGAATTTTTAACGAACTTCGTTTGTTTATGAAATCGATTTGTCGTCCGTCTGTCTGTCCGTCTGTCCGTCCGAGGCCTTTCTAATGGTCGGACATCAATGTGTGATACATCAATCGATTCAGCTCGGCGTCCTGAGCTTAAGTTTTAATGTCAGTTGAAATCGGGCCACGGGGACGCCGTGCCCCCGCGATATTCCGTCGGGAAAATTAAAATTTCAAATAGGTCCAAAATGAATGTGCGATACATATTTGGACTCCCCTAACATAGCTGAGTCGAAATATGGTACCCCCCACAAAATCTGACCACGGATACCCGACTCCCCCGGGGAATTAATTTTTATCAAAAATTTCAAATAGGTCCAAAATTAATGTGCGATACATATTTAGAATCCTCTGAAAAAACTGAATCGAAATATGATGCCCCCTTATTTACACACACACACACACAAACACACATACATACATACATACATACATACACACACACATATATAGCTTTTAAAATATTTATTCAATAAAATAAAATATATTAAAATGTCTCTTTTGTTGTTTATAAATTTTTGTATTTTATCTGAATACTTATAATTATTACAACATAATAATTTTAATTTCTTTAAATTGTTTTAAAGTAAGTCTACATTTGAAAGTTCGTTGCGACAATGCCTTGCATTTTCAACTTGTTTATTTTATTTTTAATATTGAATTTGCTAAATATGATATGCTTGTGAAGAAGTCAACAAAAGAGGTTGCATACGTATTGAATGAATAATAAGAAAACAGGTTTAGAATATTCTACACTTTGTTGGTAAAGATAATAAATTTTCTTTGTTGACTTTAGGTTTTTGAGTACATACTAGATGGTTGTTAATAAATGAAATTTATAAGAAATGTATTACAAATAATTTCAAAAACTGTACATAACATATTGGTTTCATTATATAAAATCTAAATTTACTGAATTTTGTAATTGCAAATAAATGCTAGCCGAGGTCATAAGATTTAAATAGTACAAAGGCGGAGCCACAAGTTGAATAGGAAAGTGATAACCCGCAAGGCGGTAATGTATCGAATTTTGCCATTGGTACATAGAGTTGTTTAATGATAAAGTCCAGTTGATAGCAATATTAAGAAAACAGCTGGAGGAGGAGATAATTACACTTAATCGTGAATATTAAAATGGTGGTCCAATAATTTAGAGTACGTAGAAAATTAAGGCGCACAACGAAGGGAATCAAGAATTCCGGTTCATAATAATAAAAATAACAACCCGAAGTAAGGGGTGAGAAAATTACGTAAATAGCATAGCAACATAAATAGGTCGCCCAAAGTAGAGGCACGATAATTTAGAGAGAGATTCATAGCAAATAAATATGATACGGCCCAACGTAGGGGCTCGATAATCCGCTAATATCATAGCAATATATATATATATATATATATATATATATATATATATACTACTGCTCGGGCAGAGGCCAAAGTTCAATCAGGGGACGGCTTTATAATGCCCTGATTTCTGCGAACTGTCGCAACTCTAGCAACCTTAAGGACTCAACCTAGAGCTCATTTACTAGGAGGCAAATTGTCATGTTTTATTAAAACCAAGACCCCGGTTTTAAAAGGGCTGGTTTCTTTATGCCATTTTTGGGGCTATTGGAGTGTGTTTAAATATTCACAATGCCAGTGTCGCCAAATGCTTTGAATTAGTTGCCAATGATAAAACCTATTGATAGGGGTGTTCGCCCAATCTTCATCCGGAGGGGTTGAAACTGATTCCATATTGAAGAAATAATTGGGAGTGAGCTAATTCCAGGTGCACACCTTTAGTCGCAAAACATACAAAAACACAAATGTATGCCTTATATGATTTTTCCCACGATAACGTTTCATAGTTACCTTGTAGGGGCCTCCCATGTCGAGAGAATGCTTTGTGTTATTCTGCACGAAAGCAAATTTCCCTTGATAGGTGTCAATGATTTAGCATTATTTTTGAAACAATTATAACATGCTGATAAACAGCGATTGATGGCGCGTTTTGCAGACAGGATCCAAAACTGTTGCCTAATAAGAAAAAGAATTGTTTGGGGTCCTGGATGCAAGTATCTATTATGAAAATCCCGAATAATTAAGTCTGTAAATGGGTTGTTGATTATTCGGTAACAAAATGGGGTGTTTGGTCTTGTAAAAGAAGTCGGCCCTCGTACTCTAACTACCTCATCTTTGTCAAGAAAGGGAGCTCACTTCCGAATGGGTTAATCGCAAAGCTTATTCGATTTAATAGAAACTATTTGACTTGAAAATACACTACTTTGCGCAAAACTAAAGCAGATTTATAAAGTCATGCCTGAGAAACACCACCTGAATAATGTTCAGGACTGCTTTTGAACCTACTAATGAATCTTAGAATATAAGCCAATACACCCTGAAGCTTGCCAAAAGAAAAACATTTTAAAATTATAGTTTCTAATATATGAGCTTTCCTGTCCTATAGCAAATGCTAATTTAGCAAGTTTAGCTGCTTCTAATTCCATCTCAGTCATACGAAGGTCAGGATTTGAGATTGGCCATTAAATATTTCCTGGTTCTATCTTAAATTGACGTTAAAATCCCAGTTTACAAGATTATCTATATCATCTTAAATCTCAATTTGACGTTAAAACATCAGTTTGCAAGGTGCATCTTTATTGTTAATTGTGGAACGCCGATGAGATTGATTACAAATCATTCAAAACGTATTTGTTTCTTGTCGTAAAGTAATTTAAAGCATGCAACTTTGCTTTGAATCTTATATGTTCGATTTACTTAAGTAATAATAAATAATGAATCGGGAATGTCAAATACTGAATCTCGAATCTTATATATTGTTTGACTTAGGAAACAATGAATGAATCGTTCTAATTCAGTTCCAGTCTATATACAAAAATGTTAACTACGTTACTTGTTCCATACGATTCCAGATTTATTTGGTAGCATTAGTCACCCTAGGTGATGTAATATTTAGGAGAATATTGCGCTTAAATGGGCTAATTAGCGTAAAGTTATGATTTAGGTTTATCGCACACGTCGTCTATCCTTTTCTAATGCACGAATTTCGTGGGCGCGGTATCCTTTGTAATACGTAGCTATTAAACCATGTTATCTTATCTAACTTTTATTGCATTTTAATATCCGCGCGATTCTTTGTATCGGTGTGTTGATTAATTTATAGGAAATAATTGGCTTTCAAAACAATTTTAATAAAATGGCGTATTCTTTTATTAAGTAATCGAAAATTTTAGAGTTATAAAGTGCTATTTTAACAAGAATAAATATTTTAAAAAGATATATCTACACACGGATTCTCAATTAGTGAGGGCTTCGTTCTTATGCTTTGTAAATACAATAAGACTTGTTCTAGCGAATATTTTATACACGGAAAACATACTTGGCATTTATGAAGATGCATTAAGTTTACAATTAGTTATAACGCTTGTTATGGCATTCTTAGTGATGAATTTGTATTCTAATAAGGTACGGATGCATATTTTAAAAAGATAGCTTACAATCTAAGTTATTATTTTTTTGAGTACTTGTGGAGTAGTTATTTGTAATGAATGGTGTATGTATTTACATTGAAAATAAGACACGTTTTTACTAAGTATGACTATTCACACAAGGTTTAAATGGATTAATTATTTTAGGCAGTGAAACTAAATGGCTTTTGTATTTATATTTTAATGATTGATTGGCATTCCAACAGGGTACGGATTTTAGTTTTACATAACGTTTTCACACGAGATTTAATAATTAATAAGGGATTTTTTTTAGGTACTAATAAAATATGTTTATCTTTATACAGGGTTCAAAAAATTAAATATTGGGAAATTTTAATTTTTTTCGTTTTCTTCTCTTCGGAGGAGTTATTTTCATAAAATTTGGGTGTTCAATGTCTCTCGTGACTTTTTATCACATCAAAACACAAATACTTTTATTACTCAACACAAAAAATGCGTTTCCAAGTTTATTATAATCATATCACAAATACTAAATACTCAAACAAAAATTTGGAATATTTGTCTTTTTTATTGTAAGCTGCGTCTACATCGCCTGGCAAAGCTATAATTTTCCAATTATTTTTCCCCATTCTCTTATTTTTCCTAATGCTTCATTTGCTGCAATGCACACAATGTGTTCAGACGAAGTTTCAGGCTCGTAACTTAATATTATGTATGACTCTTCTAAACATTTCACTACTTCTTTCAGTGCATTCCGTAATTCAGACTTTGTTATAGCGCTATCTTGATAAGATTTCATAGCTAACATCATAATAGGAGCATGTAACTCGTACAATGTAATTCCTACAATTAAAAATTAATCCAGAAATCCATAGTTGTTACTTACCTCTAATTCTCGTAAATCCTGGTTCAATTGCATCGAATACTTTTAATATTTCTCTACAAATATCTCGTTTACGGTTTAACATTTCGGTTGTGAGATCATTAATTGAGTAACCACTTATTTTACCATATAACTGACTTAACGACAATTTGATTCCCAAACATAGGTAGTGAGTTGGATGAAGAACGTTCCTGTATTTATCCAAAAACTTTTCCATGCCTGAAATATCGTTACTATCCAAAGCATCTAACTCGGAAGTTACCCTACAATATACTTTACATTTGTGTTTATTTGGTCACTTTTAGAGCCAATGAGGAGCACGCTGAAAGCTGCATAAAACTTCAGACAAAGCTTTCCTAATCCACTAATGTCAAATTTTACATTTAATTTTACAAAAAGATAAATTTCAACTGCCTTTTTTGGTATTGTCTAATAAATAATATTGACCACAATCGATACAATTTAAAACGTTTCTTTCACATGCTATTAACATAAATGACCCTACATTGTCATTTGATATTATACTTCACAGTCGATTTTTGATAAATTTTAATTTAGAGAAAAATCTTTTACACGAAAGCTGGATAACGAAATTGTCAATAAATATTTTATGTGCCAATGCCAACACACGGTACAATTCAGTAAGCACTTAGTACATTTTTATACAAATAGCAATAATGATCGGGACTTTATGCTTTTCGTATTAAAATTTAGATAAATACAAATAAATTTTGGTAAGTAACCCGGCATATTTGAATCCATTCACACAAGTTCCGAAACTTTCAACCACGAAAACAATCTCAATAATAATAAAATCATAAATTTGCAGCCCGAAAAAAGTAATGCGTAGTGATTAACAAAGGGCATCCTTCGGTATTAAATGACCATTCACATGGATGCATGACATTGAACTCGACAATCAAGCAGTTTTAGATGTACAAAATGTGAGAACGAAATTTTTAAGGGAGGAGATTAAAATATTGAATTAAGTTTAAAAAAGTTGGTAACGTAAGTTGTAAAAGAAACGGCGGAAGTGTAGACTCTAGGTCCCTTAAAAGGCGGCCGACGACAAACTACTTTGATTTTTGCTGGATAATTATGCCAGAAAGCTCAAGCAAGCGTGTTAAGCGTGGAATTTAAATCGCATCAGTGGTGCCTTAAATAAAGAAATTATGTAATGAAAGAGTGATAAGCGGGTTCCACTTTGCAAATAAATCTTGGAATTTTAATAGCTGGAACGGGGGACCTAACGTGCAAAAGAAGAAAACAGGCGAATCATTGGTGTTCTGCATGTGCTCAATTAATTAAGAAAAAACAAGAAGTGGAATTTAACTGCGACTACTGTTTGAGCTTTTCTTATTTTTTGTTTACGTTTGTTAAATCTGTATACGTGAACTTATAAATATAAATTGTAATTGGTTCTCAGAACGATGGAATTAGTTTAGTTTACATCTAAGCACAATATTATTAGAAATGAAGTTAGAAACTTTTGAACCGTGAAGGAAGATGTGCGTATTAATTTAAAAGCAAGATTTATTGCTGGTGCATTTAGTAGTTAATTTCCTTGTGAAAATTTAGTATTTTTAATGCGATCGCGCTACTTTTTTCTATGTATTTTTGTTCAGGGCATTTAAAAAAAAGGAATTTAAAATGTCGTATAAATCAACTTTGGAAACTAGAACAGTGGAATGGTGGTATCATTTACGGATAAATGTTTTTTAAAAAGTGATATCCAGTTTGATTTTTTACTAGGTTTGTTTTTCCTAGGTAAATGCATGTATATTTCTGGAATTTACTGTGAATAAAGTTAAAGGTTAGATGAAATTTTATTTGGAGATATATGTAACATAGGTGAAAGTGATTATTGTGAAAAAATACCCAGCTACAATAGTGATGAAGTCACATTTGGGAGAGCCTGTAATTTTGAAATTCTATTCTCATTTGATAAAAGTGAATAAGTGTTTTAAAAGAATGGTTAAGAAAGCTAGTAGATGAGGTGACTAAATTATAGAACACCAAAAGCAAAGAAACTTTTCCATGTAGCAAAAATATCGAAGGGATTGCTGAGACAAAACGATTTGGCGCCTTTATTTTTGTAAAGCTTTTCTAGAAAGTGGTACTTTTAAAATAGTCTTGTATTCCGGCCATTTTACATGTTCATATTTTTATTATTTTTATCATTTTTGCCATAGAAGCCCACCAGCACCACTTTTACAGGGTTCCCGCACTTTCTGGACAAATCAAAATTCGTAACATAACGTCATTTTTATTCGTAACAAAATATTGGCCACAATACAACAGGAGATGTGGGCGAAAACATAGTTGTGTAACAGGTCGGGTGAGTTTGCTCGTAAAAAACCATTATTTTGTTAGCAACGTTTTCGGCTTAGTTGGACATGCGAGTCTGCATCTTCAGAAATTCTAATCCACATCCTGTTCAGATTTCATTGGACTTTATATGACACAGTTGAAACCAAAAACACAAATTACTAATCACGTCGAAATGAATGTCAATAATCAAGTTTTTAAACAGGTTTTCTATTTTTATTTTTAGAAACACTGATTTGTATTAATTTTAAACGGACATCATTTTAGCTAGTTTTCTCATAAATGCGAGCTAGTATTTTGCTGCTTTTTGTGGGTCAGGTGGTCGGTCAATCAGTGAATGTTTCGATGATTGTCGATTTTTTTTATTCAAGCGATGGTACTTTTGTATTTGACAACTAAGTTCAAAATTATTTTGAAACTTGATCCCTTGTTCCAAAGTAAACGGGATTTTTCTCGATAAATTGAAATATCGTAGGAGCGAACGAAGACTATATACTTAGCAAGATAAACCGAAAATTTGTTTTGGATACTTAATGCTTTTCTCTTTTAGACTTTGTTATATATCTGTTAGACAGATATAAGGTACGTGCCGTTCAGAGGGCGTATTAATATTGCATGAATTTTACAATACAATATAAATAATTTAACGAATAGCATACATTTATTCATCTATAGTTAAGTTAAGGTAAACTAAATACTAGATTTCTTTGTATTCCGGCAATCACCGCGCGAATTACTACATATTGTTCCTCTTTATACGTACGCTCGCGTTTGGGTAGTATGGTTTACAGCGGGCTCTGTTAATCAGATTGCAGTGTCGTTTGTTGATGATCATCAACACACTGGAACAAAAAGACATTAAATGATAAGGAAAGATAAGGGCTGCCATAGGTAATTTCACCGCATTACAGTACAATCACTAGTCACCTCGTCACTTAGGTACGGTAGCCCGGTGTTGTCTGACCAACTTGTAAAACCTCGCCTACCGTATACGTTCTCATTGGTCGAAGTAATGATGCACATCACCTTGAAACGTAAGAAAACGTTTATGCCTCAACGTAAAATGATAAATTATAATATATTTCAGGAGTAGTGCTGGGAACTTAAAACCGCATTCATAATGCGGCATAATCTACTTAATCCTACAAGAAAAGTTCTCTAGAATAATTATTAAAACAAATTTGTTGTGTAGCCAAATCATGCGTAACAATCGCGTCAAACTTTCAAAAAGAAAAATAGAAAAGAAAAAGTATTCTTGTCAGAGAGTTCATATTACACGGTAAACATATTCTAAATAGTGTCCTTAGGCATCACCTTGTCTATAAACCATAGCAATCTTTGCAAAACCAGAAAACGAAAATAAGTAGCCACTCAATCATCAAGCTACAACATCTGACCACGCAAGGGTCTTGTTTGCCGCCCCCTCGACCGCTTCAAATTAGTCAAACAGTACAAGGCTTGAAGACTTAATAACTAACATTTAATTTCAATATAAAGCTAAATACAAAATGTATTTTTTCTTACATTGCAAATTTTCATATGCCTATACGATATTTTCTTAACTCATAACAAATTAAAATACTGGCGCACTAGCAAGATAAAAACAAAATATGTTGTACCAATAAAATTGTTGCGTTAACGAAATAGCCGGTATCACTGCATAATAAATTTTCTAATCCTACCCTACAAAAAATACAAAGCTAAAAGGCAGGGGCTATATTTGGTTAATACTAGGGCTACTCCATGTGGAAACAAAAATGTAGAAGAACAATTTCTGTGGCTGAATTTTTTTTGACAGTTTTGGAGTGAACTATGGTTTGGACAAAACGGGGTCAAAATTATGTATTTAGAACAATTAAATTGGTTCTCTTTTGGGTGAACACAAATTGCTACTTTTGGATACATGCTAGAAATTTTATTTACACGTAGCCTAGCTTTGTAAGGGTTCTAGGGGGGTCTATTTGTTTGTGAATACCACCATATTTTGTATTATGAGTACTTTGAAGGTGCTTGGTGAATTAATTTCATTTAAATAAGGGTCAGGTAAAATTTTGAAGGACTAAGTATTGGGAACCGTAATGTATTCATTGATAAAACAATTTGAGTGAGTTAAAAAGATAAGAAAGTTTAGTTCTTGAAATTTT
Source organism: Platerodrilus igneus (assembly GCA_036346225.1). Taxonomy (NCBI): domain Eukaryota; kingdom Metazoa; phylum Arthropoda; class Insecta; order Coleoptera; family Lycidae; genus Platerodrilus; species Platerodrilus igneus. The sequence goes on along the minus strand of JARFIW010001108.1, from coordinate 6,098,899 downwards.
TATTCAATAATGACGTTACCGGGCCCTCGGCGTACGTATCTGAACTATCGTTTGCTAGCGCATTTGGAGACCCCGACGAGACCGGAAGTTGCAAAAAGTTTGCTGATTTTAACGGATACATCACATCTAATGAAAATTTTATGCAAGTTGTCGTTATGATATTAGTTTCCCTTCCTCTCATCTACTATGAGCTAATTTTTGCTTTAGGGATCTAACGTAAAAAACGAGTTTACATCCTATACATCTGAGCTCTTTGTAATATCTTGTAAAAGCTTAAGGTGTTACACGGGTGGCTACTTATTTCCACTTCCTGGTATCGCAAGGATTGCTATGGTTTAAAAACCAGGTAGCACCAATAAATTTTATTAAACATAAGTTTTTTTGCACGGAGCTCTCGTACAAAGAGACTTCTTTATTTTTTCTTCTTGAAGCGATTGTTACGCCTTTTTGGACTTCAAAAAGTTTTATTCTAATATTAGGAATATGGGATTTTTAATGCAAATTTGTAAGTATTATTTCTCATCACAAATTTAAGTAGTATAAATTAGGTTATTGCACATAAATTTGCGGTTTCTAAGTTTTCACGCACTGTAGGGAAATAACCTACAGTTTATTGACGTACTTCGCCAAATCAGCTATTTCACACGCATAGAAGAATGCGTGGTTATCGTTCTAACAAACTTAAACGCTGGACGGCTGGTGGAGACAATAAGTTTTATGAGAAAGCACGCATTCTGGAGCATTTTATCTTCAACTATCTTACCGTATTAACGTGAACAGTTAGTGTGTGAAATGCAGTGAAGTTTACCCGTGAATTCCTTTTCTTTCAAATAGCATTATTTATATTGTCACCTAAAGTTGTAGGTTCAACAGCCAACCTTAATGCTAGGAATTTAAAGAAAAAGCAAACATATGGACCTCACAAAACCCTTTGAACATTGAGACGCCAGAATTAGGTTATCGAATAGCATGGAAGGTAAAACCTAATTTAAACTACGACTTTTAATTAAAGGTAAACTCTTGTTTATGTGTAAATTGCCTTCCATTGTATTTAAATTTGTGCAAGGATTTGCCATCTGCTGAATCACGTTTGGCACTAAATGTTTATCTTTAGCTGCCGGATTTTCCTATATTATGGTAAGGGTGCCAAAAATAACGATTCAAAGGAAGTGACGACAAACTCACATTACTTAAAAGAAAATTATAACACCGTGAAAATAAAATATTATTGGTAACCCCGTTTCATTATGATTAGAGTATGAGCGAAGCTTGTCGGAAACTACCGAATCGGAGTAATGATATTATTTAAATTATACGCTACATTAAATTTTAATTTTTGTCTTAATACATACGGTTACAAATAATAACGTAAATATCATTTTCGTGATTTTTACTGTATTCAAACATGATCGAAAAGATATGTTCTATGAGAAAATAGGTCCAGCTCTGCTCCTTAATGACCACTATGATAACTACATGATTAAAATAAATATACCTGCTTATTAAAAGCTTCATGGAATGAGCTGTCACACTGTATCCAGGACATTTAAGCTCTGATTCTTGATTGCTATTGCTACATGCCCAACTGGCTTCCGAATCCAAAGGATCAGTATGCAAAACCCAACCAGTGCTGCATTTAGGGCAACGTAAAGCACTCATATACGTTCCTAGTTCTATTGGATCGGAACATCTTTGGCATCTACATAGAAAAAATTTGTTACTTAGTAAATGTTCGCGTCTTTTCATAGTATCCTGAAAGAAGATAACTATGGTTAAATTAATTTAAGGAATATTAAGTAGCCTTCACTTGTAAGGTGTAAGCGTAGCTTAAGGTAATTGGGTGATTTTGGGCAATGTGTGTTGAGGCTCGTACGGTTAATGTAAATCCTTTTTCTTCGTCTGTGTGGTTGGTGTTAGGTACACAATCGTGTGACATCAAGTATGCAGTAGGATACACACCTCTAAGCGTAACTGAATTTTGGCCAATTTCGAAAGCATTCACCTACAAAAGCCCTAGAAAAGCCCACCACAATTGATTTGTACATGCTTACCTCCAAAATTCCACATATAGTATGAATTTCTTCTTCGCTGTATACATTTAATCCCCAATCCTTTCTAATTCTGTTAACTACACACACTTGATTATTTTCCCAAATATCTGGAATATCCTTCCTGATGCTATTATGAGCTTCCATTTCCATTAGTAATTTAAAAATCTCTGGATTATATTTTTTTAGCAATAGACATCTTAGTGGCGTAATTGTTTGAAATTGTGCAGAAAGCTTGGAAAAGTTGTGGTAGTCCAAATATTGTGATGATTTTGTTTTTGTTAAAGTTGAGCATTCTATTTGAGTGTGCCCATGGGGTTGGTTAATACCACTACAATTTTTACTACATAATGGCCATCCACAGCTTGCGCATCTAAAAGAAAAAATTTTGTTTAAACTATTAGCAGAAAAAATCTTCCATGCTGCAAACTATTCACATAAAAAGCTTTTCGTATTATCTATTAGTCAGGTATATTTCTACGAGGCTTACTACTAAAATTCGCGAAAAATATTAAACAGATACACATAAAGTTATGTAAATAGAGTTACTGCTTCTTAAGTATTCACCCTTCACGGGTTATACACCTTTGCTTTCGAGGAAATCAATTTTCAAAATTGTTTTTTAGGTACCTTTAAAGTAAGCAAATTAAATCCTTTAAGGGCTTTTTATGGTGATAAAAAAAGCTGGCTAAGCATTTTATTTTTGAAATATCGGAATAAGGAAAGTTGGTAAGGGATAAATCTGACGAATATGGGCAATGTGTCATTATATCGATGTTATTACTGGATAAAATCTTGTAATATGATCGCGTTACTTTAAATAAAAACCTAATAAGAAAGGTTAAAAATGATTTTAATTGGGCAGAATAAAGACAGATGTACTCCGGATATTGTGATTTCACGAATAGAAATGTTCATTAAACATGATATTTAAATAATGTTTAGTCTTATAAAGCGAATTCAGGCAATAAGCTTAAACTACAAAATTATTGATAGTTCTGTGCAATACGTAGTTAAACGTAACTCAGGTCAATAACTTAGTTCAAAACCGCAAAAAGGAAAGCAGCATTCAATACTATTCATTACGAATTCAAATACATAGATGCAAGCATAGGTAACTACTGTCGTTAGTTTGTGTAAACAAACCCAGAGTAATAGTATTTTTTTTTTGATTTTAAGAGGCTTTAGAATAAATAACGAGAAAAATTAAAAGTTACATGACAGTTTACCCAGACAAAAAAAATATTGTATATTGTGTATTTAGTAGTAAAAGCAACACATTCCCGGACTACAATCTAAATTCTTGGCCGAGGCGCTAGTCGAGGCTAACAAGCATTGAGAGTCCGGGAATGTGCTTTTATTACGAAGTGTGTATACCATTTTATCGGAAATCGTATTTAATATTTTTGAATATCTAAGAACTATTACTGCATTAGCAAACATATACCGACAAGTGTGCAGAAGAATTACTAACAATAGACAGCAGTAGTGCCTCCAGCTTTTCTGGAAAGTCAGACAGTAGTTCATGGTTGTACAAATTACAACATTATTTTAAATATACTCAAATCATAGTTGTTGTAATATACGTGTAAGTACTATAGGTGTAATATTTCTAATAAAAAATTCACTTGTATATACTTTATGTGATTGTTTGTTGGAGTGTACTATATTGTTCAAAATGAGAATAAAAACTGTACGGGAAAATACATTCTGGACTTAGGCCGAAAAAGTATTTTCCCATACCGCTTGTTGACGTATACTGGAATAGTGTACTTTGACACTTGATTCTGAGCTGGCAAAGTAAACATTCTTGATCGATTTCAGTAAAATATTATTACAATGCAGTTTAATCACTTAGATACAGCCGATGACTTACTGAAATTCACAGATATCAGGTTACAAATAATCTCATCTGACAACAATTAAATTCAACACAATGTTAAAGGCTATAATGTACCCAGTTGAAGCATTGTTGAGTACATACGATAGCATTATTCACATATCAAAGCATATGAAGTCGCGCATTTCTAACGTGATACAATTAAGCTCATTATGAGAATCGTTTTACAATGACATTCCCCTTTGAAGGTATACAAAGTGGGAGAAAAGGGAAAAGCTAGATACCCGACGAAAACAAGAAAATTAATTATTAACGAGACGGAGACGAGGTTACATGTGAAGGTGACTGTTGAGAAAGTAGTCGAGTAAACTTATTTGACTATGAGATTTTCAAACGGAAATTAAACGGTGTGATATTCGTGTATTTTCGACATCAAATTTAAAAGTGGAGTCTTCACCTGGAAAGCGTTGACGTTCGAAAATGGTAACATTTGGTATAAAGAAAACCAGTAATTGGGTCCTATATACGTTTTAACCTATTTGTTAGCGTGAATGCAAACTCAAGTCAAGATTTTAACCTTTACTTTTTAGCCTTCTTTGGGAATTAAACCACTCAGAGTAGTTTAATTCCCAAAGAAGATTAAGGGAAATACAAAACAAACGTCAATAAAACATATCAATAAAACATACAGGGAGTATTTTAACCTTTAGTTGTAATACAAATACACTAACCAACTTTATTATGGAAGTGGCTCATTTATATTAACCTTACTCACCTATGATTGTTTCCTTGCACCACTTGACACGTGTATTTTGTTCCGGTGTTTCAAATTGTGACAAATCCATCGACCGCAAGTTAGCTAATATGCAATTTGATCGCATTTAATCATATGTATCTGTTTTGCTTCATTGCGTAAGCATGCTGCAAATGCCGATCTGTTAAAAACATGTCACGCAGAGCATCAATATATTTTTAATGGCGCTCCTTTCTCGAGATTTTCTTTAAAGAATTAATTTCTGCCAGTGGTACCGTAATATGCTAGCAGTAAACCGCAATTTTGACTGTAAAATCCTTTACACCGACGATGAAGCCAATTTTTCAAAAAACTCGAATATAAAATTTCACAATAACCACATATGGATTGAAAAAATCTGCATGAAATTATTGACACGCATCTTCAAGAACAGTTCTCATTAAATGTATGGGTTGGTATAATTGAGGATCGCTTGATTGGTCCTCTCTTTTTGCCTGGTCGACTTACTGCTCACTGATACAGGGATTTTTTGCAACACCAATTACCTTTAATACTCGAAGACTTTTAATATATTCCGCACTATTCCCTCATGCATTAGTATGTGACTTATCATCCTATCTCTTCTATTTTTTACTGTTGTCTACATATTTTTTTCTCCACCTACTATTTTTAGTACTTCTTTGTTCTTAACTTTGTCGGTCTATAATATTTTTTACCTCCTTTGCTGAGAAATCAAACGTGGTATATGCACTATGGCGTTCCAGTACATTTTTCTATTCTGGTTCAGGAGTATTCAAATAAAGTGCATGAGAACAAGTGGATAGAACGAAGTGGACCTCTGTTTTAAATAGCCAGTTTTTTTCCTATGGGGCATTTTGAATCTCTAGTGTATAACAACACAATTGAATACCGTTGATGACTTACGAAATCGAATAGTAGATGCATTTGAAACAGTATGAAATGTGTGTGTTCTGAAGAGTACGGGTATTAACGCGAAAAAAAGTGGGCGCATGTATAAGTGTTGGAGAAAGTCACTTACAACAGTGGTGAAATGTTCTTTTTCAACACCCATAAGAGAGTGTTTAAAACATTTACAGTTGACAACTTAACTTTTAATTTTATAAACATAGGCAAACGCAAGCTACGAACTGTCAAAATTAATAAAACAAGAGATCTTCCACAACAAATCCAAAGCCTACTACACCATTTAAAAAATTGATTTTTATATAGCGTGTTACGTTTATTTTTCTCCTTAAATTAAATACCTTTTTTTCTCCCTTGTTAATTCATTACTCGTTTGAATAAATTCAGTTTCAATTCTTAAATTCTTCAACAATACCCTATATAGTGTACCTGTTCAGTATAAGCCCGCTTAACATAATTTTAACTTAAATCCACTCTGCTTTTAAAAACGAAAATTTATTCGATAAATTAAATAGTTTATATCCTGTTTTCGGTATCCGTTAGTGTGCTAAACATTCCAATAACTTATAATTGCTTTTTATGTGTTTACCATCTAAACTTCGTCCAAATAGTGTATTGAATTATCCAATAAAACCGTGTTTTCCAGTTTTAATCGCGATTTTGATAACGCGAAGATTTGCAGTTCGAATTAGTGTTATTTGAACCAATTTTTAATTTGATTCTGCAGCTTGTGCGTTGAAATATGTTCTACATCATTCGTCACGGTACTTCAAAAGCAATGCACGTTTTTTTGTTCAAGCAGTAAGAGGTATCTTGCGTGCATTGGTGAGTTTTTCCGCGCTTACCCATTCTAATCTGATTCTCTTTTTAGCTCTTAGCAGGAGGTCAAATTGGTTCTTTTCTTATGTAGATTAACTGCTTTTGTCTATAGACCAACTCCTTTTGTTTGTAGACCGCTGCTGCAGTTATGGTAGCAGGGTGAATGGATCCTGACTATCATGGCGTTGCTGTGCTGACTCACAGCTTGCAAGCTAAGGATCCAGACACATACAGGTATACAACTTGTTTTCTTTGGTATATATCAATAGCATATTCCGTATCAGCGTTTAGTTTATTTTTCAAAAAGTATTAGGTGCAATTTTAAAAACGCTTGACAAAAGCTCTCACAGGTTTATTTACTACTTATGAATTTTATTGTGTTTAAAATAGGAGATGTGCACTTCGTATCTAAAGTACTAAATTGTTCATATCACCTAATTGTTTGCTTTGAAATAGTAACGCTTAATTTATTTCTTTGCTTGTTTGTAGAAAATCCTCTTTTTATTTTTATTGTTAATAGATAATCGTGGGCGATGTGTTTTTTTTGTTGTTTTTTTTGGTACGTAGGCGAATTCCACCACTCTCCGCGTTTGGTAGTTAGTCTGGTATTTACTTTTCTTCCGGCTACGTCTAGGTACATAGCATAAGTTCTGACGTCCTGGCGTGGGGCTGCGAGTTTGCTTTGGTTGATTTTTTTGTGCTCCGATTTTGTTTCGTGCAACTTTGGCCCCGATTTTGTTTTAGCTAACGGTTACTTCGATTTGGTTTTAATTAATTTCTGCTCCGAGTTTGTTTTATTTAATTTTTGCTCCCATTTTTTTTGTTGTTAGTGCCTAAGTTCTTACATTACTCGAATGTCTCGGCCTGATGCTACCTGTTTTTTCTTCCTCTAGGTTCGATCTATTGTTTATTTTTCCTTTTTCTTTCCGCTCTTTGGTGTTCCTCATATGAAGATCGGTTTTCTTTATTTTTGTGTTGGTTCGATCTTCTTGAATTTTGATTTTGTTCTATTCTGTGATTGCTAAATATCCTTGGTTAGCTCATGTCAGATTATTAGAATTGTGTTTTCGCCAATAATCCTAGTTCATTGAAAACGCTGGCACCCAAGATTTTTTTTTCTTCCTTCCCTCTCTGTACATTTTGTTCTCCCCGTCACGTCTAGAGTAAGTTTTATTTTTCTCCGATTTTTCTTTTATTCTACAGCTCTATTCTAATTTCTATTTTGTTGTTTGGCTCCTATCGGTATTCCTGAAGTTTATCCGTCGGATATGTTTTAGATTGTTCTGTATTCGCAATATTTTTTTTTGTTCGTATTCAAAATGTTTTTTATTTCGGCTTCTTACCAAGGTCTTCCTGTGTGGGAGTGGAACTTGAAATTTTCTGGTGTCCCGAACACTCTTACGGTACATGATTTTTTGAGACGGGCTGAAAAACTCCGACGGACTCACCATGTGTCAGAATTGCAGTTATTTGAGTCTGCAGTGGACTTGTTCGAGGCTAAAGCGTTACTTTGATATCGTGGTTACTGGCATAGGTTTTTTGACTGGAAGTCGTTGTCTAATTTACTGATTCAACATTTTGAACCTCCGGATTTTGCTTACAAGTTTGCTACTACTGAGGAAAATACTTGTGCTTCACATGACCGAGTTGTTAAGATTTCTCCTACGCCTACGGGTAGAGCCGATACTTCTTCCGTACGTTCTACTGTTCTTCTTCCTAGTTTGGCTTCTACTCGTCAGGTTATCGGCTTTAATTGCGACAAACCTGGTCATGTTTCGACACGCTGTACTCGTCCTCAAGTACTCCACTGTTATGGTTGCGGATATAAGTTGTTTCTCGCCGCAACTGTCCAAACTGTCATCCTCCTACTAATAGGTCTTCGAATCATACTTCAAATACTGTCCTCACTTCTAGCTGCTTAACTTCTTCTGCTTCTAATTCTACGTCCTCTTCTGTATCTCATCCAGGTCATCCGGCTACTACTATCAAAACCTACTTTTCTTCAGCAAATGTAGCTTCGAACAAACTTTCTTCCGTTTCTAGTTCTACATTCTATTCTACTCATTCTTCTGCTCGCCCTACTTATTCACTCTCTCCCCAGACTGTGCCTCCACCACCATTAAAACCCATACTTCAAATTAGTGACTTGCAGCTAGCTTCTCAAGAGTTCGTTCCCACTTTTTTAAATGATTCTAGTCAAGAAATTCCTGTCGTATCTGCAAGCACACATGTCGCTAAAGTGACGATAACTTCTAATTTAGTCAGCGAAGGACCTGTTGAAGTTCATTAACCTGCATCTTTAATGTCTGTTGCTGTTGCTGTCAAAATTTTATCTGTTCCTACTTTCTTAAATGAGTCTAGTCAAGAAATTGCTGTCGTACCTACAATAACAGCTGTAGCTAAATTAACGATAACTTCTAATTTAGTCAGCGAAGATCCTGTTGAAGTCTATGAACCTGTATCTTTAATGTCTGTTGCTGTTGCTGTCAAAATTTTACATGTTCCTGCTTTCTTAAACGGTTTTACTCAAGAAATTTCTGTCGTACCTGCAATAACAGCTGCAGCTAAAGTGACGATAATTTCTAATACGGATAGAGAGGGTCCTGTTGAGGTTAGTGAGCCCGTAGCTATAATGCCTGCTGCTGTCGTTGTCCAAGTTCTACCCGATCCTGTTTCGTTATCTACTATTGTTAAGGAATCAGTTCCTATTGTGGCTGAAGTTTTGTCTGTTCCTACTCCGTTGTCTCACAGTGATGAAGTCCTACTTCATTTTCTACCCCTTCATTGGACGTTCATGAAACGTTACCTACTCTTACTCATTTTTCTCATGCTGACAAAATGCTACTTGCTTCTGTTCTTTTAACTAAGGTTGGTGAAATCTTAGCTGAGGTCCTGTTATCTAATGTTGACGAAGGTCAACCTGATCCTGCTTCTTTATCTATTGTGCATGAAGTTCTTCCTGATGCTGTTTGATCTTGTACGGTTGATGAAATTCTGTCTGGTGTTGCTCCTTTCTTTCATGTTGATAAATTTCATTCTACTCTTTTATCTAACATTGTCAAAGTTCTACTTGATACTGTTTGTTCTTGTAATGTTGATGAACTCCTGCCTGGTTCTGCGCCTTTTTCTAGAGTGAATACTCCTACAGCCAATGCTGTTTTCGTTTATAACCGTGATACTGCTAGTTCTTCATCAGTAGGGTAAAATCAAGAAACCCACCACCTCATTTCCCCCAGAATCCCTCATTTCCCCACACATCTGGACCAAATTTACATGTAAATTCGCACTATAAAGTCTTATTTTAGATGAATCTCCTCCTGACTCCTCCTTGCTCTCCTCCTTGCTCGGACACCCCCACAACCATTTTGATTACATCACACCCGCATTCTTTCCACCCGCGAGATAAATCTTTCTCCACATTTCCACCCACGAGATAAACCTATCTTGTTTGGTATCAATTAATATTAGAATTTTCTTAGCTACCCGAATCTCTAGGAATTTTTTAGATTGCATCATCCCCAGGAGCTACCCCATTTTAAGATTTCTTACCTGTAGCAACTTTTGAGCGTTCTTATAAATTTTTTATCATGCGATACATCTTGTTAGTCTAAAATTTTATTAGAATCCAAATCTGTAAACAGATTTGAAATCGGACCACGCCCTGCAAAGTTATACCCCTTTAAAGTCCTGATCTTCTAATTTTGCTATTTGCTCTATAAGCAAACCTAACAAATGTTTTCTTCGTTAAAATGCATCTTTCGAGATAAACCTATCTTGTTTGGTATCAATTAATATTAAATTTTCTCAGCTACCCGAATCTCTAGGAATTTTTGATTGCATCATCCCCAAGAGCTACCCTATTTTAAGATTTCTTACCGTGCGATTTGACCGTCTTTAAACATTTTTTATACATGCGATACATTAAATTAGCTAGAATTTTATGTGAATCGAATCTCTAAACAGATTTAAAATCGGACCACGCCCTGCAAAGTTACACATATACCCTCTGCGAGATAAATCTTTCTCCACATTTCCACCCACGAGATAAATACCTTGTTTGGTATCAATTAATATTAAATTTTTAGCTACCCGAATTTTTAAATTTTCACATAGCACCATCCCCAAGAGCTACCCCATTTAAGATTTTTCGGAGCGATTTTGAGCGTTCTTATAAATTTTTTTATACATGATGCATCTTGTTAGTCTAGAATTTTATGTAAATCCGAATCTGTAAAAGATTTAAAATCGAACGACCCTTACCATTTTACACACCCTTTAAATTATAAATTTCCTGCGCTTATACATAAAGAAAATCTAAAACCATTCTTAAAACTTTTATTACAAACAATTTTTACTAATACAGTTTAAATTTTTAAACCACATTTCTAAATAATATTCACAATTTTTATTTTCAACCTAGAACTTGTCATATCGGGTCATACTTATTAATATTTATTTCTAAATAGAGCACCTTTTCCAAAGACCAACCGGGCATGTTTCAAATTCCTCTGATTTTGTTCGCATGGTTTCGCTTAAGACCTCGTACTATTTTCCAGATTACTAGAAGACGTTATAACAACATTTTTTGTGTTAAAGGATTTCACATCGGTAGTCTCTTCCCCCATTTTGATGTAAACGCCGTAGAGTTCGCAGTAGACTTTTACTGCTGTATGTTGTATTCTTTTTCATTTATTAATCGAATAAATCGCTCTTTCTGCTTCCAAAGAAACTCGGGCACTCCATCGTCGACACTGGCGTTCTTTATGCGATAGCTAGCCATACGGTTGTTAAACGCAGTGCTAACCATTTCTACACCATCGTCGCTAGTAGCGGTAACTGATGCATTTTATGTCTGTTGCTTCCTTAAATGTGCGGCATTACTAGTTTTTCCATTTCGAAATCGCATACTTTACACATAATTCGTGGTTGTTTCGTACAAGCCCTTTAACAGCTGGCGGAGCTGAACGTTTAAGGCTTAATGACATACCGTGCTGTTTTTCCTTGTGTCGCTGTAAGTTGTCCATTCTCGTAAAAGCGAAACCGCAAGTCCCACAGTTTAAGTACTTTGCTGCGGGCGGATGTATAAAGCAACCGGACGATGTTGCACCACGACATTTGTTCTGGTGCCGTTTGAAGCATTTTTCCAGGTATAGGAAGCACCGCAAAGTTGCATTAAAAACGTTTGCAGATACCATTTTAGTACAAAACAAAATCCGCACTATAAGACTTGACTTGTAAGCGAACTAACTTATAACTAAAGAGTTTACTCCTTGCGTACCTGCTTTATGTACCCTATAGAATGCAAACCGAAGGTTTCGAAGATACCCGAACGAAGTTGAGGATTCAGCGGGGAACTAAATGACGTCATAATCCTCTGCTCGTCCAATACATTTAGCGCCAATGCATGCACCTGGTTCGCTTCGTCGATGGTGCGAATGCCGTTAGTAGAAACATCGGAAACGTCTTCCATGTTATACGGATCGCGTGCATATTAAAAATCCAAAGGGTGGTAGCACACGCACACAAATTGTGTGCAAGTCGTGCTTAGAAGATGCAGTGCTACTATAACCAAAAACCTTTAAACCATTACTAAGAAAATACCAACTTGTTGTCTACAGGATACTTACATAAACAATTTAATTTTAAATAACTTCTACGTCATACTTTAGGAAATGGGCTTGAATATTTTCCAAATGAATCACCAAGCGAAAGTATATGTAGCAGTATTCAAATTACCCATTAATTTCCCATTTTACGACCATGGTTAATTATAGATTAAAATTTAATTTGTGCACGTTCGAGCTTCTCGTAAACTAACATATTTTATAGCAACAATGCGCTGTATAATACATGCATACCCTTCGCCGCGCTACTGCTATTCTTGTAATTGCTAGAAAAAGTCACTCTCCTTTTTACTGTTAGGACCGATGCAAGCACCATTTTTATACTTTCTATAACACATCGCGCTTTTTCGTTGATAATTAAATTTTGCTTCTGTAGGCTTTTACACTTTCGCATAGCGGTTAATCGCACGTAATGATTTCTAGAACCGGTAAGTACTCGATATCGTCCAAATAGAAATTAGATGCTCGATGTCTGTCAACTTCCAATTCCCTCGTAAAGGTAGAAAAACTCAGTCAATCATCCATTAAACTTCAACCCGCTCCTGTTCTGATAATTTACAAACATTTTCAAACGACAATGGGCCGAGAATTTTTAAACCTCCGAGGATCTTTAAGTCGTGATCAATTACACATCCGAGCTACGCGTAAACTAACATATTTTGTAGCAACTGTATAATACATGCATACCCCTTCTCTGCGCTACTGCTATTCTTGTAGTTGCTTGGAAAAGTCAGTCGCCCTTTTACTGCGTAGGACCGATGCAAAGCACCATTCCATACTTTCTTTATAAGTGTAGCACATCGCGCACTTTTTGTCGGATAATTAAATTTTTGTTTATGTAGGCCTTTACACTTTCGCTTATTTAAACATCTTATACAATTGATTAACCACTTTCGATTATTCTAACGGAGACCACCATACATCCCGCCGCACCGTTCTTTTTGAATCCAACGATCCTATGGGCTTCCACGCACTAACACCTGACGTATCTTTCCTACTATTTGTTAAACAAAAACTACCGGTATCGCCATTGTGGACGTAAACAGATGTTTGTGGATGTGTACGAGAGTATGTAACCATATACATTAACCAGTCTAAGCTATTTTATTTAGTCCACGAAAACTACTATTTTTCTAAACCATAATTAATAATCGTCTTTATAGGTTCCACATTTCTACCGTTACCCAATGACTGGTGCTACGTACATGGAAACTTTAATTTCTTATTGGAGAATTCTTATTCTCCGCACTGCTGCGTAGTTGCATGCCTACCCTTTTGGAGGTATATGCTCATTATAGGTTGTAAGACCCTCGGTTTTACTTAACTACAATTCGTGAGACCCCTTTAATCTTTTTAATCGTATCTTTCTCGCCTACAATACAGTAGGACTTAACATTACTACCAACAAATTCTAATACTGGACCCCATTAAATACGTCTTTAATTTTCCTACAACTTTTTGTTGACAAGTGTTATATTTATTTATTATACGCGGGGTAGTCACTCTTTTAAGATAAATATATTTTGCTAGGTATCAACTAATATTAAATTTTCTAGGGACCCCAAATCTGTAAATAGATTTTAAATAGGACCACCCATACAAAGTTATGCGTTTTAAAGACTAATTTTTGCCCATCTTTATTTAACCCATCTTTAAAACCTTTTCGCTACAAGACATATGCCTTAGCCAACCATCTCCCGGAAATCTAAAACCGCCATGTCCGCGAATACCACGTGGAGATAACACGTATACTCTGTCAACCAGGATAGAAGCCGAAGGATTTGGAAGGTGGGAGAACTTAAAAATTATGGAATCTTAAAATTAATATATACAATAGATTTACAAAATCCATACAAATATAAACACCTATCTTATATCTTTACGCCCGCATGCGTAGATTGTTGTACTATTAGGAATGATGTACCTTTTGTCATCTTCCCTCGATAAACTAATTTTATTAATAAGCTGCGTATACAAATCGTATTCTTTTACTCCGGATACATACGCAGGCAAGTACTCGATACCATCCAAATAAAGAATTGGATGCTTGGTGACTGTTAACATCCGCTTCCCTCGTGTACGCCCAGCACATCCCAGCCATGCGCACCCTGCGCTGCACACCCTGCCCATGCGCGCCCTGCGCGTACCACCTGCCCATGCGCGCTGCTCATGCGCACCCTCTCTGTGCGACTGCTATTTCGGGTAACGTCACAGCCTTTTATAAATAAAGAACAATGTTATATACTATTATAAAATGTTTATTCTGACATTATACATAACAAATTTAAAAAAAATTTAATCCAAGCATGGATCATTTAAACTTAATTTTAATACAAAGTTATACACAGAAGACAGTCCTTTCTTTATGTTTTGTTTGCAGTGGTTTTAATTTTATCTAATTTTATTCGCAGCTTAAAATTTAAATCGACACCCAAGTCCTTCTATCTCCTTTTCTAAGCCAATAGTTTGATACATAAAGACCGTCTAGGTTTTCAAATTGTAAAATGTACCGAAGTTTGCCTCTATATTTAAAGTCTTTGATTCCGCCGACAACCAGATCCATTCCTTCGTGTAATTCTTGCAGCTTGTGACAATCTTTTAATCGCAGCTTTCCCACTATATCCTGCATACGTATCTTGTTAGCTTGATCGACTTCTTCTTGTCGGTATTGGAGGAAATCCTTTTCTCCCACACACTGTTGCGTAGTTGCATGTCCACCACTTTTGGGAATATATGGTTGTTATAGGTTGTAAGACCCTCGGTTTTAAATGATCCGAAAGGTTCTTTACTGGGCAAATATACAATGTTTAGCGGAACCCCTTTGCGTGTGGTGTACGCCAAGATTACGAAACCCGCATTCCTTAGTTCGTCTTTGTTATCTGCCATTTTGATAAATACGTTTTTAGAATAACCTTATAAAAAGTATACGGATTTAGTACCATCCTTTTCCGCAAGAACGCCTACATAACTAAAGAAGCCTTTCTTACTAATCACACATGCATACAGCTTGTAGAACCTGGATGCATCTAAGTCAGTCCATCGGCGCATAAAATAACCTTTTAATTCTTTCTCGTTTTCTCTAATATGATGTTCTTTTTCTAACACATCTTTGTATTATTCGCGTATTGACGCAATATTTTCCATGTAGTCCAACTTCCGCTTTTTGCATCCATTTACTCTAATTCCAGTTGTCTTTTCCTTCCACTTACAGCGTATGGTATCATAATGGGGCAATTTCCTTTAGCGTAAACGGATAAAGTTTACTACCAATATTTACGCGTTGTCGTACAACCTCTGGACGAATGTTAGGCGTATCTATCAATCCCAATTCCGAAATGATTATTTCTTTTGGAATTGTAGAATATGGTGTTGCAGATTTTGTAAAATATGTACTACCTGCTTTAATGTAGCACTTGTGTAAGATTTTTATTTTATCTTGGCTGTCTTCCTCCTCTACTATCTCCAAATAATTTACAGGTAAATAGTTAAAACTAAAAGCCAAAGCACATACTTTATCAATTTTCCCTTTCTTTTGGTTTTCGGACAACAATTTGCAAGCCCGTCAATTTCTTTGTATTACCATTCCCCAATACACGTACTGTAGCAGGTTATTAACACTAAACAGCAGCTATTTTGTAGCTTGTCCGATAGCTTACTCCACATTTTGGCAAGTGGTACCGAGTACATTGGCGCCTTTAGGAAGTATAACACTATCTTCCAATAACGTTAAACAGTCTTTTAAGGGTTTATACACCCGTTCCGCACTGACATTGCTTCCAATTGCACAGTTGTATATTGTCGCTTCCAATCGCGTAATACCATGTTCTTTGGCCAAAGTAGACGCAAATGTTTCCCTTAAACGTACATCTGGACAACGTAAAAATCTAGTATATGATTGCCAAGTTGTTTATTAACACCAGGACTTGTTATCTGACACACAAATTTGTTGTATATCTTAATTCTTGCATTGGTTGTTAGCCATGTTAAACAATCAATTCCTACAGTTTTATCGTTGTCAACTATAATATTACACTTTTCTTCGTATTCGCCCTTATAGCAAAAGTTATGGTTTGTAGTTAAATAATTACACATCTCCATCTTGCTAAATATACCCGCAAAATCTTGGGTTACATCCATGTCAAAAGATAGAAATAATCTTTTCGATTCGTCTAATATATCTGGTAGTTCCTCCAATAAAGTTTCCAACTTAACATCTGCTAGTTCCACTTTGTATGGAACACATATAGGATTTTGGAATTTTTATTAATGCATTCGAGGTCTTCTTTTCCGATAATTTCTTTTACTCTCTGGCCCATCTTGTTAGTGCTTTCCAGAGAAAACGGAGCTTAGCTTTAACACCATGCCTAGCGGAAACAAATCGGTCAAACTTTCTTCGTAGATAGCTGTTAAATGCACCACAAATTTCTTTTTTAGGATAAACATCCTTTTGTTTGCAGATGGTTTGTTCGGGTCAGAAAAGTCGCAAATTTTAACCAACATTATATTGTCACAAAATGGTTCTGTAATTGGTGTGTGTAGTCCACCAGTCAGCATCTGCTCGCCTTCGACATAACAAATATTACCAATATCTGTTACCAGATTATTGTTGCACATATTTTCTGCCAACAGCCATAATCCAAATCGCTCATTTGTCGGTTTCACTTTATTCCCAAGAAGTTGAGAAACGTTAATCACCTTGGAGACGCTCATGTTTACCGTTCTAGCTACTATCGAATACTAAATTGAATACGAAAAATTGTTCTCTTATGTATTCTACAGAGTGGGGCGTATATTGCCGAAGATAGTCGAATATGTTGTTATCCGACCTAAGCCGACAGGGATGCGCATCGACATATATCCGGATATATGTAGGATGTTAAGATTAGGGTGAAGCCCCATATGACCACATGACCACATGACCAACAATGACCAATGACCACATGACCATATACATATGACCACATGACCAATTGAATTGCTTTTTAATGAGTTTTCTCATTAAAACCCATTAACACTAATTGCTTTTAATGAGTTTTCCATTAAAAACAAGTGTGGACCTAGGTTAGATAAAGGAAAAATTAATGGGTTGGGTCAGCGCCGCGGCGCGGCTAACTAATTTCCTTTATCAACCTGTTTAATAAATGGTGTTTCGGTTGAAACTCGTGGCCTTGGCTGTATTGTCGATCTGTTGTGTCGTGGCCAAAGCCGGTCTGTCACGGCTTCGTCGGCGTCTTCGATATGTTCGGGCTGCTGTAAATTTCGTAGGGTGTTCGATGAACTGGTGGCGTCTGTGATTTCTCGGGTGGCTCATGTGGTGATTATGTGCAAGCTGGGCGTGTGTTGTTGTCGGGCAATGCTGCTGTGTGAAATGTTGCGAAGGTTTTGACGCCCTCTGCTGCGATGTTTCTAAAAATTGTGGTTGCTTCTGAAGTTAGTTCGTGCTGGTAAACTCTTCCTGGAAGCCAGGCGAAATGGTGTCGAATCGAATCAATAACATTGTAATGGGGAAAGGGGCGTTTTTTGGGGGTTGTTTTGAAAATTTGGGGGAAAGGATGTGATGGTGGGGGAAAAGGGTTGGGACATTGGGGTTTGGGGTTTTTCTGGTGGTGGGGCGGGCTTTGGTTTTGATTTTTCGTGCGTTCGGGCGTTAAAGCGTTTTGGGGGGTGGGACGGGTTGGGGGGGTGTGGAAAAAGGGGTTTCCCAAAAAATGGAAAAAACTGTTTCCTGGTGCGATGGTGGTTTGGGGCCTGATGGGAAGGTTTGATTTTGAATTGATGTAGGTTCTAAAGGGTGTTAAACGGGTTTGGGTCGTGAAATTTTTGTTGTAAGATTGGCGGTTGAGGACTCGGAAAAATGTTTTTGAAAACCTTGTGAAAATTTAAAGGCAGAATGGGCGAAATGGTGTTTTAAGAGGATGTTGGAGGAAAATTCTTGTTGGTTGAAGTGTTCCGTTGGGTTTGAAGAAATTTAAAAAGCTTAAGTTAATCAATGGGGATTGGAAATAAGTTTGCTGATTATTCCATGATCGGAGGGGGAAATTTAAGCATTAATGGGCGGAACATTTGGAAGGGGAAAGAAATGGAAATGATTGTTGACTCGTTTGGAATTCTGTTAGCTTTTGGCGGTTTTTAAAAGGAATTAAGGAAAAAACTGTGGGAGCATGGTTTGGTTAAAAGGTGAAAATGTATGGTGGTCGAATTTATTAAGTGGTAACAAGGCTAATGGGATAAAACGAAAGCGTGTAAATTCACAGATTAATATCGGTTGAATGGGCAAATTCGGGAAGTGGAAAATTGTTTGGTCTTGTAAAGAGGAAAAATGCAAGGAAAAAGAGAAAAAGGCTTGACTACGCTGCTTGTTTATTTTTTGGTGGTATACGAAAATTTTGGGGTTTTTTGGCGTTGGCGTGGGCTTGCGGAAATGCAACCGGAAGGGTTTGGGGTTTCAAAATGGGGGATGGGGAAGTCCTTGAAGGCGATCGTTTTTACGTATCGTTTGGTATCGTTGGCATCGTTTCAAGTGGAAAAGTTAAAAAAATTTATTAATAATTTGGTGATTTAAATTATAAAGTGCTTTTAAAAAAGGGTGGTTTTGAAAACGGGGGGAAACGTGGGGGTTTTGATGAAAGGTTGTTTTGGTGGTTTGTAGGTCCAAATAAAGGATGTTATTTAATTAAAGGTGAAAAGGTGGTTTGTGTTGTATGTGATACGAATTCTTTAGGTTTCTTATAACAACCTGAAATGATTGGTGAGTGGGTTTTGGGGGCTTGGGGATCGTGATATTGGTTTGGCGGAATTTGTGTGTTAAGGTTTTAAAATTTTTAAGTGAAATGTTGGCAAAATTGGAATAGAGGAAAATGGTTTTGGCGGTAAGGAAATGGGTAGTGGTGATTGGGTTTATTCGCGGGGGGTAAATATTTTCCCCGGTAATTGTTGGTGTGTTGGAAATTTGGGGTAAAAAAACGGTTAGCGTAGGCGTTATTTGGGGAAAATTTTGTAAAAAAATAGTCTTTGGGGATTGTGGGGGTTTGGTTTGCTGGGGGAAAGTAGGGGGACAGCCCAAAAATGGGGCGGGAAGTTTAAAATTTTTAACGATTTTGAAAAAATTTGAAAAGGTTCGGGAAAAACCCAAAAAAAATTAAAAACCTGGGAAAATTTGGGTTTTTAAAATGGGAATTATTTTGATAAAATTTAGGTGGTTCTTTAAATTGTGCTTACAAGGTTAAAGAGTGTTAAATCTAAAGGGGGCTGAAGGGGGAAAGCGGCTGTGGGTAAGTTGTTGGGTAAACGTTTTTTGGAAATTTTCGGTAGCCGTTTTGGTAATATAGGTAGTATGTGAAATTTGGTGGTTTTATAAAATTCGAATTTAATTCCAAATTCCTCTTAATCGGTTGTTGGGTAGAACGGTTGGAAATTTGTTCTGTTATAAGAACTTGTTTAAACTTGGGTTTAATGGTAAAAAAGATTTGGGTGTAATGTTAGTAAAGAGTTGTTGGTAACTTTGTGGGAAAAGTTTGTTAGTAGTTGTTTAAAAAATCTGGGGTTCATGGGAGGGGCTCAAAAGGGGTTCTGGGGGACCGTTGGGGTGGGTTCCGCTTGGTTTAAAGGGTTCGGTTGTTTTAAAAGGGATGGGAATTGGTGAATAAGAAAACGTTTCTTGGTAAAGAAGCGGGGGAAATGTTGTATTTTTTGGGTATGGTTTATACGACCGCTTGTAAAAGACGAATTTTTGCGTGTTCTTGTTTGAGTCGGGAATGGGATTTAAAAAGTGGTAGGCGTTGTAAGTTGGGTAAGGGCGATAATAGTATCGAAATGGCTGGATATTTTGTGAGAAATGAAAGCGAAGGGTTTTGGGTGTTTCTAAACGGGGGGTCGTAAATTAAAACGGGAAATGAAGGAACGGGTAATGGTAAAAATGGCAGCGGGATAAAGATATTTCAAACCGGGTTTTTGGAAAAGTTTTTGAAATTGTTTATAATAATAGATACCAATCGGTTTGATAAATTTGTAATTTGAAATTTAAATTGTTTATGTTGAAAGGTTTAACGAATGGTCTTTTATAAGGGGAAAATTTTATTAGGCTTGTATGGAGTGTGGTGGCGCTGTTCAAGGCCGGGAATTTTGGGTTCCGGTTTCATGGTTAAGGTTAAGAAAAATTTCGGGTGTGAAATTGGGGTTCTTAAGGTGTAATTGTTTTACGGGAAAAGGGGAGGAATTTGGTAAGGATGGGGTTTTTGGGGACTGAAGGAAATAACGAGGGTTAAGTTCACTTGCGGGGGTGTAAGGTTGAAAGTTCGGGGATCGCGTAAAATTTAAATTTTGCGGTATTAAAATTTTAAAGGTTAGGGTGAATTAAAAAGGTGCGGGGAGGTTAGGAATTTAATTTTTAAGTTGAATATTTAATTTTTTAAATAAATTTTTAATTTAAGTTTTAAAGGGATTTGTTTGGTTTCTTTGCAAAAGTTTAAGGTTGATTAAGGGTTTGCACGCTTCTTTTAAATTTGGTTTATTATTTAAATAAATTATAACCTTATTTTAAACCCAAGGGTGAAAAATTTAGCCTTTGCTGGAATGTTGAAAATTAAGGGTAACCCAAAAACTAAATACCAAACAAAATTTATACGGTTAAGGGGTTTTTTCCCGAAAAAATTTTTTTTAACCCCTTTTCTTTTGGGTTCCACCTTTTTTCGAACAGAATCATCTAATGGTTACAATTTCTTCTTTGTCTTTTTGGAAAAGGGTTTTTCTGGTTTCTTTTAACCCTTTTCCTTATCCGTTTAACCTTTTTTTTTCTTTCTTATTTTTCTATTTTTTCCTCTTTTTTTCTTTCGTTTTTTCCCTACCTTTTTTTTTTTTACTGGTTTCTAAATTTTTTTTCAACTTTTTTCTTTCTTAAAATTCTTTTTTTCTTTTCTTTCTCTCCCTTGGTTCGGTTTTTTAACCAGTCTTGGGGGTTCTACGTTTAAAGGGTAATTTTAATGGTTTTTTTCTTTAAATGGGGAAAAACCCCGGGGTTTACCCCTTTGAAATTGCCCGGTGTATGCTTGGTTCAGTCCGCGTGTGAACAGGTCTTCTGGGATGTTTGTAAGCAAATGCGTGAATACATCTCGCAACGCTATGCGCGTGGTCAGTTACAAGATGTAATGTACGATAAAATGTGTCTATGTTTCCGTTGAAAAATGGACAGTTTGTTCGATTCGTTTCGTTCTTCTGCAGCAACGATTGTATAGCTCAATATCGTGTCTTCGCTGCGACATTTCGATTATGCGACTTTGCAATCCCGGCTTAGGTTTTGATTTGTGGAGCTTACATTCGTTTACTTCTTGTTAATTAAAACTAGGTTTATTCGTTAATATGTGCAATAAATTTTCTACCGTGTTGGTCGGAAAGAATGCCTGTTACGATAAGCTATCGTAAGATATGCAACGACAGTTCGGTCTAAAATAACATGTACAATACAACATATACACACACACACTTTATACACGTCCGATCTATACCCACACACTACATACACACAGACATACACCCACACATTTCATAGACACAGAGTCCAGAGTCCATCCACTCCTGTGATAGGTGCTTTCTAATCCGTTTTTCTTTCTTCGGAAACCACGACTTAGTCAACTTTAGGTGTAGTTAGCTATTCTTTTCTTTGGTTCTTCGTTTGTTGATATTTTTGGTTACCACAGTTTGTAGTACATCGTTTCTTTTACTAGCGCTCTCCCTCTCTTCCTCTCGTTCTCCTTGTTACTCCTTTGCTTACTTAAGGCTTGACTCTTAGGTTCTGTTTTGGCTTGTACTGTTGGTTTCTTCCTCGTTCCTTTTTGTACTTTGGTTTTTTCGCGAGAACCCAATTTCTTTTCCTGAGGTTGAAGACCTAACTGCTTTTTCACTAGAAAAATCCGTCTTCCGACGACTTTTTAGCTGTGTCGATGTCATTCCATCTTAATGCTCGTTGCTTGTTTCCTTTCCTTCCTTCTTTTTTCCCTTCTCTTTCTATTATTGACCCTTTGAGCCGGATGAGAGTTTTTTTATTTTAGGGTGTTTTTTTTCTGTTTTCTTTTTGTTTGGTTTTCGTAACTAATTTTCTTTTAGTTTTTAACCGAATTTTTTTGTTTGGGTTTTTTTCTCTTTGTTTTTTTGTCCTGCCCACTCTCATTACTTTTGTTTTTCTACACCGAACTGTTAATTTTGCTGGGCGAGGGGAGGCAGATTTGTTACGTTTATTTTTCTCCTTAAATTAAACACCCTTTTTTCTCCCTTGTTAATTCATTACTCCTTCGAATAAATACCGTTTCAATTCTTAAATTCTTCAACAATACTCTATATAGTGCACCTGTTCAGTATAAGTACGCTTAACAGAATTTTAACTCAAATCCACTGTTTTTAAAAACGAAAATTTATTCGACAAATTAAATAGTTTATATCCTGTTTTAGGTATCCGTTAGTGTGTTAAACATTCCGATAACTTATAATTGCTTCTTATGTGTTTTTCATCTAAACCTTCATCCAATAAAGTGTATTGAATTATCCAATAAAACCGTGTTTTTCACTTTTAATCGAGCTTTTGATAACGCGAGGATTTGCAGTTCAAATTAGTGTTATTTGAACCAATTTTTAATTTGATTCTGCAGCTTGTGCGTTGAATTATGTTCTACATCATTCGTCACAGTACTTCATAAGCAATGCACGTTTTTTTGTTCAAGCAGTAAGAGGTATCTTGCGTGCATTGGTGAGTTTTCCTGCGCTTACCCATTCTAATCCGATTCTTTTTTTAGCTCTTAGCAGGAGGCCAAATTGGTTCCTTCCTTATGTAGATTAACTGCTTTTGTCTATAGACCAACTCCTTTTGTTCGTAGACCGCTGCTGTAGTTATGGTAGCAGGGTGAATAAATCCTGACTACCATGGCGTTGCTGTGGTGACTCACCCCCGACGGAATTGCAAGCTAAGTATCCAGACACATACAGGTATACAACTTGCTTTCTTTGGTGTATATCAATGGTATATTCCGTATCAGCGTTTAGTGTAACTACGTCATAAGAAACATTAACACTGTAAAGCTATTGTTTGTTTCTGCAAATCGATATTATCGCTCTACAGGTGTGATGTACCATTGTTAAAAATGTGTGACAGACACACACGCTTATACTTTGCTACTGATTGGTTTATTTTACAAACGGTATCATGTACAAATTACAAAGAATGTTTGACAAAAGCTCTCACACGTTATTTCTTTCCTACAGATTAGTTTATTTTTCAAAAAGTATTAGATGCAATTTTAAAAACGCTTGAAAAAAGCTTTTACAGGTTTATTTACTACTGATTAATTTTATTTTGTGTAAGTACTAAATTGTTGATATTATCTAATTGTTTGCTTTGAAATAACAACGCTTAATTTATTTCTTTTGCTTGTTTGTACAGAATCCTTTATTGTTAATAGATAATCGAAGGCGATGTGTTTTTTTTTTGTTTTTGTTTTGGTATGTAGGCGAATGCCCCCACTCTACGTGTTTGGTAGTTAGCCTGGTATTTACTTTTCTTCCGGCGACGTCTAGGTACCTAGCAAGCGATTTACAGAAAATCCTTTGTAATTTCTTTCCTTGATAACGGTCGCAGGTACGAAAAACTGCAAGAAATCAAAAAGTTTCTAATCAAAACAAAAAATTCATTTTGTTTTTTAATATCTACCAGAACGAAAAAAGGGGGCATAGCCCCTGAACGGTATCGCCCTGTAGATTTTCGATCACATGTCCAACGATGTAAGCTCTACAACGTAACCTATGTTTCAAATTTGTTCTAAGTAGCTGAAACACTGCAGGAGCTATAAACAAAAAACTGAAGAAATATTGAAATTTTAGCACCTTGCGATGCTTTTGCGGACCTACGTTTATATAAATTTTCAGTCACGAAATTAGCTAAAGAATGATACCCCTGCGCAAATACATGATGTATAGGAACACCCTGTATATGGTGTACATACGTAACTGCATATATGTTTATTGAACTTTGCCGACTGCATCAAATGTACCAGGAAAATACTTACCTCTGCGCTTACTTAGTACTTTGTTTTAGTATCCTAAACTGCGTGGATAAGAATAAATATGTTCTTTGGCGTGGTTTGAATCATTGGCATAAAAAATAACAAAAAATTTCTAGGTTTGAAGGTTAAAAATCTCAAAAAAATATACGCACTATTTAATTTTTAGACGGTACAAGATGCGAACAGTAATAAATTTTTATGCTCTACGTCGCCTTTGAATAATGTCCAAGAAATATTTATTTTTTTTATTTATAGAAACAGTATTACTTTCAACTATTCTTTGATTTGCTCCCAAAATTTAAGAGCTTTAAACTGCAAGACGTTGAAAAGGATTTAAATTTAGCTCTCATTTATCAAATTTTTTAAATTTAAGTGAACGCAAAATTGAGTAAATATGTTTACATAAAATCTTTTTAAAAATATTTTGGCATGTGTACATACTTTAGCACTGTCATCAGGTATACAAAAATTAAGGTGTGGAATCGTGAAATAGCATAAAAGTTATTAAAACTCAGCAACTATGTTTCTTTTGCACTTTTTAGTTTTATTTAATGAATCGCAAAACATATACACCATTTTAATCACTTTATACTGTCAAGAGACACGGGCGGCTCCGTGGCATAGGTGGTCTGTGTGTGACTACTATGCCCAAAATCCCAGGTTCGAATCCCGACACGGTCCGCTTGAAAAATGTTAGGCGAGCATTTTCACAAAAATACGCCTTCGTTCGGATGAGAGGTACAACGGAGGTCCCGTGTATATGTGTGTGTGTTGTCACGTACGTTAAAAATCCCTACCTTGCTTGGAACAGCAAGGGTTCGGCAAAATTTAAAATTTTCCAGGTAAAGAACTCGCTTCCTGGCCAATGTAGTACCTTCGGGTGGAGTATTGCAAAATCAAATGTAGTATCGGCATATACGAACCGAAAAATTGTTTTGACGCGACAATAAATTTTGATTATGCAACTCCTCGGGATGGCATGTTTTAGCAAGTCATGCTGTCCTCAACTTAGTTTATTCCCGCCGCTGTCCGAATATAAGACACTCATTTCATCCAAAATTTGTTCAAAAACAGTATTATTCTGTACTAAGAATAAATGTTAAGGATTGAAGGACATCAGAAACAAAAAAAAACAAATTAGAAGATTAACTGATCATTGCAAAAGGAAACAAAACTTGTAACGCGTTCGCGTTACTCAAGCTATAAACAGATAGAAAACAAAAAAATTAAATTTTGGATGGTCAGAATAAAGATGGATGCATCCTGTGTATTAAGATTTTTCTGAACAATGAACGTTAATTAAGCATGATAGTTCAATTTTTTTCATGATTTTAGAAAATATATTTTCAATTAAGGCAATAAAATAAATTACCTTAAAATAAGTTGCGACACTTGATACAATATTAAGGTAATGCATTAGTCATTAAGTAGGATAAACGCCAAAAAATCAGAAACCGATGAAATAAAGAATGCGTTACGTAGATAGGCAACAAAGTCCACGCATTCTCTATTTAATTCAAAGTCTGCAGGTTTAGGTTTATATTTTCTAGTTCCTTATTGATGCATGCATACCTTTGAAGTAGACATATCATATTGATGAGTGTTGTTAGAAATCTGGTTGAGCGAAGTAGAAAACTTGCATTTTAGTAAAAGTTGTCGTTTACTGATAAAAACAAATAGTTATATTTTTCTCCACCGTATGTTTTATCTTATGGAACATAGACGATTTTAATGATCTTTTTTTAAAAAAACTGTTTGCTTGGTGTTTTAAATATAAAAATAACTTCAAGTGAGATACGATATGACGGCCAGTGCTACCATGCAGTTATAATCCCACATTAACAGATGAAACATGACGTGAATGACACCTCTTAAAATAGTGGATTATTACAATAAGAAAGTGTCTGTTTTGTATGTTTATATGCATGACATTTATTTTATAACAAAGAATGAAGGCGACTTTCCTTTTTTTTAAACGCATCTTTCTAACGAAACACTATACTGAAGACTGAATCAACCGCAAAATACGACAATTAAAAAGGTAGAGCATTAGATGAATATTTTTGGAGATGAAAAATATGTCGGACTTCAACTTGAACTAATGTGTAAAATCCTCGGGAGAAATCGGTATTGAGGTTTTTCTCCTTTTTTTGACGACACCACTGTAGGATTAGTTAGTTACCACTGCATTCTTCAGTTCCCCCTTTTTTGTGATAATCGGTGTACACTACTTATGTTGGTTTCTTTGCTCTTCTTCTTGTCGGGACGGAATACCATAACATAATTTTGGCGCCCAACGTTTTTGACGCCCAAATGTACGAATTATGTAAAGTATGTTCAGAACCACAAACATATTCTTTCCGGCGATCATTTCGGACAACTGTCCAAGGTAAACCTCATGTATATTTCTGATCCTGAACATCCTTTACCCGATCCCCAACATTTTAAAAACATCCGCTTCCATGTCCTCAAGAAACTTTCCGCTGCCTATCGTAACACCCATAATCTCCGCCGACGTTCTGTTTCTTTTCGATTAGGTGATTCTGTATGGCGTGGTGATTTCGCTTTGTCCGACGCTTCACGTCATTTTAATGCAAAATTCGCTCTTAAATTTCTTGATCCTTTTTCGATCAGTAAAATTTTTTACCCTAGGACCTATGGACTTACTGATCTTTCCGGTGCCAAGAGCATCCGGCACTTCAAATACCTTAAACCTGCTCATCCCAACAATCCTGATATTCTCAATTTGGCTTCGTTTTCCTTGCAAACGTCGTAAACATTGTTCTTAGTACTCGCATCCCAACTACATATGCCGACTCTGTCTTCCTATTCTATTTGATTATCCGAATTTGTACTCGCTTCTAAATAATTTTCTAGTTTTGTTTGTTTGCTCTTACGTTTCGTTCCTCGTACCCATCTCCGAGTGGATCCGGATTAGAATAGCCTCACGGTACGGCCTGTCTGTTATAAGAGGCGAATACTGCGGTTTAACATACTCTCTCAACACACTCTTCGCAGACACATACATACACACACACACACATGTTTGTTTTTATTTTCTTTCTTTTTGCTCGTTGTATCCATCCCCGAGTTGCCCCAGATTAGAATATCCTCACGGTACGACCTGCCTGTCGTAAGAGGCGTACAGAGGTCTAACACCCTCTCTCAACACACTCTTCGTACACACGTGGACCCAAACACGCACACACGTATGCTCAACCATAACTACACGCAATTTTGTCTTTTTTGTCTTCTTCCTTCGGATCTTGTGCTTTTCCTTAAGTGTTCTTTCAAATTTTAGTATTACTTCTTCGTTCCACATTTGTCTTCCTTTCTTTTGACTGGTTATTCTTACTGTCAGTCCTCACACTTACTTTATTTAACTTTAGATTCTCTTCCCGATTGTATGTGCTTTTATACCTTTCTTCTTTTTTTCGGAAACTAGAACTTAGTCAACTCGTCGGCCTATTTGGTTTTTTTTCTTTGATTGTGCGTTTGATACGATTCTTTGTTACCATAGCTTGAAGTACTGCATCCATTTTTGTATCCTGCATTCTTGACGTTCCCTCTCATTATTTGAGGCTCGACAGTTATTGTCGCGTTTAGCCTTTTGCTGTTGGTTTTCTTCTTCGTTTCTTTTCTTAATTTTTGTTTTGTTCTCGAAAAACCAATTCTTTTCCCGAGGTTAAAAAACTTTACTGGTTCTTTATAGGAGATATCCGTCCTTCACTGGCTTTTGCAGTGTTAGGTCATTTTATCTTTGTTGTTGATTATTACCTTATACCTTTCCTGTCCAATAGACCTCTACATTTTTTTTTGTTTTCGAACCGGAAAACATTTTTTTTCTTTTTCTGGTGTTTCTTTTTGTTTTCTGAAACACATTTTCTTGTGGTTTGTCCTGGTAGAGTACCTTTTGGTCCGTTACTCCTGTCTCCTATTCCGACTTTTATTTTTGCTGAAGGGAATTTGTTACGTTCTATTTCATATTTAAAAATGTAAGCCCTCATTACTTTTAAACCCCTTTCAATTTCTAGTTAGTTAAATTTACTTTTACTACTTTTTTATAAATTCAAGCCGCGTAAAGAGTCAACCAATTCAACGTGTTCTGCATGTTTTGGTTTATATTTTCTAGTTCTTTATCGACGTATGCGTTTCTTTGAAGTAGAAATATCATATCGATCAGTGTTGCTAGAAATATGGTTGAGCGAAGTAGAATACTTACATTTTAGTAAAAGTTGTCGTTTACTTTTAAAAACAAAAGGTTGTATTTTTCTCGACCGTATCTTTTATCTTATGAAACATCAACGATTTTAATTATCTATTTTTAAAAACAGTGTTCGTTTGGTTATTTAAATATAAAAACAACTTCAAGTGAGATATGATACGATGGTGGTCAGCGTTACCAAGCAGTTTTAATCCTACAATAACAGACGGAACATAAAATGAATGGCAACGCTTAAAATGATGAATCATTACGGTAAGAAAGTGTTGTATTTTGTTTACGTTTATATGCATGACATTCATTTGTAACATCGATTGAAGGTGTTGTGACTTTCCATTTTTTAAACGTGTCCTTCTAACGGAACATTGTATTGAAGACAAACCGCAAAATACGATAATTAAAAAGGTTCAGCATTAGATGAAAATTTGGAAATGAAAAATATGACACACTTCAACTTGAACTGCTATATAAATTCCTCCGAGGTAAATTGGTATTGAGGATTTACATTTTTTTTTGACCCCTCCAATCTACAACCAGTTAGTTAACACAGTAATCTTTTGTTCCTCTTGTTGTTGTGGTAATAGAAGCGGACTACTTACGTTGATTTAGTTGTTCTCTTTCTTTACCGCACGTAGTACTCTAGCAGATTCCATAAAACCGACAACGTAATAAATACGGAGTATAAGAATGTTAAATAGGCAAGACTGAAAATTTGGATGAAAATAAAACGCAGAGCGTTGTGCAATAAACACAACCACAGAGTGTATATTGATGAACTAAACTAATACGTAAGAAACGCAGAAACGGCAAAAATGCAAAACCATATTCAAGACATGGCTAAACGTTTACGGCAAATTGCAACAATACAAAGTACGTGACTTTTAAGTAATTAACGCGACGATAACTTTTTATTCAGAATAGATAAATAGATAAAACAATTTAGAATCTAGAATCAAAAGGAGCAAAGACATTAAACCAACAATGGATTGATTGACAGCTACAAGGCTGTACTCGCGTAAAGAACTAGTATAAAGCGCACAAAAGCGAGGAATCTAGAAGGCTTTTGACAATCTCTGGTTTCCATTTGGTGGCTTATATAAAACCGCTGAATATGACAGAGCAATCAGATTCGATCAAAGTATAAATTCGCGAATAACAAACATTAAATCATTAGATAAAGCGTATAAATACGTTTGATGTGCATTAAAAAAGTGTTTGTGTAGATAAATTTACACCATGGAACGTAGTAGCCAACTATAGTTTAATCACCGTGTTAGGAAGAATTTAGCGTGTAAATACTGTAACAATTATCATCAGCACATTGATGTTTCTCTGTGTTTGTAAGAAAACAGTCTTATATGCTTTAACGCTAGTGCGTTATTTAAGCAAACATTAGGTAATAGGAGAGAATTTAGGAGATTTAATTAGTCAAATGAGCTTTTAGCATAAAAGCTACCTGTAAAATTTAGAAGCTTTGGTAGGGTGCATTTAGTAATGTAGTTATTCCAATATGATATTAAATTGGGATAAAGAAATAAAATAGTAAGGCACCTAGTACATATTTATACAAACAGTAATAACGATCGGGACTTCACATTCTTTGTAATAAATTAGAAATATACAAATAGATCTCGATAAAGAACCGATATAGGAAGTACACATATTCACACGAGTTCAAAACTAACCATTAAATTATGGAATTGAACAAACACACCCTACAACATGAATAATTATGTAATCATGTAAATCATGTAAACCGTGGGAGGAATTAAGAGGTCAGGCGAATTCAAAGAACCATCAACTATGATAAATTGCCTCCCGATATTTATAAACTCATAAATTACAGCCACAAAGAATAAATTACGAACGTAAACAAATGACGATGCTTTTGGTATCCAATGTAAAAGTGCGAAAAACAAGATGACCTCGAAAATCGAGTAGTTAGACAAATTACCCCGTGACAACAAAAAATACAGGCAATGATCTTGATATGAAAAACCTATAAAACACACGAATAATAAAAAGTGGAACTATCGATCTTTCATCTTCAGTTATAGAGTTTCGAATTCAATTAACACGCAATCATCGTCGTGCGGAATAAGGTTGAGTGTCGCGTAATTCAAGTGACAGTATTAAATCTTGGGATTGTTAGTAAAGAAATTTTTAACGCGAGTGGAAACGCGGAATTAAAAATACTGCTACATGTGAAAGTGCCCTGTGTTGGAAGCTTTCATTCAATGCTAAGTTGGAGCATTTGATTACCTGCAACCATTTTTCCTGCACTAATAGGTCGTTTGAAGCTTTGAAGAGGAAAAGGAAAACCTGTAGATTATAGAATTTTTGCTTTCCACCTCTAAGCGTTACATGCTGCCGTATAATTAATAATTGTGATTGGTTGTAGTAATAAAAATGATTAAAACTTATTGCCAAGTACATAAAAGCTACTCAGAGGGAGAAAAGAGGATGTATCACCAAACAGATATTAAACAAATGCGGCCATCAATACTCTTACCTGATGTCCAGTTAGAGCGGTGAAGATTCTTGGATCCAGAACACTTCTTATTGCACTCATAAAATTAATTAAAGCGGCGAGGTAGTCCGAGACGGGAACTGACCTCCGAAACAGAAACTTATATGTTCTAGCGGCGACAATGGACTGTGCTGCGCAATTACCAAACATACGGCAAACAGGAAGAACATTGAAGGCGATAACGCGACCGGGTTAATTATCAAATAAATTTAAATAACAGAGCAGATATTACCATTAACAAAATAAACTAAAACTCTATAGTAATGTTAAATAAAGAAACTAAATTAATATGTACATGGTTGGACGTAACACTTATTATTAAGAGGACTTTTACGTTGATGCACGCTTATTCAAAGCCCATTATAAATTAACGAATAATTTTGCCTAGCATGGAGAAAGTAATTCGAGCATAGAGGATCGAAATCAATATATAAAGTGTTGGTTATTTTGCAAACACAAATTTTTAGATGGAAAAGCAACATAATATCCAAATAATTTATAAGTACAAGTTAATTTGGTTGGATGTCTATAATTGATAAATTCAATTTGTTTTTTTTGATACACGCATATTGGGCCAATTAGGAGCAGATCATCGTTTTTTTTTGGTTTGTTATTTATCGTGACATTTATGTTTGGTAATGCAGGTTAAGTGAACAAGACTTGAAGTTTTTTCATTATGTGCGTTTATTATAAATCAGTAGAAGATGAGAAACGTGTACACAAAACTCCATCAATCTCTACTGCAGCAGGAACCGTAAAACCGTCTTTCGGAGTATCCATCTTCTAGGGAGGCTGTAATCAGAGTTTATTCTAGTAGGTTGACGCTCAATGATTTTATCAAACAAAAGAGTTTAAAATTCTTTCAAGGAAGGTATAAAGGTATTTAGTAGAAGTGTTATAATCTGCACACCTGTTGTAAATTAGTTACCTTCCTAGGCCACTTCTACAGTGTACTAATGGATTCTTTTTGTTGTTACTATAGCTTTAGGTTGTTGATACTACTTGTCACATTTCTGTAAACTAGTAGTGTCATATTATTGCTGAATAAATCCTAATGTCAGGTTTATACTTCAATTTATTCAGCAATAATATGACACTACTAGTTTACAGAAATGTGAGAAAAGGATCCATTAATAGAAAGTAGCATGAACCTAGGAAGGTAACTAATTCACAACATTTACCCCACCTTTAAAATCTTACGTAATCCGATAAATACTTCGATTCCCGGCGCGAGGATAAACATTATACGGCTTTTGAAGCCTGTGGGAAACTGTTCCAATTCTGCCGCATACCATTTGGTGTTACGAATGAAGTGGCTGCGTTTCAACGGACGAGAGATAACATTATTGAAACTGAGAATCTCAAGGATACTTATTCGTATTTGGACGATGCTACTGTGTGTGGGAAAACACAAGAGGAGCATGACGTTTCCTTGCAGAGATATTTAGAAGCAGCTAAATAGCACGTTTTAACGCTGAATGAAGACAAATGTAAATATTCTCAGAGAACTATTAAAATTTTGGGTTACCGGATTGAAAATAAGACGCTAAGGCCCGACCCTGATAGGCTTAATTTGTTGTTGGAACTTTCGGTGCCGGGAAACAGCGCATCTCTGAAAAGGGCTATTGGTTTGTTGTCATACTACGCAAGATGGGTACCGAGATTTTCGAGTAAAATTAAACCGCTTGTTCAGAACAAGAGCTTTTCTATAGCACCTAGTGCAATCGCAGACTTTAAAGGTATTAAAAGGGATGTAGCAAAATCTGTGGTAAAATCTATTGACGATGATGGTCTCTTTACTGTGGAAACTGATGCCTCTGATTTTGCTATAGCTGCGATTTTGTCGCAAGACGAGCGACCAGTAGCGCTTTCCTCTAGATCCCTCTCTGGTGTAGAGCAAAATCAATCGGCTGTAGAGAAAGAGGCTAGTGCTATTGTGGAAACCCTGCGGAAATGGAAGCATTTTTTTAATGAACAGATATTTTCGACTTATAACTGATCAAAAATCTGTGTTTTTCATGTTTGGCGATAAAACATGCAATAAGATAAAGAATGACAAAATCATGAGATGGCGACTGGAATTGCCCTCCTATAAATACGACATCACTTATAGACCTGGCGACAAGAACGTGGCTGCCGACGCGTTTTCACGAACGTTGTTACATGCCAAAAATTGGCATTGTAAGTTTCTAATTTGCGAGTGAATTTGCGCCAATATTTTAAAAGACTTGTGCGTGCATTTCCGTCACTTCAGATAGTTTCGTCGGCGCCCGAGATTGCGCAGACGCGGAGTGTGGGAGTAAGTGGTGATTTCCGTCACGTCATAGACTAGTGAACGAAACGTCAAACAGTGTGGTTTCTATGGTGTGCGTTTTTGTCTTCTTTTTCAGATATGTAGGTTTCCTGTCTCGTACCTCTTATCGTTCCTCTTTACCTGGTTGATCCTTTATCGTACCGCTACAGAAGGAAGACAAACGAAACTGGTATCAACGGGGACGAAGGCCTACCAACGCCCAACGGACGCCAAAATAGCTGCAATGTTGTGAAGAGCTTCGCAGTTTACGCGAGTACATTTTGTCTTTTCCTATAATCGAATAAATATTTTTTGCATGTGATTCAGTAATTTGAAACATAAATCTGACGTAATATTTCGTGACGCAATTATATACGTCAGATTTATGTTTCCATATTGTATCACATGCAAAAAATGTTTATTGCGATTATAGGAAAAGACAAAATGTACTCACGTAAACTGTGGAGCTCTTCACAACATTGTAGCTATTTTGGCGTTAGTTGGGCGTTGTGGGCGTGAGTAGGCCTTCGCCCCCGTTGATACCAGATTCGTTTGTCTTCCTTCTGTAGCGGTACGATAAAGGATCAACCAGGTAAAGAGGAACGATAATAGGTACGAGACAGGAAACCTACATATCTGAAAAAGAAGACAAAGGCACACCACAGATAACCACACTGTTCGACGTTTCGTTCACTAGTCCATGACGTGACGGAAATCATCACTTACTCCCACACTCCGCGTCTGCGTAATCTCGGGTGCCGACGCAACTGTCTGAAGTGAAGGAAATGCACGCACAAGTCTTTTAAAATATTGGCGCGAATTCATTCGCAAATTAGAAACTTACAATGCAAATTTTTGGCATGTAACAACGTGCTTCTTAAACCTAACAGGCAGTGAAGAAAAGTTATGGGAACTTCATAATTCACAGTACCATCCTGGAATTACAAGGATGTATCATTGGATCCAAAGCAAAAACTTACCTTATACTTACCTGATATAAAGAAAATGACTGCGACCTGCAGGGAGTGTTGTGAAATCAAACCGATGTTTGCCAAAATTAGGAATACACTGATTAAAGCTACCTCTCCTTTTGAGCGACTGAGTGTGGATTTCAAAGGACCCATACCATCGCGTACTGACAATAGATATATGCTGACCATAATTGATGAATGTTCACGTTTTCTTTTTGCTTTTGCTTGTGCTGAAATATCTTCGCAAACGATAATTAAATGCTTAGAGCTAGTGTTTTAAGTATTCGGGATGCCCTCATACGTCTACTCTGATCGTGGTACTAACCTCCTTTCGAATAAAGTTAAATCATACTTGACATCCTGCGGTATTGCTACCAATCGGACTTCATACAATCCGCGGGGTAATGGACAAGTGGAGCGTTATAATAGTATAATATAGAGAAGTGTATTACTTGCGCTGAAATCAAGAAAACTGAAAGAAGACCTGTGGGAGACTGTACTTACTGAAGCCTTGCACTCTATAAGGTTGTTGCTTTGTACCACCACGAATGCAACTCCGCATGAACGAATGTTTAATCATCCCCGTCGTTCGCAAAATAGACTGCCCTTGCCAAGTTGGCTGTTGACACCAAGTATAGTCTTTCTAAAGAAGGGTACTAGAAATAGCAAATACGAGTCACCGCTTGAGAAAGTGGAATTATTAGAAACACATTCTTATTATGCATATATTCGCTACCTTTCTGGCAGAGAGGACACCGTTTCTATTCGTCGGCTTGCTCCTTGAGGCGAAAACAAGGAACAATTGCATTGGACCGTTCATACTAATAACGGCGTTCTAAATACTGGTATGGAAAGTAAAATGAAACTCTCTAACGACCTTGTTGCTCCTGAGGCTAGTACCAATACCGAAATTGAGGTACGTTCCGAATCGGTAGAAGAGGCACTTACTCCGATGCTACCGGGTTCTAGCGATCAGTATCTTCGACGAAGTAGTCTCGAGCAACGAACCCGGTGAGCTCACTACATCTTAGACCTATATGGAACGTCGGTCGCGTCGGGAACCGAAGTATTTATCGGATTACGTAAGATTTTAAAGCTGGAGTGAATGTTGTGAATTAGTTACCTTCGTAGATCCCTACTACTTTGTACTAATGGATCCTTTTTGTTGTTACTATAGCTTTAGGTTCTTGATACTACTTGTCACATTTCTGTAAACTAGTAGTGTCATATTATTGCTGAATAAGGCCTAATGTCAGGTGTACACTTCAACACCCTAAAAGTTTTGCATTTGCTTATAAGAACTATCCCGCACAACTGAAAGTTAGCCGGTGCACTATTTTACTGCTACGCCACTTCGCTTTTGTAGAGTAAAATTAATTCAGGTTATATACGATAATTCAGCACGTAACACTTCAACCAATAAAGAACAGTAACAAGAAGTTCGTTACACTATTTTATAAAAACTTACTTGAAATATTCTCCAGACTCCTCTAGAACCCTATAACAGCCTAAACATTGTAGTTTATAATTTGTGCAAGGTCCGATAACTAAAGGGCTTTCTTTCAAAATGATTTTTTCAGGTTCAAAATCTTTTGCATTATTGAAATTGAGAATCTCAAGGATACTTATTTGTATTTGGACGATGTTGCAGTGTGTGGGAAAACACAAGAGGAGCATGACCTTTCCTTACAGAGATTTTTAGAAGCAGCTAGATAGCACGGTTTAACACTGAATGAAGACAAATGTAAATTTTCTCAGAGAACTATTAAAATTTTGGGTTACTTGATTGAAAATAAGACGCTAAGGCCCGACCCTGATAGGCTTAATCCGTTGTTGGAACTTGCGGTGCCGGGAATCAGCGCATCTCTGAAAGGGCTATTGGTTTGTTGTCATACTACTCGAGATGGGTATCGAGATTTTCGAGTAAAATTAAACCGCTTGTTCAGAACAAGAGCTTTCCTATAGCACCTAGTGCAATCGCAGCCTTTGAAGGTATTAAAAGGGATGTAGCAAAACCTGTTAAAGTCTATTGACGATGATGGTCTCTTTACTGTGGAAACGGATGCCTCTGATTTTGCTATTGCTGCGATTTTGTCGCAAGACGAGCGACCAGTGGCGTTTTTTTCTAGATCCCTCCCTGGTGTAGAGCAAAAGCAATCGGCTGTGGAGAAAGAGGCTAGTGCTATTATGGAAGCCCTGCGGAAATGGAGATATTTTTTAATGAACAGATATTTTCGACTTATAACTGATCAAAAATCTGTGTCTTTCATGTTTGGCGATAAACCATGCAATAAGATAAAGAATGACAAAATCATGAGATGGCGACATCATTTATAGACCTGGCGACAAGAATGTGGCTGCCGATCGCGTTTTCATGAGCGTGCTCCTTAAACCTAGCAGGCAGTGAAGGAAAGTTATGGGAACTTCATAATTCACTGTACCATTCTGGAATTACAAGAATGTATCGTTGGACCCAAAGCAAAAACTTACCTTATACGGTTGATAATATAAGGAAAATGACTGCGACCTGCAGGGAGTTTTGTGAAATCAAACCGATGTTTGCCAAAATTACGAATACACTGATTAAAGCTACCTTTCCCTTTGAGCGGCTAAGTGTGGATTTCAAAGGACCCATACCATCCCTACTGCCAATAGATATATGCCGACCATAATTGATGAATTTTCACGTTTTCTTTTTGCTTTTGCTTGTGCTGAAATATCTTCGCAAACGATAATTAAATGCTTCGAGCTAGTGTTTTCAGTATCTGGGATGCCTTCATACGCCCACTCCGATCGTGGTACTAACTTCCTTTCGAATGAAGTTAAATCATACTTGACATCCTGCGGTATTGCTACCAGTCTGACTACTTCATACGATCCGCGGGGTAATGGTAAGTGGAGCGTTACAATGGTATGATATGGAGAAGTGTATTGCTTGCGCTGAAATCAAAGAAACTGAAAGAAGACCTGTGGGAGACTGTACTTACTGAAGCCTTGCACTCTATAAGGTCGTTGATTTGTACCACCACGAATGCAACTCCGCATGAACGAATGTTTAACCATCCCCGTCGTTCGCAAAATAGGCTGTCCTTGCCAAGTTGGCTGTTGACACCGAGAATAGTCTTTCTAAAGAAGGATACTAGAAATAGCAAATACGAGTCACCGCTTGAAAAAGTGGAATTATTAGAAACAAATTCTTATTATGCCTATATTCGCTACCCTTCTGGCAGAGAGGACACCGTTTCTATTCGACGACTTGCTACTTGAGGCGAAAACAAGGAACACTTGCATTTAACCGTTGATACTAATAACGACGTTCTAAATACTGGTATGGAAAGTAAAATAGAACTGTCTAACGACCCTGTTGCTCCTGAGGCTAGTACCAATACCGAAATTGAGGTACGTTCCGAATCGGCGGAGGAGGTAATTTTTTTCTTAACCATCCTTCCAAGTCTTTACGCTCGAACGAGTCCTTATGTAGGTTACTGTTAGAAATAGATATTATTATTAAACAACACAAAACTCAAATCACTTAACACGCATAGCAGAACAGTTTAATAATAATATCTATCTCTAACAGTAACCAAACCTCAAAAAGCCTATCGCGGGACTCGTTTGAGCGTAAAGACTCGGGAGGATGGTTAAGAAAACAATTTTTGCCCCCCGTACTGCTGGGTTCTAGTGGTCAGTATTTTCGGCGAAGTAGTATCTCGAGCAACGAACCCGGTGAGCTCACTACATCTTAGACCTATATGGAACGTCGCTCGCGTCGGGAACCGAAGTATTTATCGGATTACGTAAGATTTTAAAGCTGGAGTGAATGTTGTGAATTAGTTACCTTCCTAGGTCCCTACTACTTTGTACTAATGGATCCTTTTTGTTGTTACTATAGCTTTAGGTCTTGATACTACTTGTCACATTTATGTAAACTAGTAGTGTCATATTATTGCTGAATAAGGCCTAATGTCAGGTGTACACTTCAACACCCTAAAAGTTTTGCATTTGCTTATAAGAACTATCCCGCACAACTGAAAGTTAGCCGGTGCACTATTTTACTGCTACGCCACTTCGCTGTTGTAGAGTAAAATTAATTCAGGTTATATACGTTAATTCAGCACGTAACACTTCAACCAATAAAGAACAGTAACAAGAAGTTCATTACACTATTTTATAAAAACTTACTTGAAATATTCTCCAGACTCCTCTAGAACCCTATAACAGCCTAAACATTGTACTTTACAATTCGTGCAAGGTCCGATAACTAAAGGGCTTTCTTTCAAAATGATTTCTCCTGGTTCAAAATCTTTTGCTGCAACCATATACCTAAAAATATATTTACAAAATAAAATCCGTACTGGTTTAATGATTGAAATAGTATCAATATGAACATTACGCTCAAAACTACATTATTAATGCAATTTATTATGTTTACTTTTGGCCTCAAGCCAAAATTCACAAATTTTTCTTCTTAACTGCGTTTAGATTTATATGTTAGTGGCAATTAAACCTCAGTTTATTACATTTAAAGTTGCTAATTTTTTAAGACTGTTTTAATTGGTAAATTACCTTCCCATGTATTGAGATGTCTTAATGGCAAAGTTATCAGGTGAGGGTGGTTCTTCAAAACGTACTTCCTTACTAGAACCACTGAAAACTGATTGGGATCGACTTTTCGACCTGCTTTTCTGGAAAAAATGGGCATAAAATTAAAAGTATTTGATATTTTACATGTTTTAGATTTATTTTAACCTCTAACTATTGGCAGTGATTCAAGTTGTAAGTAATTATTTAAAACAGAAGCTTATATAAATAATAGAAAGGAAATGACTAAATTTTGTTTTTACTTATAGCTTGTGTAAAAAACCGAAAACACGCAAGGCTTTAGGAAGCTTGTCAATTTCAAGAAGTGTCTTCGATTAAATTAAGAAACAAGATGCGCTAAAATCAAGATTATAATAAATCAATTGCACGTACTCAATTTATTTATTTTAAACATACCTTTTTCCTGTGGTTCTTAAACATTTCATCGGCGCACTTACTAAACACCACAAAGAATGCAAAGATTTCACAACTACTGCAAATTAGTGCTGGTTTAATCTATTAATGTGATTCTACAATGTTTATTTGAAGAGTTATACTCATGTTTGTCCCTACTACCAAATAAAATGCGGGAGCTGCTAATTCAAGGCAGAATAATTGAGATAAGTTGCTATTTTCATTTTAGGTGCATGCTTATTTTTGGAAATTGGCAGTGATATACATGATAATTATCCTAATAATGGATCCATCCAATGAACTTAAAATCTCCAAGAAGGTACCTATAGTAGATTTCAATTAATCTTGGGAATGACTCATCTTAAAAAGGTTATGAATTAACATATGTCCTAACCGGGTGTAGTAATTTTAACTGTCACTGTCATCCTGACAATGACATTTAACTTTCAAAATTTGTTATTTTTAGGTTAAGTGTGGAATTGATAAACGTCTCTAAATGGGCACTCACATTAACCTTAGGTATAATAGTAATTTCTCTATAACTCTATTCACAAAAACTAACACTACTATTAGTCACTCGTAAGTGAGTGACATATGAGTAACAAATAAGTGATCCCCTTTGCTCACTCTTTTTTTGTATTACATTAAGAATTTATTTATATGTAATATGTTAGAGACTACAAAATTCGTCCATAAAAAGTATATATGTTTGTACCTCGAGTACTTTCCTTTCGGGCACTTCTATAACGTGGAAATCACTGACATGATACCATTTTCCCGATAGAATTTCTATGTTGGGTATAGCGCATTTACACTGTGAAGATAAGGTATGTTTTTGATTTCTAGGTAAGATGTACCAATTAGAACCATCGCTTTCTTTTGAAGTTCTTGTTTTTACACATGTCATAATGTCTATGAAGGATTGAACCGCTATGTTGGATGACACCATATAGTGCATACAACACTTGCACTTTATTAGAATTGGACGTTGGAAAATATTGTCTTTGTTTTGAGCAGAATGATGTGAAATCCAATAACATAGGAACGAAACATGGTGTTGACCTTGGAAGATCGACGTGTTGAGACATAAAATTGTTTTATATGTAAAATTAGTGTAACAGGTGAGTAGATTAGGGAGGATACTTCTAAAACAAAACCACCCATTTTCCCATGTATTTTCTTATGGAAAAATCTAAGGTCCGTTCTGATCATTGAATTCCCCATAGCAGTCTTAAAAATCCTCGTCGCATACAAGTAGAGGATGGAGCCGATCCTGGTGCAGCCCCTCCTAACAGCGCCTCACAGCGCCGCTGATCTAACCTAGGTTTTTACATGTAAAAACCCAATTTAAAGTCTTATTTTAAGGGATTTCCACCTTGCTCCTTCCTCGTGGACTTCCTTGTGGGATTTTTTCTCCAACTATCCCTACCCTAAAAAATCGGTAACCTAACCCCTAAAAATTTAGGACCAACCCTTATCGAGCTTCAACACCCAATTTTATAACTTTATTATTTATAAACAGTTTCTAATCGTAGATCCTCCCAATCGACCGATCCTCCTCCACTCGATCCACCGATCCTCCTCCACACTTCGCTATGGTCTCGGTTACATAGTTTCGGCTACTTTTCCAAGGTCGTGGTGACGTCATAGCCTTTTATAAATAAAGATCAATGTAATACTATTCTAAAATTTTTATTCTGACATACATAACAAAATTCAAAAATATTTAATGCCAAGCATGGAGCCATTTAAACTTAATTTTAATACAAAGTTATACACAGAAAACAGTCCTTTCTTTATGTTTGTTTGGAGTGGTTTTAATTTTATCTAATTGTATTCGCAGCTTAAAATTTAAATCGACACTCAAGTCCTCTATCTCCTTTTCTAGCCCATAGTTTGATACATTGAGAAGACCGTCTAGGTTTTAGAATTGTAAAATGTACCGAAGTTTGTCTCTATATATAAAGTTTTTGATTCCATCGACCACCATATCAATTCCTTCGTGTAATTCTTGCAGATTGTGACAATCTTTTAATCGCGGCTCTCCCACTATATTCTGCATACGTATCTTGTTAACTTGATCGACTTCTTCTTGTCGGTATTGGAGGGATCCTTATTTTCCCACTCACTGTTGCATAGTTGCTTGTCCACCACTTTTAGGAATATAAGGTCGTTATAGGTTGTAGGACCCTCGGTTTTAAATGATCCGAAAGGTTCTATACTAGGCAAATATACAATGTTTAGCGGAACCCCTTTGCGTGTGGTGTACGCCAAGGTTACGAAACTCGCATTCTTTAGTTCGTCTATGTTATCTGCCATTTCGATAAATA
The DNA here is from genome assembly GCA_036346225.1 of Platerodrilus igneus. Lineage (NCBI taxonomy): Eukaryota > Metazoa > Arthropoda > Insecta > Coleoptera > Lycidae > Platerodrilus > Platerodrilus igneus. The sequence continues at coordinate 6,057,505 of JARFIW010001108.1, read as the reverse complement.
CGTTTTTAGAATAACCTTTTAAAAAGTATACGGATTTAGTACGATTCTTTTCCGCAAGGACGCCTACATAACTAAAAGAGTCTTTTTACTAACCATAAATGCATACAGCTTGTAGAACCCGGATGTATCTAAGTCAGTCCACCGACACATAAAATAATCTTTTAATTCTTCCTCATTTTCTCTAATAAGATGTTCTTTGTCTAACACATCTTTGTATTGTTCGCTCATTGTCGCAGTGTTTTCCATGTAGTTCAACTTTCGCCTTTTTGCATCCATTTCCTCCAGTTCCAGCTGTCTTTTCTTCCACTTACAGCGTATGGCGTGCATAATGGGGCAATTTCCTTTAGCGTTGACGGATAAAGTTTACTGCTAATATTTACGCGTTGTCGTACAACCTCTGGGCGAATGTTAGGCGTATCTAACATCCCCAATTCCGAAATGATTACTTCTTTTGGAATTGTAGAATATGGTGTTGCAGATTGTGTAAAAGATGTACTTGAATGTTTTCCTCCTCTACTATCTCCAAATAATTTACAAGTAAATAGTTAAAACTAGAAACCGAAAGCATACACTTAATCAATATTTCCCTTTCCTCTGGTTTTTCGGACAACTTAATTTGCAAGCCAGTCAATTTCTTTGTATTGCTATTCCCCCAATACACGTACTGTAGTAGATTATTATACACTAAACAGCAGCTATTTTGTAGCTTTTCTGATAGCTTACTCTACATTTTGGCAAGTGGCACCGAGTACATTGACCCATATAGGAAGTATAACTTACTATCTTCCAATATGGTTAAACAGTCTTTTAAGGGATTATACACCTGTTCCGCACCGACATAGTTTCCAATTGTACAGTTGTATATTGTCGCTTCCAATCGCGTAACACCATGTGATTTGGCCAAAGTAAACGCTAATGTTTCTCTTAAACGTGCATCTGGACAACGTAAAAAATTTTGTAAATGATTTCCAAGGTTTTTATTAACACCAAGGCTGGTTATCTGACACAAAAATTTGTTGTAAATCTTAATTCTTGCATTGGTTGTTAGCCATGTTAAACAATCTATTCCCACAGTTTTATCGTTGTCAACTATAATATTGCAGTTTTCCTCGTTTTCGCCCTTGTAGCAAAAGTTATGGTTTGTAGTTAAATAACTACACTACACTACACTAGTTCAGTACGTTGATCGAAGGTTAGTTTAGAAATAGAAGTCAGATGTAAGGAGAGAGTAATGAAATTGATTTGTTGCATCAGAAGGACCATTGGCCAACTGACCGCTACTTTTCGCCTGTACTGTTTTGTTTAGGTTCTTCTTGTATTTTCTTTCTTTTAATTTCTTTTCCCGTTTTATTTAGTACCCGTTACTCCTACCCCTATTATTAACTTTGGCATGGCCTCTTTAGAGGTTAGTTCTCAAACTTCAGAACTTCTTTTTGTCATTCCGTAAGTCGGCCTTTTACACGGTGCAATTCCTCCATTTCAGAAACCGCTACTATGGTAATATTTAAATTAAACACTATAATCATTGGAAATCCCCCGCATGCTAACAATGTTGTCGCACACACTATATTTTGTACGCTACTGAAGATTGCACTTAATCCTTTTATTAAAGAAAAAAGAACCTTACCCAGTTTGAAATAATATCTTTTAAAAGAATGCTACCAAATTCCAAATTTTATTAACTATTATATCTGCAATCACTAATTGAATCAATTTAAATAGAAACTTTAGCAATTCTTTATAAAAATAACAAATGACACTTGACCTTACCAGTGTTATCATGGTTAAATGTTGGTATACTAAATTAGTCACTTGAAACTCTTTAGTGAAAGATGTCGAAAGTTAGATTAGGACAAGTTTTAATAGTAAGTGGGCTTCTTGTTGTCACAAATGGGCTAGGTAAGAATTCAAATACAAGCTAGCAACCTAAAATCTTAATATGTCGAAATTTAATTGGATATTATTATTATTAGACAGGAAGGTCTGAGAGGTAAGTAAAGTAAGCAAAGTTTCGGAGCATTTTATCATTTGGGCGCAAAAAGTTACTGGCATATAGTAAAATTTTCAACATAGATATTTTACTACGAATTAGTTTTAACTACCCTCACAATCGATTGTGGTTAGTTGACAAAAGGCGAATTTCCTGCGCTATGACCTTTGCGGTAAGATATAACTACGATAGAATCGTATAACAATACTTTCAACTCTTGTACAACATTGTACTGTTGAAGAAAGTCGGGAAAACCATAGTATAAATAAGCAATACAGTTTTGTATTTGTACTTATGCAATTTGAAGTTTAAGAAAAAACCCTGTGTAACACCGTAACAATATAGTTGTTTTCTAAAATATATAAGTAACGAGTAAATTAACCCACCCTTCTCATAATGGTATTCTGATAGGTGTTGCTTTAAATATTGTTTACCTTTCTGCGGCAACGATAATCATTTTCAGGCTCGCGTCGGAGTTTTTTGCAGTTTGTGTATTAACCCCACACACGCACACACACACGCGCACACACACACACACACAAAAACACACACACACACACACACACACACACACACACCTCTCTGTCGCATGGAATAAACTTTTGACCACTTTTCTTCAGGCGATTATTAGGATATTGATTGTGGTTCATAAATAAAATTATTACATATGATTTTGGATGTTCATGTTTATTAATATAAATTAGGTAAACAAGAAGTGGTGTTATTTTTTTTATTGTGTTTATTTTAAATTAGTAGAAGGAGATGAGAAGCGTGTAAACGAGGATCCGTTAATCTCATTTACAAAAATTTCATAATCGTCATTAGGTCTTCAGTGCCGGAACTGGTTAGACGCGTACCCTCATTGTTTCCTATTCTTAACTAACCTACACATTTCCCTGAAATTTGCACAGTCTGCATCTATCAATCTGATTTAGATCTACATCTGCTTCCTTTTTCCTATCTCTGCTTGTAGTATATCCCGTACTATTCCCCAAAAAAGACTTAAAATGTATTCTGCCCTTCTATTTTCCCTATTTATTTTCCACAGATATCTTTAGTCCCCTACTATGCTTATAACCAATTTGTTATTAACTTTGTCTGTCCATGCTATCTTCCTCATAGATCTGAAGTACAACATTCCAAAAGGCTGCTACCGTTTTTCTGTATGCTCTTCCTACTGCCCGTATTTCATAAGCATACTGTGCTGTGCTCCACACGTATGCTTTCAACAATTTTCTTCTAGTTTCTATGTGTGTTGTCTTTGATTATAAGCGCTGCTATTTTTTGTTACATGCAATTAGGTTCCCTTCTATTGTTTTACAATTATATACACCATTTCTCCGACATTTAGTGGTTGTGAAGGGGGGTAAGCAACCTATGGCTGCAAAGTTCCCCCAGCATTTGACCAAATGCCTATTTCATATTTTTTCCAATATATCTTTTCGTACAGTCAACATTAGTTGCAAATATTTCACAACCTATAATGTTTACCTACTGGTTAGGTTAACTAGTTAAGGGTTCTTTTTATCCCCTAATGTGACCAGTGGCCTTTAAGGAAGGATTTCCTTAAAATGATGGAACGCAAATATCTTCCGACTATGCTAGGGGTCTATTCCTTGGGCAGACCTTATGAGAGTTGGTCGTGGTTCTTTTTACAAAGCATTATTTTCTTACTAGGACTAGATTTTTAACAAAACAGGGGTTTAGGTAGGGCGCCACCAAGTCATTAATTTTTAAACACAGGGTTTCTCTAAGGGGGACTTGGGAGCCCTTAGAGAGGAATACCGTATTAACTGCTAACGCAGAAGCTGTAAAGAAAATTTAATTAAATTAACAAAAATGAGGACACAAGAGGTATTCTCTTGTTACCTCATATAAAAAAACAACAAAGATTAATCAGGCAAACAAAATTATGAACACGGACTTTTATGCTTCAAAATCTGGAAAGGCTATTAAAGCTTCTTGTTAAATTCGGGTTACCACTTTATGCTATTTGATCTTATACCTGGTTACTCTATTTCTGAACGTACTTGTTCAGAATAAAACAATTAATTAAGAAAATTAAATGTTGATTTTTTAATTAAAAATTGTTCCTTCATAAAAATTGTAAGTATAAAATTTATTATTATTAAGAAAAGATAATACAAGTTTCATCTACCCATTAGATAGGATTATATATTCAAAAGAAATATCAAAACTTTAAGTGTTGCTTTCGTTACAAAAATTTAACTTGAATTTATACCAAAAATACCAGATCTGTTATTCGGTTTACATATATAAAAAATTATCTAAATTGTCTATTAATTCATCGTTCAGAAACTGTAAGTGAAATCATGCATATATGAAACTTTAATAAGAACTCTTTAGGTTTGCTTAATTTCATTGAAAACAGTAACTGTGATTGCACTGCACTAATATTGACAATAAAAATTTACTAAAGTCCTTTTTAGTTTGTTAAACGGATAGGTGATAATAAGTTGTTACAAAGATATTTTCTGAAGCAGCCTTGTATCAAAGATCGTCAATTGTAAACGTGATGTCAGAATAATACTAATCTCTTACCTCGGTTCAGCAGATGTTGTTTACGTGAAGGTGTTACAGCATGTTAGAACAGGTGTTAATACATACGTTCCTCGGAAAACAATTGACGTAGAATCCAGATGTTATACAGGACACAATCAGCTGCGTGATCCCTGGACCGGACCATAACAACCTAATGCGTTTTTCTTACACGCACAAACTGGACCAACCAAAATCCAATACAAAACTTAGATGTTCTACTGTGTGTAGATCTTGACCAAAATAATTACCATCGTATAGTTGTCCTCCTAATTACTTGTAATTTCACACTCGCAACTTCAAAAAGACCATTTCAATTCATTATCGGACTTTAGTTCCAAAACATAAAAATTTCTACGTACTTTGTAGAACGTTTCTTTAAAATCCAAACATATTGTTTCCTTGCAGAACATTTCATTAAATCCAACTATTCATCGCAAGGTTGAAGGGCGTTCATACTGGATCGATATTTTCGTATCGCAACGTTGATGTGGATAAACTATATTTTGGTACTCGTAGATGCGAAAGTAAAATTAATATCGTCTTGAAACACAACTTTCAGACTGCCTTATTTTTATAAAACCAGGTAAGGCGAATTCATTCTAACAAATGAATATACGGAGAAGCCTTACAGTTGATATACAAAACGATTTCTTAAAAAGTTCTTTCTCTACATTTGCAGGAGAATTATAACATAAATATCTAATTAAAGATTTGACGCAGCATTTCAAGAAGCATTTAATTGTAAGCTTTTTTACTAAGCGTTGTAAGACATATTCAATTGAAACTTTTACAAAATTATTTAAGAAACATTTTAAGAGCTATTTTAAAAAAAATATCCAAAGAACTATCAAAAAGGTTATCAAACGAATTATCAAAAGCATTATTAATAGAGTTATTTATAGAGTTATTGATAGATTTATTAATAGAGTTATTAATAGAGCGCTACAACAAAATTATTTAGTTTGTCTAGTAACTTATTTTTAACTGCTTGCCATTATTAAAAACACTAAGCCTAGTGTTCAGCACACTAGAGCTCCACTACAGCACAAGGCCAGCCGCAAATTACATGCTAGAACCCTTTGGGTTTCCATGTTGGTTCTCGACGAAAGTTCTAGCTCTAGTGAGCGCTGATGCTATATGCATGAAACAGGAAAGCTGTTTGGCCTTGATAATTTTCATACTAACAACTAACGCTTGATGTTAGCAACCAAACTCGCATTTCTGTATGGCGGTTAGACCTCATAATACCAATACTGGTATTTATTTACTTAAAAATTGTTTACGTGATATAAATGACTAGACAACAGTTTTGTGAAACTAAAAATTCATTGACGTTCTGCAGTGGTAAAAAATAACTGTTACAAACCAACACCTGTAGTTGTTTATAATAATCATCAGATTAATCTGCACTTATTTTTTTTTTTTTTAGGTTTTCTGTACCTCCACTTATTTATATTCTGAGCTAGCCCTCACAGCTCCTTGAAATTCCTACACAGCCTATATACAGCTCAGCTCCCCTTCCGCTGTTTTCTAATTATATGCCCTATTTCACCGAGATTCAGTGGTATGTGAAGGGGGGTGGCGTCGCCGTGGATCAATGTAGTAAGCGTAAGGCTACGGATCCCAAGGTCCCGGGTTCAAATCCCGACACGGCCGACTGCTTGAAAAATGACAGGTGAGCATTTTTCACAAAAATTACGCCCTCGTTCGGATGAGAGGTTAAATGGAGGTCCCGTGTGTGAGTGTTGTCACGCACGTTAAAGATCCTTACCTTGTCTGGAACGGCAAGGGTTTGGCAAAATTCTAAATTTCTAGGCAACAAAAAACTCGGCTCCTGGCCAATGTAGTATCTTCGGGTGGAGCATTGGAAATGTAAATGAACGGTATGTGAAGAGTAGGCGGCTCTGTGGCGTAGTTGGTATGCGTGTGACTACTTCGTTCAAGGTCTCGGGTTCGAATCCCGACACGGTCCACTTGAAAAATGTTAGGCGAGCATTTTTCACAAAAATACGCCCTCGCGAATGAGAGGTAAAATGGAGGTCCCGTGTGTGAGTGTTGTCACGCACGTTAAAAATCTCTACCTTGCTTGCAACAATTTTTCAGGTAAAAAAACTCGCTTCCTGGTCAATGTAGTACCTTCGGGAGGAGCATTGGAAAATCACATATAAGGTATGTGAAGGGGGTTAAGCAGCCTGTGGCTGCCAAGATCCCCAACACTTAGACATTTGCCGAATTAATAGTTTTCCAGTAAATCCTTTCACACAATTAACAGTATTCGAGAATATTGCCCAACCAATACTTGTAGTTGCTTATAATAATCATCTTGTTTAAGTACAGTTACTTTTTCGTCATTAATTTATCCATCTTGAAACTGGTACCTCAATTGATTTCTATTCTTGTCCGCTTCTCCTACTGTCCAGACTTCACAGCCGTACAGTGCAGTGCTCCACACATATGCTTTAAGTAATCTTTTCCTTGTTTCTATGTTTGTTGTCCTTGAACACAGTAGTTGCTTTTTCTTGTTAAATGTAGCACGAACTTGTGCTGATTTTTGTTTTATATCTTTTGCGTTTTTTCCATCTTGCGTTATTTGGCTTTTTAAGTAGCAGAAATCATTAACTTCTTGTAAGTTTTTGTTACCTATTTGTATTCTTGTTTTTGATTTATTTTCACCTCCTTTGCATACTAGTACTTTAGTTCTATTTTTGTTAATTTTTATACCGTATCTTTCTGTTAGAACCATTTCCATTTCATTAAGAGCAGGTTTTAATTCTTCCTTGCTAGATACTAATACCGCTATATCATCAGCAAATCTTAGTGTATCAACTTCTTGTCCCTGCATAGTAATTCCATATATCTTTCTGCATTTGACAGTATTTATTGCCTCTTCAATGTACAAGTTAAAAATTAATTGTGATAAGGCACATACCTGTCTCACCCCTTTCCTAATATTTACTTCTCTACGTTCCTGCTCTAATTCTATTACTGCTGTTTGCTCTTTGTATAAGCTATGTACTATTCGTCTATTCCTAAAACACATTCTAATTCTAATTTTGAGTATTGTGAACATTTCTTTCCATTTTACATTGTCGAATGCTTCTTCCAAATCTACAAACCCTATATACACGTTTTCCTTTTTTTCTATTGTTTCCTCTATTATCCCTCTTTTGCCTAAACCCAAACTGATGTTCTCTTAAAATTTCTTCAGTTCGTTTTTCCATTCATCTTTGTACAATTCTAGTGCATATTTTTGACACGTGTGCTGTCAAACTTATTGTTCAAAAATTTTCACATTTATCCGCGCCTTTCTTTTTTGGTATAGTTATTATGGTGTTACGTTTGAAATTTTTGGGTATTTCGCCTGTTTCATACATATAGCTTACAAATTGGAAGAGACGTTCTGTTAATGCGTCTTTTGAAGTTTCTGTTTGCACCTTATCTGTACCCGGCGCCTTGCCATTTTTCAGACATTTTAATGCTACTTGAAACTTATCTCTAAGTACACGATATCCCAAGTCATCATTTTCAATGTCTGATTCCAGTTCTAATGCTGTTAGTTCCTCTCTTGCATATAAATTCCTTATATATTCTTGCCATCTACCCACTTTCTCTACATTTTCTATAATGACGTTTTCTCATGCGCTCTTTATATTTTTGCTATACGGTTTTATATCCCCAAAATTGGTTATAATTAGTTTGTATGCTTCATCTGTCTTTCCTATTTCCATCTTAGTTTGTACCTCTTTGCACTTTTCACCAATCCATTGTTCTTTAGCTTTCAGCATTTGCAAATAATTTCCCATTTTATGGCTGTGCATCTCTATTTTCCTGTTTCGTCTGATTGATTTTTGTATTTTCGTCTTTCTTCTATTAAATTCAGGATATCCTTTGTTATCTATCCATGGTTTCTTATTTTTTTTTGTGTATACCCCAGAATATCTCTGACCGCCATGTCTAAGCTGGATTTAATGTTATTCCATTATGTTTCTACTTCTTTAATGTCAGAAATTTTCCCGATATCTTTCAGCAATTCATCTAACTTTTTTGAATCTTTTTTGAATATCTTTAATTTTTATTTTCTCAAAGTCAAAGTGCCTTTTTCCGTTTTTTATTTCATATTTTTAAATTTAAGTGTGGCCTTCATAAATACGATGTTGTGGTCAGTCTCTATATCTGCTTCTGGCTAGCTTCTACAGTCTTTTACTTAATTCCTAAACCGTTGTCTAACAAGAATATAATCTATTTAATATCTTTCTATATCCCCTGGCATCTTCCACGTATATCGACTTCTAGCATGATGTTGAAATAACGTGTTTGTGATAATTAAATTGTTTTTGTCGCAAAATTCTACCAGCCTATTTTCTCTGTCGTTTCTCGTGCCTAAACCAAATAGACTTACTAACGCTCCTTCCATATACTCACCTACCACTGCATTAAAATCCCCGTAATTATTAAATTTCTATGTCCTTTTACGTATCTTAGTATATCTTCGATATATTTGTAGATCGCTTCTACCTTTTCGTCACTGTAGATAGATTGCAGTGCATCCCAATAAATTGCGGATTTCAGTATTTTTTTAAACACGTTTTAAGGTATCTTTAACAAGAATAAATATGTTTAATTTTGTTTTAAATGGTATTTATCTACAGCTGGTCATTGTTATCTTATAATGAAACTTGTTTTTACTAAGTACAGAAGAATTATTGATAGGCATGGTTTAAAGTTTATATTCGTTTCACGATTTTTTCACAATCTGCACGGGATTCAATTACATAATTAAATAAGGGTTTCTTTTATGTTTTGTAACAACGTGTGTGTAATGAATGGCTGTATTTTTATCTTAAAATTAATTTGTATTCTAATAAAATTAATGTATGCAACTCTTTTTCAGTCTGCAGAATTGTCTACGCACGAAAATATGCTTTGTTTTTATATCTTAAAATGAAAACTCGTTTCAAGTAATCATTTATACAAACGTAAAGAAATTAATTTAAAAATTGGCCTTTCTATTGTAGTGATAAGAAATACGCTTATATTTATTCAGGGTAGAACAATTAAATATTGGGAAGTTTCATATTTTTCCGTTTACTTCACTTTGGGTGGTAATTTTTCATATAATTTGGCGTTCAATGACTTCTAGTGACCTTCTTATCACATCAATATACAGACTCACACACAGATCCCCCCACATATAGCAACAAAATATAGTCAATTGCTATAAAAATAAACCATTACTAAATAATTACTATTCCCTAAATACTCAAAGAAATTAATATTCAACTTTTTACAGAACTGGAAAACTTAGTAGGATCTGAAATCCAACAATGCATTAATTGCTTATGTCATGCTAGAACTGGTTGTTGGAGAAGAACGAATTGTGCAAGCTATTCGATTTCAAAAGAATACTGGACAGTAGCAGGTCAACCATCAATTTCAGATGGTAATCTTGACCAACAGTATAATGCGTGTATAAAAATGAGAACTGTATATTGAATACAGTTAAAAGGTATACAGACCAATACGGGAGAAGGGTAAGTTTAATTTATTCTTATTTGACATCTAAGCTGGTATGGCATTTTAGGATTGTAACTGTGATGGAACGTTCGACTGTAAAGATAGATTTGCTATACATCTTCAAAATAAAGGCGATTGTATGAATCCAAAATATGGTGAAACATATGCAAGAAGATTTAACGACTGCGCTGACAAAATTGGGGTAAAGCAAATGGTTTCAGAAGAAGGCGGTTTTTGTTCCGTTCCTCCAGAGTAGAAGGAAAAAATAAGTAGAGCAAAATCTCAATTTATTATTACATTATTTAAGCTCATATACATTGTATATATATGTTATTATTAGTGCTGACGACATAAAAGATTTCTTGAAATAGTTTAACATTTAAATCATGTGCGTGAGCTACTGAAGTTGAAAAAAAATAGCTATAACAAGCAACAAGTTTTCTGTGTTTTACGCGCTATATGGGCATTACGTTATCAACTAGAATTAAGCCAGAAGCGGAGGGAGAGCCTAAAAATGTATACTGCACCTGCTAATTTTAGTGGTGTAGGATGAATCAACACACAAAAACTAACTATGGGGGTATATGCCTAGTTTTATTACTTGATAGGCTTCTTATATGTTACTTGATGCCAAATTCAAGCTTTAGTGGGCGCCAACCTGTCGGCGTTTCGGGTTCTAATGTGTTCGTAAGGCGGGTTCCGTTGTTTCATCGGCTTTCTGGAGTGATAGAGTCCTCTGCGATGACTAATATTGACATTGTGGGTTTATAAAAAACAACAAAAGAAATTTTAACTCTATTACCATAACTGGCCAAGTGAGCGTTGTCTAAATTAGTAAAAGATTGTCACGGTAATTCGTGCTGTCAAGAAAAAAGTAAAGTACAGTAAGTCAAGTAACAGCAGCCCGCACCGAGTACCGCAGTAAAGATTGTTACGTATTTCTAGTAGACGCCACGTTGTGCGTCAAAGTTATGTCACGTTGGCTCGTAGCCGTGCGTAACCAAAGAAAATCCAAGAAAACAACAGTGACCGGGCTCAATCGGAGAGTAGGGGGGGTTGTAGAAAACAGACCAATCTAGAAGGGACGCGGCTGTCAGGAGTTAGTACCAGTACCTGCCATAGAGAAATTAGAATAGTAAACCTGAAAGAAAAACAAATTAGTCCTGCAAACCTGAAACAGAAAAAGCATAGCCTATGGATCAAGTATAAATTGTTCAGTACTTTATAGAATAAATAAGAGCAACTGTTTAGATAAACTCTATAATCTAACAACAGTAATAGCAGTACAGAAAAATTCTGAGTACAAAGTCAGGCCATATTGGGGAGTAGCAGAAACGTTTCATCACACACCAATTAAACATAATTCAGGTAAATTGTAACAAAAAAATATAAATAGGTAAGACATAATCACTCTAAGTAATTTAATAAATTTTTTAGCAAAGACATAAATAAGTAGGTAAGCACAATTGTTCTGAGTCATTCCGTAGGGTTGATTGTTCTTTCTTTTTTTTTTGTTATTAAATAGCGGGCAAGTCTATGGAAAAGGTATCAGAACGACAAGGAATATTGCAACAACAACGGGTAGATATTTACAGTAAGAACAAATAGGAAATAGTGCAACTTACACAAAGTCTTTCAGTACCGCTTCCTTGCCATTGCAGTGTGGGATCCACGATGTCTGACACTAACGAAGCACTGCACCCTAGACTGTGAGGGTGTTGATGGAACTTATCACAACTTACCCTAATCACACTGACTGATCTCACTGGGGTTAGCAGCGGACCTTATCACGCGAAGGAACTAGGTATATTAGTTGCATAACCATCCAAAAAGCAGCGAGGAACTTCAACCACTACTTTTGTATACCGGTAGTCGGTCACAGTTTAAATATCACCAGACCAAGCAAGCAACAAAAGCCATAATAAGTAAAGCACATGTATTACTAAAGGGAGTCCGTAACCATGTCCTTAAAACCCGCGTGCATCGAGTTAACAGCAGAACGAAACAGTATCTTGAACGTAATTCCTATATTGGAACCAAAGACCAACTACGACTCCGCGACAGTTAGTTCTACGGCTTTTTTTCCCATAAGAAAGACGACTAAAAACGTTTAGTAGACACGCGTAAGCACTAAAGCCGTACGTCGAAAGTTCTTCGAACACACGTGCGTTGAGTTTCACCAACTCTACCGCTCTTAGTTCAACCAGAAAAACCGTATCTTACACTTAATTTTTTTGACATCTCGCAAGCAAGAACAAAACACGACCCTTTTTTGTTTATATCTAATCCTACTAGTACAACTTCTGATCGCCTACCTAGACTCTATATTCACATATTAATTACAGCGGGATTATTTATTAATGACAAGTGGAAAGTAATTTTACAAGTATTCCAATTTACAACTAAACCATCTTTTAAAATTAATACCGGCGAGTCAACTTGCATATCAATCTGAAAACTAGGCGGAAGGATTTACTTTATACAAACCGCGATCCAAAAACGATGTATTTTAAGAATTAAGTAGACTAAAAATGTTAGGCCACCAAAAATGCACGTTACAAGATAAAGGTGAATCAACCGAAAAAATTTATGCCGTGCTAGTTAAAAACGTTGTAGAGTGGGGTGGGTCGCATAAAAAGAAAAAGGAAACCTCCAAAAATAATGTTTTTATTAACAAAACTTAAAAAAACAACGTGATATACCAAGGAAAATCAGCATGCAAAAAAAAAACATTCAACCAAATATCCCGGAGAATTTACATAGCGTAATAAAATCTTCGCTAAAATAAAATAATATCTTCTTCTAATTATCGAACATAAAGAAAATCACGCAAATATATAGTGGACCGTTTTCGGTCCTTTAGTTACTGTAGTATTTAAATATTCATTAACAACAAAACAAATTACACAAGATAGGTACTTACTCAGTGTCCACGTCTCTTTTAAAAAAGTAGTATGATAGTGGACACAGCAATTAATGCTGCTTCCAGTTAAAATGCATTTAAGCCGTAGCTGAAAAAATTAATTATGTAAAAAAAGTACATCTAAAATATAACAACAAAAGCGGTCGTCGTGATTAGCATATTCTTAATATAAAGTACAATAATGAGATTTTACTCGATTGTTACTACATAAATTTTCCAAGCAAAATGTACCCCAAACAGGAAAGCAAACCCTAAAAAGAAATATGTAAGGAAAAATTTTATACAGTTATTGCAAATCTATTATTAACAAATATTCCCTCAAACTAGTGGTCGCCGTAGGCACATTCCGACGATCCGGCGAAGCAAAATGAATTTCACTACCTGAAAATCTCAATAAAGGAAATCCAATCATATAGCTGAGCAAGGCGTTCTGCATTTGACTCCAAGAGCCTCTCAAGAATATTTCAATAGTTCAATAGTTCAACGTCTTCAATATAATCAGACAACATAGTACAGAAATTCCCGTAAATACAAGTTATGAGTATTTTAAAACAACTCACAACGTAAGCGTGCACCTTGACAGTGTGTGGCAACTATGGTGTCGTACGCTGCGAATGTATAGGCACACCGAATGACAATACTGAAACCAATGCAAACCGTTAATAGAACGCAAAGGGGCACATTAATCCGACTGACTGGTGTCTACAGGACGACAGCAACTGATGTCCTATCCGTGATTACCGGGATAATGTCACTAGACCTGATAATAAAGAAAAGAGCTGCAAGTTCTACCTTCGTGACAATCGATTGTAGAAAGTGGAAGAAATACTACGATCTCTAGCAAACACGAAGGGGATAAAGTTAGCGGTCCTGTCCAATTACAGAGGCCTTAAACGGTTTGAGAGTTGAGATGGCTTATTTGATTTTCCTTTTATCCACTACCCGGTTTGAAACCTCCCGGTCGGCCTCATTAGGGGGCGAGCTGTGTTGCCCCCCCCGTATGATGAAAGTTGTGAGTAACTCAGCTATTTCTGTCTCGGTGGTGTACGTACCATCCGCACGTTTCAGGCAGCATGGTTGATGGCGAGGATCTTTGGACAAAATTCTGTTAATGCGAGAGATTGTATTGGCAGACTCGACTGAGTTACAAAAAATCTTACAAGAGTCTCTCTGTCGTCTTCTAATTGCCGTTTTGTATAGTCGTTGGTAGCTTTTATTGGTCTCCCAGTCAGTCATACTTCTGATGCTTTTTGCCTTGTTGAACAGTTTGCCTAAGGTCTTTTTCAGCTTCTGTAGCTCCTCACGCCACCACGGGGTGATGGAGCGATTAGAATCTGTCCTGATCGGGCATGCGTGTTCAAAGGACTCTAGGATGGAGTTCTGAAGAAAGATCGAGCATCTCTGTAGCTCTTCTATTGTTTTGGGGTTATCGATTCCCGACACGGCCCGCTAGAAAAATGGCAAGCATTTTTCACAAAAATACACCCTCATTCGGATGAGAGGTAAAATGGAGGTCCCGTGTGTGAGTGTTGTCACGCACGCAAAATTCAAAATTTACCAGCTAAAAAAACTCGCTTCCTGGCCAATGTCGTACCTTCGGGTGGAGAATTGGAGAATCACATGTAAGGTTGCCTAAATAGATAGACCTGTTGATCGCTTTTGGGTTCCAATATTTTTTATAGGTAACTTTCGCCGCCTTGATTTTAAAACTTAACAATCTATGATCTGACAGAATTGCTATAGGCGTCACCTGCCAGTTTAAGATATTGTTACGAGCTACTATTAGGCAACCAGTCAAACACACAGGCGCCGTAAGCAATGTATATACTACAGAGGCCTCAAACCTTCTAGCATATACCGCAGTATGAATCATCCATTTAATTCAGGGTATATATATATATATATAAGACCGCTGATAAATGTAAGAGTTAGTCTATATCTAAATGTCGAATATAAATTATATCGTGTAAAGTTAATTAGTTACACTTTTTGGAAGACCAAGAGTAAATATAAATTTGTATTATGTGAACGTGTATATTGTACCGACAGCTTGTAGAATACATAAATAGACACAAGTGTAATAAATAAATAGTAGTGTTAGTGTTGTTAATAAACCTATGGTTAAGAATTTAGTTTAAGAAGATAATAGTGCTTGTAAATAGCATTAATGTGATAGTGCTTCATTGTTAATTGGACTGAAAACATCTATAAATAAGGCTTATACTGTTAATTAGGCTTGTGAATAGTGAGTAATAAAGACTTTTATTACTAGTTGTTTTAAATTAGTGAAACGCGTTAATAGTAGCCCACTACAATATGTTTTGAAATACCTGCCGATGCCAGGGTTATGTCAATGACTGTCTGAAAGCGAGATGAAACAAACGTGGGTTTGCTGCCCCGGTTAAGAGATCAGCGGTTTTGTAATAAAAAAGCAAATTGGGAACGATTTAAACAAAAATTTCGCGAAAGTATTCCCGTGCTCGAAAATGAGCTATTTAACTGCCGAGAGGCCGACGAAGTAGAAACACTCGCCAAAAAATTAAATGACGCGGTGGTAGACGCGTCGTCGTATTCCATGCCGCAAAAGAGAACATTTAAAGACAGCGTACCCTGGTGGACCTGGGAACTAACCACCAAGCGGGCAGAAACGCGTAACCTAAAACGCCGCTATCAACGCGCCTCGGGAGATATAAGAAAACAACGGAGAATAGAATATAATCAAAGTTACCGCAAATATAAAATATTAATAGAAAAAACGCGAACGAATAAATTTAAAGAATTCTGCACGCGAAACTCAGAGAAAGAACCCTGGGGAACCGCATACCGCGTAATTAGAGGAAAACAAAAAAAATCGCACTCAGTAATATAAAGAAAACAAATGGCGAATACACGGAAGGTTTTAAAACCACAGCGGAATATTTACTAGAGAAATTTTTCCCATCGGATAATCCCGAGGGGGATGAAGGGTCGCACGATTTAGTACGTCGGGAAGCTGCAGAGGCGCAAGGAACAGGTGCCGATAAGGCAATCCTAGTTCACGAGGTCATCAGGGCTTTTAGGAAGATGAACTCTAAGAAGGCACCGGGGCATGATGGAATCACTTCAGACGCAGCTCTGAAGGCGTGCCTGTTAGCTCCGTGTGTCTTTGTCGGGTTGTTTAATCTTTGTTTAGAAAGAGACATTATTCCGCGTTGCTGGAAAATTCAGAACGTGAAATTTATACCTAAACCTAAAAAGGCGGATGCGTCAGATCCGGGCAGCTATCGTCCAATTAGCTTGCTACCGGCGCTGGGGAAAGTTTAGATCGCGAGACAGCGGCGGTTTTAATAACCGACAGTTTGATTTCGTGAAGGGCAAGTCGACTATCGACGCGTTAGAGTTCGTTGTCGGGGAAATTAAGCAGGCGAGAGATGCTAAAGAGTACTGTGTCGTTGTTGTTTTGGACATTTCAGGAGCATTTGATGCTGCTTGGTGGCCATTACTCGTTTGCGAGTTAAATCGTAGGGGTTGTCCGCGAAACTGGATGTCTTTGGTCAAGAGTTATTTCTCGGGGCGATTGGCACAGGTTGAAATTCCGGGTGAAGTTCTGTTGCGTGAGGTGGAAAGGGGATGCCCACAGGGGTCATGTTCTGGTCCCACATTTTGGAAGTTGTTGTATGAGAGCATCTTTAGGGTCAAGTTGCCCGCAAGATGCTCAATCGTTGGGTTTGCGGATGACACGCTTTTAATTGTAAGATCGAGATTGCTAATCGATATGCGCACAAAACCGAACGAGGCGCTTAATAAATTACACGAATGGTCGCAGGCGGTAAAATTAAAATTTAACACGGCGAAGTTAGAGGCGTTTTATTTCGGCACGAAACCAGGACAGAGACCTCCTAGGCTAGAGCTAGGAGGGGAGAAAATCCCGTTTAAAGATTTTATTACCTACCTCGGCGTCAAGATCGACGATAAATTAAATTGGAAAGCGCACGTACAATACGTTAAAAGTAAGGGCGGCGAGATATCAAATAAAATGATGGCGGCGGCTAAAATAAAGTGGGGTTTCAGGGGCGAATCGCTGAGGACGGTTTATGCCGGAGCAATTGAGCTGGCAATGCTGTACGCAGCTTCTGTATGGGCAGAAGGTTGTAAAATCAGGGAGATGCGGCAATTGACAAGCGTACAACGCATAACCGCGGTAAAAGCGGCGAGGGCGTACAGGACCACCTTTACGGAGGCGGTCCTGGTGATCAGTAGGACTCTCCCTATCGAATATGTCGATAGGGAGATTAGATATAGGCGATTAATAAATATAGGAAAAGGGCGCAAAATTACCGAAGATCTTAATTTTGGTAATAAGAAAATTGCAAGAAAGATCGTTGTATCTGAGTTGGGGCACCCGGCTGATATTAGAGGAATCGAGTTTGTCGTAGGTGATGACTATAGGTAAGAAAAAATAGAAGCGAGAAAACCGTGGGTAACAAAGGAGATATTAGATTTAATAGAGAATAGAAGAAAGCTTAAACCTTTCAGAGAAGTGGATAGTGAAAGTAAGCAAAAATATAATAGAGTTAGAAATAAGATAGTACATGAGTGTAGAAAAGCTAGAAATAAATGGATGGAGGAGAATTGTAAGGGAATACAAGATGATTTGAGAGTAGATAAGACAGACAGGGCTTACAGGGCAGTTAAAAAGTTTTTTGGGGAAGATAGGAAAAAATATAATGGTATTAGAGACGAGAATAATGAGCTTCTAATAAATAAAGTTGAGGTAGCAGATAGATGGAAAAGATATTTAGAAGATTTATATAAGGGAGACGATATGGATGAGTTAGAAAACGACCAAGAAGAGGATGTAGAAATAGGGTTCTCAATATTAAAAGAGGAATTTGATAGAGCTGTTCGGAATCTTAAAATAAATAAAGCGCCAGGGATAGACGATATTCCCGCAGAATTAATAAAATATGCAAGTCAGAAAACTTTAGATAGATTATATGCACTAGTAAAAGTAATATATGACACAGGTGAGGTTCCAATAGATTTCGAAAAAAATATTATTATCCCAATCTCAAAAAAGGCAGGAGCTGATAGGTGTGAGAATTTTAGAACGGTTAGTTTAACTTCTCATGCTTCCAAAATACTAACAATAATAATTAAAAATAGAGTAGAAGCTTTGACTGAGAATTATTTAGGCGAAGACCAATATGGTTTTCGTAAAGACAGAGGGACTAGAGAACCGATACTAATGATTAGGGTAATTATCGAAAAAAGGTTACAAAAAAAATAAAAAGACTCATTTCGCGTTTGTAGATTTAGAAAAAGCATTTGATAAGGTTAATTGGAATGTTATGTTCAGGGTTTTGCAAAAAATAGGAATCTCTCATAGGGATAGAAAAATTATTTACAGTCTATATAGAAATAGAAAAGGAAGCTAAGATTAGAAATGGTGTTAGACAGGGTTGTATACTGTCTCCCTTGATTTTTAATGTTTATATTGAGGAAGCTTTAAACTTAGCTAGAGAGAGAAAAGAGATAGGTATTAGTGTACAGGGACAGAAAATAGACATGTTACGTTTTGCAGATGATATAGCCATTATAGCAGAGTCTAGAAAAGAGTTAGGAGAGTTTTTAAATATTTTAGATGAGATACTACGGAGTAACTATAGTATGAGAATTAACTCAGTAAAGACAAAGATAATGACAAGTGAGTTACAGCCTAGTTCTAAACCAAAATTAAAAATAGGTAATACCGAGTTAGAGGAGGTAGATGAATTTTGCTATTTAGGTAGTATAATTACAAAAGATGGACGTAGCAGAAGGGAAATAGTAGCTAGAATAGCTCAAGCTAGAAAAATGTTTTTAAAAAAGAAAAACTTACTAATAGCTAATAGTTTTAGTTTAGCTAATAGAAAAAGTTTCTTAAAGTCGTACGTATGGAGCGTTCTAGTATACGGTAGTGAGACTTGGACAATTAAAGAAGTAGATAAGAAAAAGATAGAAGCTTTTGAAACTTGGTGTTATAGGAGAATGTTAAAGATTAGTTGGACAGATAGAGTAACAAACGAGGAAGTTTATAGAAGGATAGGTGAGGATCCCTGTATGTGGAAACAATTGAAGGTCAGGAGAGATAGAATGATAGGGCACCAGTTAAGACATGAGGGACTATTTAGTAAAGTCTTAGATTATAGACTACCAAATAAAAATAGAGTAGGAAGGCCTAGACAAAGCTATATTAGTCAAATTATTAGAGATGTAGGTTGTGAAGGGTATGTAGACCTTTTTAGACTAGCTCAGAATAGAAAAGAATTTAGAGCTGCGTCAAACCGACTTTAAGTTCGAAAACAAAACAAAAACAAAAATAAAAATCGGTTAACTAAATGTCACCAGGACATGACTCACAATTGGTTAGCGGTCTGGCATGTTGGTAGCGTTTCGTTGCTTAAGCCTTACCATAACATAATTTAATAAACGTCACCATGGCATAACTTACAATTAGGTAGCGGTCTGGCATGTTGGCAGCGATTCGTTGCTTAAGCCTTACCATAACATATAATTTAACACTTTTCCTTTTTGAAGCGGATAACCAGGTTATATTTCATTTCCTTATAAATGGTAATCATGTAAACATGTTAGAGTTTTTTAACAACCATCAGGTTGCTAATATCTATGTAGAGCCAGCTGGATAGGAAAAAGATAGAAGGATATAGGAAGACCTAGACCAAACTATATTAGTCAAATTATTAGAAATTTAGGTTGTGAAGGGTATGTAGAGCTTTTTAGATTAGCCCAGATTAGAAAAGAAGTTAGAGCTGCGTCAAACCGACCTTATGTAAGGTCGATAACAAAATGATGATGTATGTGATGAGGACGCGATGGGTATCAGAATTTATACGGACGGTTCACGTATGGACGATGGGCAAGCAGGCGCGGCGTTTGTCGTGTATAAGCAGGAAAGGGAGGTGTTTCGGTTTCAAACCAAACTCGCGAACTGGAGCACAATTTTCCAGTGCGAATTGGTAGCAATACGAGAGGCTATCGATTACGTAATAAACCATACGGGCAGAGACGAGAATTATATAATCAGTGATAGTAAATCGGCGCTGACGGCTTTAACAAACATGAACACCTCGACAGACCTGCAAGCGGACGTCTGGAGGATAGCGCGTACGGCGCTCGAGTTTCGACGTTTAAAGTTCTGTTGGGTCAGGTCACACAATGGTAACGTAGGAAAAGATAGGGCTGATGAATTAGCTAAAGAGGCCGCGACGGGAAACTTTCGAATATCACATTCGTCGATACCGAAGTTTTTGATTAAAAGAAAGCTGCGTGAAAAGTCAATCCGACAATGGGAAGAAAGGTGGAACAACGCTGCCACGGGCAGGTTGACCCACAAATTCATACCGAGCTTAGAAGCTAGAGGCAAGATCGAGGTAAAACTCGATCATAAAATGGTTCAGTTGCTAACAGGGCACGGCGCCTTGAAAGCGTATTTACATAGGTTCGGGTTAACCAACAACGACCGCTGTGAATGCGGTGAGGGCGCGGAAAGCGCAGAGCACGTGCTCTGAAAATTATAGATTTCGACCTGGCATGATTTTGACATGATAAGAGCAAGATAACCAAAACCTACAAAAAAAAACAAAACAAAAAAAAATAAAAAAGAAAAAGAAAAAGAAAAAAAAAGAAAGAAAGGAAACCAATAATAATAATAATTAAATAAGTATACCCAAAACTCTAATATGCACGACGAACACATCACTAAAACAATCACTGTTCAACCTTCTACGCGCGGAAAATTGGGAATAAACGAAACTAATAAATAACAACAAACTAAATCAGGAAACCTCATTAATTTAAATAAGTGTAATAAATAAAGAAATAATAAAATAGATTGAAACCGCGCATCACCCAGGACTTAAAAGTGAAGTGATAGTGATTGCGATCCCACCCAGAACATTTAGTGCATATCCACCAGGACTTTAATAGTGCATATTCAACTCCCCCATAAAAGTAGAAAACCAATAGATGTAGGTAAACGACCAGATCTTCGGATGCTGGAAAAATTTATATTGGAGGTAAAAATAAAATTGTAGCGGCTCTACTCGCATGAGCATTGATTTGTGATTATAAACAGATTTTGAAATAATCTAGCAAGCACGTTTTTGTGTAATGGCGCTAGTCGATATAATGCTCATACGAGTGCACCTGATAATGTATTTGCTTTTGCTAATATATGCACTGTTACATGCTTTTGCTTATTCAGATATTTCTTTATATATTTATTATATGTTTATTTATATATTTATATTATATTTATATTTATTTTTACACTTATATTTTTGCCTGCATTGTTTTGTGGCTTGGTTTAATTTGTTTGACGTTCTGTCGCCAATTTTTGGTCGCAGTATAAATAGAAAAGAAGATTGTATATATAATATATCAGTTAGGGAATGATAGGGAACGTTAGGAACAAATTTAGGATAAAATACTTAGATCAGAGAGGACGAATTTGTAAATTTATAAAGCAGGCAAAATAGCTGGATTCACTATTAATACATTTGGCAAATGCTTAGAAATTTGAAGCCATTTTAAATTAGCTAGCTAGATTTGGATAGTTTTAAGTCGATCCTTTAGGTTGCACTGGTAAGCAGAGCCGGCGTCTGCTATCCGGTATTACGGATCCCTCCCCTCTCATTTTTGCTCGTCTTGTTGATCGGGCGCACTTCAAAGTCAACGCGTTTTTTTGTGGGCGCTGTTGTTGCCATTCCTCTGGCGTGACTTTTTCCCCAGCTTGGGGCTGCTGTTGTCTAGGTGAAATCTGGGCCAAAGTGGCGTGTTGCCAGACACTGAGAAACTAAATCCACCTGAGGTGTGGCTCAACCATTAGGACCCCACCATCCGACCGACACGGGTCGCCTCGCACGGCACCAACATTAGGTGGCCTGAACCCCTGTGCAGACTGCTACCGGCCCATGTAACAGTAGTTTTGTGGTTTGGTCCGCGATGTGAGATTAGCCTAACCATCATCGTGCGGGGTTTAGATCGCATTGACGTACACTCATTCCCCCGTATGTTGTAGATTTTATACCACTCAGCGCTTTGGATCAGTATGAGCGCTAGGCTTATTTTGTCACAAAACCCAATGGCAGCGAACGATTACTCGAACGGTGACACTGGGTTCCCCCTATCCGCCACCTGGGAACGCGCTCACCAACCACACGGACCGGTTTTATATAATAAGATTATCAATATTTCACAGTTCTCGAATGGTTCTATCATATTTCAGCAAGTCTGACGTATCGCATGATGTAATAATTAACTGTAATTTCGTGAGGATTTGTCATAATTATTTGTTGGTTTAAAATTTATTGCAATCGTATACATTTTACTCTTTCTTATTTTAGAATGGAAGCGCTTGGTGTTTATTTCTTGCTGTTATAATTTATGAGCTTCTTATCTAATATATAGTGTTTGCCGGTGTTATCGCGTTCACAAACTTATTTAATTGGTGTGTAGTTATTCACGGAAGATAATTAGCTGTTTTTTATATTTTGATTTATAGCTTTACGAATAGCCGAGAATAAAAGTAGCTTCTTTCAAAGAAAAATACCTTATACACATTCTGCATTCGATACTTGCAATTGTGTTATGACTAAATTTACAAATATCGTTTTTCAAGACGTGTATTTGATATTATTGTTATGTAGTATTATTAAGTGGGTTGTATAACACGTTTTGCGTTGTCTTCCAATTGTTAGTTTCAGGAGAAAATAAATATTTACCTTTAGAACTAGCTTAAATTAGAATCAAGTGTTTTACTTTTGAGAACGAATATTGGAACTCGTTTTACTGGTTCTGCTTAACATGTATTAGAAACTTGTTTTAAATGATATGTTTAAATAGGGTAAATATTTACACACAGGTTTTATTTGTATTAGAAATTACTATAATAAGCGTATCTTACTAGAAATGCTATTCAGGCTGTTTCTTACAGAACTTGAATATTAAAAAGTTTTAATTTTCTTGGTTTTGGGGTGCTTTATTTCACAGAATGTTGTACTCAATGACCTATTATGATCTCTTCATCACATCAATATATATATATATATATATATATATATATATTTCTATGTAATTTGTAGGTTAGAAGTAAATAGATAGGTCATAGGTCAGCTTAGGGTATGAAGAATTAACTAAAAACCTTAGGGTAGACTAGCGTGTGTAACTACTGCTTATTAAAAAGTTATATAGGTATCTTAGAAATTTAATGTAACAATTAAGTAATTTAATGTAGGAATTTAGGGTTAATTTTATTTTAGTTTTAGCTTTGCACTTATTTGCAAGGGAATGTCAATATTTAGGGAGCAGAGTCAGTTAAGATTAAACGATATCAAAAGGTCAATTCGTTAGTGTACAGAATGATAATGCAGCTTTAATTATAGCACAACAGCGTACCATAGTTACAAAGTTTTTTCATTTTAATTTCATTAATATCAATAATTTTACGTATAATTGTAGTGAAAAATAGAAACATTTCAATATCATTTAGCATATGATAGCATTTAAAAACAGGAACTTGTTAGACAGGGATAGGAAAGAAAATCAATAAACGAAAACTCGACGGTTACAACCAATAACAATTATTTACATGTATGGGGTGCGTGTTGTTAACAACCTCATCAGAAAATCAATATTTTCTACGAATGCAAATAGACGTTAAGACAGGCACGGATCGATAGGAAAAGACAAACTGATTATATCAGATTAAGGAGGGAGATGCAAATGTCAGATATCGGTTAGATTTGGTAACGAACGAACAAGGACGGTTTAGAAGCTATAAGCAAGATAGAGATGGAAGATGTTTGTACAAGATATCGATTTTAAATATGGAGAGAAATTAAGAAATGTAATTGGACGTTATAGGTAGAAAAAGACGCGTGACTGTCTAAGATTTAGAGTGGGTACATATCTGAGTGGGATTTGTATAACGAAGCATGAGAAAGAAAATGGTTGTATATGAGATAAAAGAAGAAATAGCTAGGTTCGTCTTACATGTGGAGCGTGAACATTATAGAAATTGATTTTGAGGCTAGTTTTGGCGAAGCGGACCAGCCGCTACACGGATAAAAACGATTTTCGTGGTATTTTGTGGAATACGTGCTTGAAAAAGTGTGCTAACGGTTGTGGTGATACCAAGAAAGTTTGTTTATGTGTGGTGGAAACTTAAACAACGGGGGGTTTGTGGTCTATATAACCAGTTGTAAGGGAGTGAGAAGCTCTCTTCTTCTCTTTTCTTGTCATCGACATGAATTTTAATAGTAATAAATATTATTCAGTGCTTTTCAAAATTTGTTATTACACACAAGTGGTGTACTGTAGCACTTGTTGTTTGAAAAATCTTGAAATACATGTACAAATAAGAGCGAAGCTTCTGTATGTCATGTAAGTACAGACTACAATTATTTTGGTTGTTGGGGATTGCAAGGCGTCCCAAGATGGATCTGCAATTGTGAATGCATCGAGGAGTGATTTGTGGATAGTACATAAAATAGTAGAGAAGTAGAGGAAGTTTGCATGCACTATCATTGGTTAGTTGGTGAGATTTGGATAGCTGTGTGCTAAATAGAATAGTGTAACTCAACTTGAGAGTGGTTCCATAGCTCCGAGGCATCCTAGACGGCAACATCGAGAGCTGGATTGCAGATGCAGGCTGTGTAGTGGTTACCAGGTAACTAATTTTTTTTAAACATTGTTTTTGAGTTATTTGACGTGTTTTTATACTTTGTGCTTTTTGGGTGCTTATTTTATGAATTCTATGGACTTAAAATTTTATTGAACTTTATATTTAAATGAAAATAGTTTTATGTAGAAAAGGATCATTAATATAATGATACAAAAGCTGTACAAAGTAAAGTGGACTTTTGTTATTGCAGTGCTATAAATTTTGCACACAGGTTAAAAGGGTTTTCCTGTGAGCTCATATTAAGCAAGGGTTAAAGTCAGGTATGAGGTTAGCCCACTTACTTTAAATAGGGTATATGTATAATGAAAAATATTTGATCCAAACACATTTTAAAATGAATTGTTTTCTTCACAAAAATATGTAATTTTATGTATGTTAACTGTTGTAATGGACAAAGTTTTGGAAGGTAATTTTTTATTTGTGTAAATAGAGTGTGATGTATTTTGGTAGTTGCGTTTTTTTGATAGGATTGTAGGGAAGTATTTTTCAGATTCTAGCTTAGTGGCTGTTAGGTGAAGTTTGATTTTCAGCAGTCCAGGTAAGCTTCTTTGAAAGATTCAGAACAATTTTAGTGAGAGAGCGGAGCAGCCGAGATGAACTTCACAATATAATGACGGCCCGACGCTGGAGCTCTTTCCTGGGAAACTAGACAATAAATATGGCACCCAATTTGTGGGGCTCGA
The DNA here is from genome assembly GCA_036346225.1 of Platerodrilus igneus. Lineage (NCBI taxonomy): Eukaryota > Metazoa > Arthropoda > Insecta > Coleoptera > Lycidae > Platerodrilus > Platerodrilus igneus. The sequence goes on along the minus strand of JARFIW010001108.1, from coordinate 6,032,108 downwards.
ATTAGTGACTCGGTGATTCATACAAGAAGACTCCACAATAATATATATATATATATATATATATATATATATATATATATAATTATATACTGGAAGCAATAGAATAAACGGCAAAAAAATCTGCAAAAGGATTTGGAAGATCATGGCAATGCTCAAACTGTTTCAGTAGTATAGATGGTAAATACGTAGCAATTAAATGTCCAAATAAAAGCAGATCAAATTATGTTTGTTACTTAAAAGAATTATTCATTGTTCTTATTGCTATTGTTAGACCTGATTGTATGTTTCTATTTATTGACATTGGAGTTTATCGAAAAATAGTGACAATGGGTATTTTTGAAGCATTTAATATGAGAAAAAGTATGAACTATGTGAAATGAATGTGCCAAATGACAAAAATTTGCCAGGTCAGATGAACTATGCCCTTATATTTTGATAGGCGACAAAGATTTTATCCTTAGAATATATTTAACGAGGTCTCACCCTTACAGATCAAATCAGACACCCGGAAAAAGACCAAGACTCTATTGGGTTTGAAAAGTGGTGGAAAATACGTTTGGCATTTTAGCCCAAAAGTGGAGAATCTTTAACAGAGCTCTAGAAGTCTTAGTAGAAACCACAGTTCTTCTTGTAAAAACCACGTGTATTTTACAAAAGTACTTGATATAAAAAATGTGACGATCTCTATTTTGAATTTTTAGAGCTCCCAGAAGCTACATTAGAAGCATTTAGAAAATATTGAAGACGACCCCAGAGGAGCCTCAAGTTTGCCTTTAAAGTTTGTGAAAAGTTTGTCACATTTTTTTAAAAATAATTTGCTTAAGTTTAATGCTTAATGGTATTATAACGAGAATTACAAGGCTGAAACGTTAAAATAATTCCGGATACAGCAGATAAAAACTTATATTCAATAAATCATTTACTTACCAGATTCATTCAATTCTACGCTTATTTCGTCCCATATTTTACTCCGCTTTCTAACATTTTTGTACACAAATGTGCAAAATTGAATATTTTATTACTAATTTAATCAATTTGTCAGCAGATAACGACATTGCATATGATATGCGCGACCAAAGCGAACGCACAAGAACTACGCATACAGCGTCAAGAAAATAGAACGCCGCACTACCGCTTTCGTAAGAGCGGCCGTACTTCGACTGAACACTCTGCCACATGTTAAAATCCCACGTTGTTCCCGCTGCCGCTTTCCCCTTTTGAAGTCCAATTTATTTTATGCATATTATTTTCGCGTTTAAACCCAATGTAGTACCTTCGGGTGGAACATTGGCGACGTGACCGCAAGTGCAGTCGCCTTTATTCGCACAATACTGTATAATGCAACCTTTGGAAGTATGCTGTATATTAAGCATATACAGATGATAGCCATGCAACGTGATAATGAAAACAAGATTCAATTTTCTCATTTATTATTTAAACCAGAAATATGAATGAAATAAATTCTCGAAGGAATTAATATCTCAAAAGAGAAGTTAGCGAAATTACTGTTAATTATACTAATAACACTATTTTGCAATTAAAAGTAATCGTCGCCGTAAAAATTAAAATAAATTGTGCCTACTATTATTCGATTTAATTGTTTTGCAACATGCTTAAGAAAAGCTGGATGCACTTCCACTAAATAGAACAACTTCGTCAGACGGTAATGCTAAATAAATTAGAAAAGCAAATATGGTTTATTACAAAAATAAATTTGCGGACGACGTATCAAAGTCAACAATTTTTATACCGCAAGTAATGCTATCTTCTGTAAATCTATGGCCTGTAAATCGAAACTATTTAAAAATAAGTGCATTTTGGGTTGTATTTGTTCTAATAGTATTGGTCGAATTGGGTCAAGTGGCATTTTTTATTAAAAATGTAGATGATATTAGAAAAGTCGCATTAATTATGTCAACGATTTCTACTACACTTCAGGTACGTACCAACTTATTAAACAAAATATATAATGGTATCTGTAACTTTGCACTTGGCTTTGGTTTAAGTTGTATTCCTTCAATTACGTTCTGGAAACCTCCGAATACTTCTTTATTCGGTCCAATACAAGTCTATTTATTCATGAGCATTTACAGAGTCGTTAATCTACTGGAAGTCACTACATGTGCTCATACTGTCAATAATTCTATTACTAACTATTATTACACTAAGGCTTTCTTAAAGCGCGTACATTATATTTATCACCAATCCAACACATACCTTGATGCACTCCTAATTTATTACTACACAGTTGTATCCTAATTTATATATTATACAGTATGCATATTTATTTAAACAATTCAACCAAATAATTTATTTCATTGCAACATTCCACTTTTGTCCTTTGATGTCACTGAATTTTCAGTATAATTTAGTTAAATTGGTGATTATGTTTTAGCTTTTATATAAATTTTTATTGTTGCCCCGATATATTTAGTTTTAAAGACGAAACAGATATTGTGTTTGGATTATCTCTTGAAGTGACATCAAAGTCCGCGCAAATGAATGACAGAATAAAGGATACCGTGCCCAATAAAATTTCTGTAACTACAAAATATGAACAGCGAATTTAAAATTTTTTTTTCTACGACTGTTTTGGAACGAGCCTATTTTAGGTGTGTTTTTGATAGAGAAATCTACTACATTCTATACAGGTTTTTATTCCCGCACTCGTTGCTAGGCAAGTTGCTAAGCAACCAGTGCGGGAATGTTCAATTTGCACGATTGCGCTTATATTTCTATTAATCAAGTAGCCCTGCACTTGCATCTTATTTCCAATGACGGCCGAGTATGAAACAAATAATAAACCAACAAATGTCAAATAAATAATTTCATACTGTGAAAGCGTTTAAAATCTTAAAGTATTTGCAAAGTCTTTAAAAAATGGCTAGTGATAGTGAAAAACTAGAACCGACGCCTCCAAATATTGTGGAAGCTGTAAATGCAACTACATTAAATTTATTACCGGAAATTTCCAAACAAAAATATGAGACTGCTTATAAATCGTTTATGGATTGGCGAAGAGATCAAAAGACAACATCTTATTCTGAAAATGTTTTAATTGCGTACTTTAATGAATTATCTAATAAGTATAAATCTCCGACATTGTGGACGCATTATTCTATGTTGAGAACAAGTCTCACCATTCATCATAATGTAGATATATCAAAGTATGGAAAATTAAGAGCGTTTCTCAAACGGAAGTCAAGCGGTTATAAATCGAAAAAATCAAAAATTTTTACAACAGAGGAAATAAATAAATTTATTATTGAGGCTCCGGATCAACAGTTTCTTCTGACAAAAGTATGTAATATTAACTTAGGAGAATAATGCGTGTTTATAGCTATTTTATATTGTTACAGACTGCATTAATTATGGGAATTATGGGTGCTTGCCGCAGACAGGAATTACATCAGATGAAGATTACTCATTTCACGGAATTGGGTTCTGCGATATTAGTTACAGTTCCCGACACGAAAACAAAATTATACGCAGCTTTACGATAACGAGTAATTTTATGAAATCACAAAAATACTGGAATCTACGTCCATCAAATGTTTGCGATCCTAGTTTTTTCTTAAATTATCAGAAAGGAAAATGCACCACACAGAAAGTGGGTATCAATAAATTTGGCGCTATGGGAAAGCAAATTGCAACGTATTTAAAACTACCCAATCCGGAATTATATACTGGTCATTGCTTCCGGAGATCTTCCGCCACTATTCTTGTAGATGCTGGAGAAGATATAACATCTTTAAAAAGGCACGGTGGCTGGAAATCAACATCAGTCGCCGAAAACTATATAGCCGATTCTTTAACAAATAAGTTGATTGTAGGCAACATAATACAAAATTCAATTGATAGCACATCAAATGTTCCATCAACGTCCAAAGACAAGAATTTCCAACGTCAAGAAAATTTAGTTTTTGGGAAAATACCTTCTACAATGACGTTTAATAATTGCAATGTAACCTTTAATATTGTTAATAATAATGAATCTAAAAACTAAACTTAAATCAATTTATTTACTTTTATTATGATAAATTTGTACTTTTCTTTGAATTTATGTATTTTCACAAACGATAATAAACTTATGATATTAATAAAATGTATACTCCTATACTTACCATGTATTTTATAATATTAACAAAAGAGGTATCACATTTAAAAAGTACGTACTACAGTCGTAGAAAAAGTATAGTGTACAACACTCATGGAATGCCCATTTCTCACTCGTATGATTTGCAGCACGAGCTGAAAGCGAGTGCTGCAATTTATCATACTCGTGAGAAATGGGCATCATTCCATGCTCGTTGTACAATATACTAATTGAATGCTATGCCGATTTCTTTGTGGTAAGTTTAAACGTATAAGAGAAATTGCTTTAGTACACACATGTACTTATGTTAAAGTAAACCACTTTATAACTTTGTCGTATAATGCTATCAATTGAATATATAAGGATAAATCTTTGATGTAGATAAAGAATTTATTTTAATTCCGAAGCACTTACAGGTGACCTCACGTTTAGTTTTAGACTGTATAAGCGTAATGCTAACAACAGTTTGAAGTTTGGTTGCAAATGTAAGATGTAACGTCACTATTATTATTCAATATTGTGGTATTAAAAATCGACTTGCTATATACAACTATGGTGGGATACTTATATTCTAATCACTTTGGCGTTTGTTTAAAACTTTCGAAAATTGTTAAATCCACAACTATTTTGATGTAAACGACTTTAATTTATTCAACTTTCTGGTTTTAGTACCTGTTATTTTGTTTATTATTCAAATGCATATCGTCAAGGCCGCCCACAGAATAATTTGTAGAGGGGGTCAAGACTACTTTCAAAAATATTAGTTATGTTACACAAAGGATGAACACTGTTAATGCAACCCCGTTACCAGACGTATTGGAAAGTAATGTAAGGTATAAAATCTTATTTCCTTAGAGTAGCTCAAAAGCAGTTAGGACCATCGATAATGCAGCGTTTTTAATATTATAGTTGAAATCATGAAAGAATGCATTCACGCCATAGGTTATTGAATTTAAAAGCGATATACATTAAAAGTATGTCGGTGTTTAATTCAGAAACCTATGACGCGAATGCATTCTTTCGAGATTTCGGCTATAGTATTTGAAATTGAAAGAAAATCGTAGGATTGATAGTTTCTTAATAAATGCAGCATTCTGTAATTAATCGAATTTTCATAAAGTGTAAAGTTACTTACCAATCTGGTAAATTGCTGGTGCAGCAGGCTATCTATTCTTTTGGCTTGATGATGCACAGGGTAGCAAATGGAAAAGATTGGATTTTACATTAACACACACTAATTGAAAATTGAATGGACTTATTCCAATACACGTAATAAGCCGCCCGTAAGAAAATGTAAAAATACAGACACAACACAACCATATTTAACGGAAACAGAAAAGCCACATTGTCAATCAAATGGCCACAAACCACAGATATTAATTAATAGTAAATAAATATCCGACCGGCACTTTAAATAGTGTCTTTAATATTTGTTGCACAAACAAACATGACTAAGAACTAAGAAGGGTACAACAAACTATTATAACTGGCACTGCTGAATAGGACTGTTCTCGAGTTTTATTAATCATCATCATTTTTGAATAAAAATATCAATCTTCTTCGGTCTTGACCAAATCTATTTAGGACTTCATTTATAAATGCTTGTTTATCCCTACCTACCATGTCCTTATGTACGCTAAGCATGCATAAACCTGATAATCTATCCCCTGACATGCTTGATCTAAGCCACGATTTTACCCGCTTTAGCGTACTAAATGACCTTTCTATTGTTGCAGTAGTTGGAGGTAATGCCAAAAAAATATTCAGCGCAGTTTTGATGGCCGGAAAAAAAGAAACTTCATTTTCAAGCAAATGTACAAAGTCTGTATCTTGTTGAATCTCTCTATTTTGCCAAAGTTCAACCCACGTTTGCAACTGTTCTGAAAAGTTATCAATGTTGTAACTTCTGTCTATTTCTTCTTTTTTATTTAACAATGCTCTTTTTATATTGTTGTCTTTTAAGTTATTTGAATGTAATCCAGAGAGTAAAAAAGAAGTCGTAGCATCTTCAGAAAACCTTGTGGAAATAGACTGTATAACAGAATCCAAATAAGGAACAAAAAGGCTTACTCGATAGTAATCTTCAACACTACTCATATGATAATTAGACCTATGAGTTTGTCTTGGTGCAATACGTGGTAATGTAATTTCCAATCCAAAACCATGGGCATGTTCAACACTTTTTTTATAAACCTCTTTAAAATATTGTTCAGGATCACTACGGTGTGTCTTAAAAAGTTTGAGTAGTTCATCTATGTGCTGTTTAACGGAAAATAAGTTTATACTTTTAGACTGCAGTGCATTACAAACAGGTTCCAATTTGCTAGAATATTTGGCCATAATATGCAGATAAAGAATAAATTTCGACGAAGAAACGCAATTTAAAAGTTGACTGGCCCTATTTCTTGTCTGAGCATTTATTTCACGGTTATGAGCTAAATTTTCCAGAGCGTTCATAGTATCTGCAAAATGTTCCGCAAACAACCTCATTGATTTATATTTCGCGCACCAGCGTGTTTCACATAATAGTGGAATATTAGAAACATATCTACGTCTTAATGGACTATTTCGAAAGAAAGTAATTACTTCTTTAATGGTACCTACTGAATTTTGAATATCCGGAATCTTGTTCAAATCATTTATCACTAAATTTAATCTATGGGACGCGCAGTGAAAATATATCGCTTTTGGATATTTATTTTTAATAAGTTTTTGGACGCCCTGCTTATGACCTGCCATCGTCGAGCAACCATCAAACCCTAATCCAACTAATTTATCCATACAAAGACCATATTCATTACAAGCGTTTAAAATTGCAGCAGTTATACCTTCTGCGTTCATCGATGTAAGGACTACAAAGCCTAAAAATTCTTCTCTGACCGAATTGTCATTACTAACAAATCTTACTCCAAGTGATAACTGTTTTACCCCAGCAATATCTGCACTTTCGTCAGCCAGAATTGAAAATGCTTCACTCAAATTCACATCTTTCACAATTTTTTCCCTAATTAATGTTCCACAAATTGAAATTATTTGATTTTGAGTTCTGTGAGAGGTGTATTTTGAGTTCTTGCAAAACTTTAAGTGCTCGTTTAGAATGTGATCCCCACTTTCTATTCTGAATTGTAAAAGATCCTCAAAATTACCTTTTATATCACCTCGTAATGGCAAATCATGCGTACCACAAAAAATGACGGTGGATATTATTGGTATAAGTTTTTTGCGATTCGATTCAATCAATTTTCGCTCAGCTTCATTTATTTGAGAGGTAATAGATAGACGTTTTCCTTCAATAATTTTTGCAAAACTAGAAGCTTTTATAGTTGACTCACGATGCCATTCGGTTGTGGCATGTGCTTTTGCAGAAGCGACAAAGTCGTGATATTTTGTGAAGGGCTTCACAATGAAAGAACCAAGAACCCCTCTTTTAACAGTTGGCCGAAAAACTACGCAATATTTGCAAAGTGCGCCCTTGAGTTTTGGAAAATACGCAAGCCAATCGTATTGTTGAAGTCAGTCATATCTAAAAGCACGTCTTCTTTCTTCGGAATCGTTCTTGAAATTATATTTAGGATCTGGTTTGTAAGGATTTGTTAATAATGAAAAGCGAACATCGTCGGAAAGTGTTTCATTCGAGTTAACAAAAATTGCCCAAATCGAGCATGTACTCATTCTTATCAGTTGAAAGATTGGTGTCATATTCACATGTGGCAGATTTTAAAGTATTAGGTGACGAACTACCAGTTTTATTTAGATCATTGACACTATTATGTACTATACTATTACACTCAAAAATAGCATTAGCACCAGCACCGCTACTACTACAGCCTATGCTAGATGATTCTTTTAGTTCATTTCGTTTGAAAAATTTTCTAATATCCATTGTTAGTATTGTTACTGATCTTAGATCTGAATTTCTGAAAAAAAATAACACGCTTTACTTTTCTGATACTTCAAAAGAAGAGATTTGTTAATCAAATAGACTTTAAAGAAAAAAAAATAAGAATCTCCCAATTGCAAATAAATATTAATCTTAAATATGTATTCTCACGCATTAGGTACATTAGTACTTACTGCTATCCTATCCGTAACTAAACTGTAACTGCAATCTTCGGCCTTCTTTAAAAACAAAAACCAGTAACTACACTACTTATCAACACTGATAACAATAACTACAAGGAAAATGACCAATCAATATCTATCAACATACACGTCTTCTACTAATTCAACAGTCAGATAAAGTTTCCTAAGTCACAAATTAAAAGTACACCGCATTCGAAAAACACTGAATACAAACTGAAGTCACTGAAGATATAGACGTACTTTACTGTTATAGATAAAGAATATATTTTTTCTCAGAATAGAACTCAATGAGACATTTGTAGAACATTCCAAAGTTTTAGTTGTAGAGTACCTGAACCTGTACAATAAGAAAGAAACCATTATGAAAGCCTTTATTTATATTTCGTTTGAATAGAAACTTTCAGGGTAAAGATATTTAGATATTAAAGAAAGAAAATAACAGTTTTGTTATAGGCGGTTAGGGTTACTATTGTAAGGTAATCGCATTAATTCGCATTTCCTGCTTAAAATGACATACAAAGTCGGTCTATTTATAGTTAGACAATAGGCATACCCGTAGTGTAATCTCAACGTTTAGGTTTACTTTATTTTTTAACAATAGTATAACCGATAGTGAAATCGTAATCTTCTTCAATCTCTAGTGAAGGTGCACTTCGTGTTGCGATTTCTAACGAAAAAAAAACCAAAGGAACATATTCAGGGGGGGGGGCAGGCGACCCCCATTGACCCCCTTTGTGGGCGGCCTTGCATATCGTATTTTTGAACTTGTGTGGTTTACAAGATGTGTCTTAATGGCTGTAAAGGTCGTACGTTAGTCGTCTTTGATGGTTCTTTAGATCAAAGCATAATATATTAGCTCTTGGCGGTGAAAAGGGGTGCCTAAGAGACTCGTAGTGGCCATTGGTGTGTATGCGTTATGATTTACTTTAGCGAATTGATCAATCAGCGATAGCTTTTTTTAATTTTAATTTCTTAGGAAACGCACAAGAAAAAAAGGATACTATTTCATGTAATTTGAATGTTACTACCATAAAGTACGATTTATTTTAAATGCAGCATTTGGATGTTTTAAGTTTACTTGTGTGATATTGTTAAGTACACTTTTGTTGATTGTTAGATATGCTTTTGGCGTAGCTAGGTAGAGTCTTTCGTAGCGAGAGGTGGTACTTAACTCAGGTCTTGTACCTTGAGATCGAGAGGGGTCTTTAGGAACCGCGATGGGGTTTTGGAACACGACATTCTTGTAAAACGATTATAGTAATAAGTGAAATGATAAGATGGAAGTAAACAACAATAAATAAACTTAAAGCTAAATGACATGTAACAAAAGCAAAGCAGTAAAAAAGTTGAGGAATTACTTACGTGACCATCTGTACTAGGATGACTCAGCAACCATAAAAGACTAGGTTACCATTTTGATGGTTGGCTCTGAGCCGACTTGCTCCAGAGCAATGGATAAACTAGGACCATACACAAACTGACTGAACTCAACTTAACTAACTGACTCTGGTGCTCTATCTTTTATAGCTGCTGATAACATGAAATTGGTTTTCTGCCGAAGGTTGTGGCAGGCGATAAAAGTGTATGTTTAATAGTGGTAAGCCAAAACTTTCCTGAGTTCTAGGACATCTGCAGGAAATCTAAATGTGGTTGTTACAAAGTAAAGACGACTAAAAGATTAAGTATACAAAAAGATAAGAGTGGTGAGGTAATTTCAAGAACATGACATTTGATAAACATGATGCAAGTTTTCCTAGAACAAAGGATGTTCGGCTTACTGATTCTGTTACAATGTAATAAAAAGTAATCTAAAATAATGGCTTCGCTATATACAACAATATCTACTCCCTATAGTAGGAGATAAAGAATACTACTATAGTAAACCTGCTTATCGTAAAAGGCGATTAAAAGGCGCAGCTAGGGGCAGCAGCCTTGCTGGCTAAAAGATATTGGAGGAGGATCAGTTGGTCTCGGGCGATCTTCAACAATTTACAAGCTTGTTGGGGGTTGACCGTGACGGATACGGGTTTTTTTCTAAAATCTTTAAAAACTGCGTTGTGGAAAGATATGGGAACCTACCACAATATTTCCCAGGTGTGCGTGGCCTAAAACACGAAATATATATGATGGAGAGCTCACAAGTAAAATTCTTGTCCGGAGGTAAAATACTCCCTCATTCGGATCTCCAGGAGGGGGTACTTGGGGCTAGTCATCGTAAGAATATAAAACAACAGTTCGATTTAGTGACAGGGACTTGGAATGTAAGGTCATTACTTAGAGTAGATAAGTTAACGAATTTATTAGTCGACATGAGAAAGGGAAAGCTGGACATTTTAGGTATTAGTGAGGTGAGATGGCCAGATAGTAATGACGTTTGGAAAGATAATTATAAAATAATTACAACTTCTTCAACTAATGGACAGGCAGGGGTAGGAATAGTGTTAGGTAAAAGATTAGGGCATAAAGTTAAAGAGTACTTACAATTTAGTGATAGTATAATTATGGTTAGATTGAGTACAAAACCCACAGACACTGTTTTAGTACAGGTTTATATGCCAACAACTCAGTACGAGGATGAGGAAGTAGAAAAGGTATACGAGGATATACATAGTATAGTCAGAAAGGTAAAAGGAGACGAGAATATAATACTTATGAGCGATTTTAATGCGTCAGCGGGAGAAGGTAGTGAGGGAAAAATGGTAAGAAAATTTAGGTATGGCAGACAAAATGATAGAGGAGAAAGATTAGTTGAGTTTTACCAGGAAAATAGATTAGTAACTGTAAACACCCTATTCGAACAACATGTTAGGAGAAGATATACCTGAAAAGCGCCAGGTGATAAGGCTAGATACCAAATAGATTATATTTTAGTTAAACAAAGATTTAGAAAACAAGTTAAAAACTGTGTAGTTATCCAGGGGCTGACATAGATAGCGATCATAACTTAATTAAAATGAAGTGTGAACTAAAATTAAAAAAATTGAGAAAGGTTAAAAGAGAGGGATGGGATCTAGGTAAGTTTAATGATAGTAGGGTAAAAGAGGAATATAAAAAAGTGTTAGATAATAAGAGCAAAGAGATAGCTGTAGTAAGGAACGTAGAAAATAGATGAAAAGAAATAAAACTGACTGTACATGATACAGCAACACAGACTATAGGTAAGAAAACAATAGAAGCGAGAAAACCCTGGGTAACAAAGGAGATATTAGATTTAATAGAGAATAGAAGAAAGCTTAAACCTTTCAGAGAAGTGGATAGTGAAAGTAAGCAAAAATATAATACAGTTAGAAATAAGATAGTACATGAGTGTAGAAAAGCTAGAAATAAATGGATGGAGGAGAATTGTAAGAGAATACAAGATGATTTGAGAGTAGGTAAGACAGACAGGGGTTACAGGGCAGTTAAAAAGTTTTTTGGGAAAGATAGGAAAAAATGTAATGGTATTAGAGACGAGAATAATGAGCTTCTAATAAATAAAGTTGAGGTAGCAGACAGATGGAAAAGATATTTAGAAGATTTATATAAGGGAGACGATATGGATGAGTTAGAGAACGACCAAGAAGAGGATGTAGAAATAGGGTTCTCAATATTAAGAGAGGAATTTGGTAAAGCTGTTTGGAATCTTAAACTAAATAAAGCGCCAGGGATAGACGATATTCCCGCAGAACTAATAAAATATGCAAGTCAGAACACTTTAGACAGATTATATGAACTAGTAAAAGTAATATATGACACAGGTGAGGTTCCAATAGATTTCGGAAAAAATATTATTATCCCAATCCCAAAAAAGTCAGGAGCTGATAGGTGTGAGAATTTTAGAACGGATAGTTTAACTTCTCATGCTTCCAAAATACTAACAATAATAATTAAAAATAGAGTAGAAGCTTTGACTGAGAATTATTTAGGCGAAGACCAATATGGTTTTCGTAAAGACAGAGTGACGAGAGAACCGATACTAATGATTAGGGTAATTATCGAAAAAAGGTTACAAAAACATAAAAAGACTCAATTCGCGTTTGTAGATTTAGAAAAAGCATTTGATAAGGTTAATTGGATTGTTATGTTCAGGGTTTTGCGACAAATAGGAATCTCTCATAGGGATAGAAAAATTATTTACAGTCTATATAAAAACCAAAGCGTAGTAATTAGATTTGATGAAATAAAAAAGAAAGCTAAAATTAGAAATGATGTTAGACAGGGTTGTATACTGTCTCCCTTGATTTTTAATGTTTATATTGAGGAAGCTTTAAACTTAGCTAGAGAGAGAAAAGAGATAGGTGTTAGTGTACAGGGACAGAAAATAGACATGTTACGTTTTGAAGATGATATAGTCATTATAGCAGAGTCTAGAAAAGAGTTAGGAGAATTTTTAAATATTTTAGAGGAGATACTACAGAGTAACTATAGTATGAAAATTAACTCAGTAAAGACAAAGATAATGACAAGTGAGTTACAGCCTAGTTCTAAACCAAAATTAAAAATAGGTAATACCGAGTTAGAGGAGGTAGATGAATTTTGCTATTTAGGTAGTATAATTACAAAGGATGGACGTAGCAGAAAGGATATAGTAGCTAGAATAGCACAAGCTAGAAAAATGTTTTTAAAAGAGAAAAACTTACTAATAGCTAATAGTATTAGTTTAGATAATAGAAAAAGTTTCTAAAGTCGTACGTATGGAGCGTTCTACTATACGGTAGTGCGACTTGGACAATTAAAGAAGTAGATAAGAAAAAGATAGAAGCTTTTGAAACTTGGTGTTATAGGAGAATGTTAAAGATTAGTTGGACAGATAGAGTAACAAACGAAGAAGTTTATAGAAGGATAGGTGAGGAACCCTGTATGTGGAAACAATTAAAGGTCAGGAGAGATAGAATGATAGGGCACCAGTTAAGACATGAGAGACTATTTAGTAAAGTCTTAGATTATAGACTACCAAATAAAAATAGAGTAGGAAAGCCTAGACAAAGCTATATTAGTCAAATTATTAGAGATTTAGGTTGTGAAGGTTATGTAGACATTTTTATACCAACTCAGAATCGAAAAGAATTTAGAGCTGCGTCAAACCGACTTTAAGTAAGTTGGAAAACAAAACAAAAGAATAAGTAAATAAAAATCAGTTAACTAAATGTCACTATGACATAACTCACAATTAGGTAGCGGTCTGGCATGTTGGCAGCGATTCGTTGCTTAAGCCTTACCATAACATATAATTTAACACTTTTTCTTTTTTTGAAGCGGATAACCAGATTATAGTTCATTTCCTTATAAATGGTAATCATGTAAACATATTAGAGTTCTTTAACAACCATCAGGTTGCTAATATCTATGTAGAGCCAGGTGGATAGGAAAAAGATAGAAGGATATAGGAAAACCTAGACCAAGCTATATTAGTCAAAATATTAGAAATTTAGGTTGTGAAGGGTATGTAGAGCTTTTTAGATTAGCACAGAATAGAAAAGAAGTTAGAGCTGCTTCAAACCGACCTTAAGTAAGGTCGAAAACAAAATGAGGATGAATGATGATGATGGTGATGGCTGAAAGGAAAGTACCTTATAGTCGGAACCACAAAAGAAGACCAACATGTGATCATTTGTATTAGTCTGTAAAAAAATAACGCTTAATTTATAACTTTCACTTGTTTGTACAGAATCCTTTATTTATTTTTATTTGTTAATAGATAATCATGGGCGACGTGCTTTATTTTTTCAATTTTTTTGGTATTTAGGTGAATTCCCCCACTCTCCGCGTTTGATAGTTAGCCTGGTATTTACTTTTCTTCCTGTTATGTCTAGGTACGAAGCAAGCTGCTTCAAATTCCAGCGCATGAGCCAGTGCATTATCTAACATTTTTGGCCGTGCTAATCTAGCGCTTGCTGTATTTCGCTGTCTTTAACGCCATCCACAAATGTTTGAACAGCCAGTTGTTTGAGGAAGCTATCTGGTGCCGTCGGGTATGCCAATCTAACTAATCTGGCAATGTCAGCTGCGAATTCTTGCAGGCTTTCATTTGTCTTTTGCGAGTGGTTTTTAACTTGTGCATGGTAAACCTGTTGAAGGTGAGCGTCTCCACATCTCATCTCAAGCTTCGATGTTAAGAGGCCGTAATCATTCTGCTGGTGATCGGGAATCGTTTGCAAAATGTTAAGAGCTTCCCCCCCGTAGTGCCAATATTAAGGAAATAGCCGTTGCACCAACCGTTGCCTATTGCAGCAGTTTCAAATTGTTTCAAATATGTGGGCCAAGGTGTTTTACTATCGAATGTGGGTGGTTTTGCTCTAAATTTTGACGGTTTTGACTTGCTTCCCTCCATGCTTCTTATTTCAGGGATGTTCTGATTTACAACTTGGTTTGCTAATTAAAGTGGCAGCGTTGTTAGTGAAATAATTTGTTCTTGCAGCCTCATCACGTCGTCTTCCATTTTTACCAATTTACTCTCCAACTTTTGTTCAACTGTTATTATCTGTTCAGTGACATCTTCTTTCAATGCAATGGATCTTTCCCTTAATCTTTGTTTTAACGTGGCTGTCTTTTCATTCAACTTTTCTTCCATTTTTGCAGCATTTTTACTTAACTTTTTTTCTATTTACTAAGCATTTTCACTTAACATTTCTTTAAGGGTTGATTTCAGTTTAACTAACCTCACTACGTTTTCACTAAGTGTCACTTGTAGGTTAGCCAACCTCTCTTCCATTTTCTCAGCATTTTCACTCAACCTTTCCATTTTCTCAGCATTTTTACCAAACTTTTCTTCCATAACGGATTTAAAATCTTTAAGAAAATTCATTAAAGTTTCTGCGTCCATTTTACTTTGGCTTCTTGTAACTGACATATATAAACTACTCAAATGCCTTTAAACTTGTGTTCTTCTCTTTTAAATTAATCACTATCCACTCCACACAGCCTGATATCAGTGTAACGGGCTACTATTAACGCGTTTCGCTAATTTAAAACAAGTAATAACAAAAGTCTCTATTACTCACTATTTACAAGTCTAATTAACAGCATATGCCTTATTTATAGATATTTTCAGTCCAATTAACAATGAAACACTATCACACTAATGCTATTGACAAGCACTAATATATTCTTAAACTAAATTCTTAACCATAAGCCTTCTTAACAACACTAACACTACTATAATTTATTTATTTCACTTTTGACTATTTATGTACAAGCTGGCGGTACAATATACATGTTCACATAACACAAATTTATATTTACTATAGGACTTTCAAAAGCGTAACTAATTAACTTTACACGATATAATTTATATTCGACATTTGGATATAGACTAACTCTGTACTTCATCAGCGGTCTTATATATACCCTGAATTAAACAGATGATTCATACTCTTGTATATGCTGAAACATTCTCGATTCCTGGAGAATGCACTTCGGTTATGCAGCTTGTGTGTTTGACGGGTTGCTGAATAATAGTTCGTAACAGTATCTAATATTGTTTCATTTATCAAAGAACACGTTGAATTTGTGTCCACTAAAAAACTCGTTTTGTAACCACTAATTGAAATTGACAATGTATTTAAACTCTTACCTGTGGCAGAAAAATAGTTAATCAGCACGTGTTCTTGTGGTTTGTTTTGCTTACTATGCGAACGGACATTGATATCTGGTTGTTTGTCGTTTCCAGAACTGTGATTGTTTATTGACGAAAATAGATTTCTATGCCATGAGCTTGATTCTTACGGTACATATAAAAGGCGTCTTGTTTTTGTTTTCACGTTCACGCATGTGTGGAATTTTTCTGTTAGAAATAGAACATTCGCGTGAAATATTTCTCTTTTTATGACAGGTAAAGCAAGTAATACGTGATACGGAAGCTAAAACATTGTTGCAAAGCTTCTTTTGCCCAATTCAGTGTCTGAGCAACATTCTTGTAAGTATGAAAATCACCACCTGTTCCTTTTACTTAATTTGCAAAAATGGGATCAAATCACTTACTGTTGGAATATTACAATTATAAACTGCACTTTGCACTGTCGGATCGTGTATTTTAAGTACGATTATTTTAATCAAATCAGACATACCAATAGACACGTCCACATTTTAATTTCTCTATTTTGTGAGTGCATATCCGACATATCTACAAACATTGACACTAATGTAATTTACTGCTTCAGCTAGCAACTTTTTCAGATTTAGCTGTCTATGAGACAAGATACATTATACTTGATTTTTCCAATGCTCCAATCGAAGGTACCACATTAGCCAGGAAGCGAGTTGCTTTTTACCTAGAAAATTTTGAATTTTGCCGAACCCTTGCTGTTCCAAGCAAGGTAGGGATTTTCAACGTGTGTGACATAACTCATA
Source organism: Platerodrilus igneus (assembly GCA_036346225.1). Classification (NCBI taxonomy): domain Eukaryota; kingdom Metazoa; phylum Arthropoda; class Insecta; order Coleoptera; family Lycidae; genus Platerodrilus; species Platerodrilus igneus. Next base: position 6,015,601 of record JARFIW010001108.1, on the reverse strand, counting down.
CACGGGACTTCCATTTTACTTCTCAACCGAACTAGGGCGTATTTTTGTGAAACATGCCCGCCTAATATTTTTACCGGATCGTGTCGGGATTCGAACTCGAAATCTATGAAAAGATACAGTAAAATCCTTTTTAAAACATTCCCAAGTTTCATTAGTTAGTTGCCACGAAGTAAACCACTTTTTAACAGATTTTAATAAAAAAGGATTTTACTTACAGTTTCTCTGTCTGATCATCCAAAATCATCTGTATACTCTTCCACTTTGGATAACCAAATGTCTGCATCAGTACTGTCCAGGTCAAAACTAGACAGGGCTAACGAAGCTGGCATTTGTGGATGGTTTTGACCTTGAACATGTGCTGCGTGAACATTAGGTAGCTGTTTATTGACGTTTACACCTTGCTGAAGATCTTCTAAGACAGCAGCAATCGCTCCTAGGAACTTACTTAAATTTTTACTGTTCATTTATCGCGTTTTAACCATCTACAGAAACAAATCGAATAACAAACAAAATGCAATTAATTTATGACTACACGTGAACCCCACACCAGATGTTAGAATTATATATAAATTATTATTTTGAATTACGCGTCTTAGCGATGTACCGACTGACAGTCCTATTGCTGCTAATGCGTGAGCTCGACTGTATGTGCTGCAGACGCAAGCAATTATAATTGCGCCAAATTCAAGTATGTTAGAGGGAATCTAACGATATTGAGGATTCTCTGTAAATAAGTATATCTGAATTTGACCGAATAAGGAACTGTAAAGAGCACTTTGTTACACAAACAATAACACCTAATCAATATCAATTCATTCGTTTATAATTTGTTTAAAATAATTTATTGTTAGGTAATGCCACAATTTGGGGTCTATTGTCAGAATTTTAATTTAACTCGACCCTTACTATTTCTGTCAGTTCTAATTTTTTATGTTTTCCCTGTAACGTTTTTCTTTCTTCACTCTCGATATTTTCTACTTCATTTCCTTCTAAGTGCACTCATCTGCTTGTATTTTGTTAAACATCTTTAACTTTAGTTAGTTCAGAATTTTCTTCTCTAGATACAAAATTTTCCAATAGATATTAAATTCTCACTCAGCTTTTTCTTTTACTTTTAATTGCTATAAGTTTGTTCAATAACCTTTTCTACAATGTTTGATATTAATATGTCTTCTATTTATTTTGAGTGTCTTATTGCTATTTTCTTTGCATTCGAATAGGTTTCACTATATAAACGTCAAATTCTCAACAGGCTCCAAGTTTGTCATACATTTTTCTGTATAGGTCATAGACTTCAAATTTTCTATTTTTTAAAAAATTCTTTGAATTTACTATTATTTTGTTCTTTCTTATGCTTCGGCTTTGAGCTGCTGGAGCAACTGTTAATATTTCAGTTAAAGTTATTTTTGCATTTTGTGAACTATAAAGCTACCCTTGTATTATTGACTTAACGTTTAGTCCTTTGAAATTGAAGACAATAACGTAGACGTTTTCTATTATTTTATTCCTAGATAAAAACGTGTGAGATATTTCACAAAGTACCTGATTATTAGTGGTGTACCATAAGCTATTTCAAGAATAGGTGGTTGCCTATAATCTATTAAATATTTTTTTAAGAATATTTTAAAAATAAACTTATGACTAGTTTGTAATACTTTATTTCAAGCTATTTTAAAGCTTTGCCAAAATGCACCATTATTTTGCATACACATTTCAAAAGAATGTACTGTTGATATTTTTAGGCCATCTGTAAATCTGCAGTGCTACATCTATATTCCAAACGACTATTACGTATGCTGGACATCATTTCCTACGAGTTTTGGCCATCTGATTTAATGGGTTTAACTTTGGCACGAAGTCTAAAAATAAAAGCCCGCGCAGGAGTGCTAAGTATGTGCATCATCTATTGCAGCGCTGTAATTTTTGCGATAAATTTTTTAATTGCCCCTCTGCGTGAAGGAGCTAGACGCTTACCGTTGGAATCATGGTATCCGTTTATATGGGGAGATACTCCAATTTATGAAATTCTGTATATATCTCAATGCGTAATAAACATTCATTTTATTGTCATAAGTATCTGTGGACACGATAATTTGTATTTGACATTTTGCATTAATCTAATCGCACAATACAGAATTCTTCAAAAAGCACTATATGTAAATGGAACTGAATGGGAAAATATAGTCAACCAGAGGATTGAAAAGTTTAATAGTCAAATTGATTGCAGATGGAATAAACGTAGTCAAAAACTACTGTTGAAATGTATTTGGCACCAACAGAGGCTAGTAAGGTATAAAACATACATGAACCATTACACTAAGTATAAGCAGAAGTTGTTGAATTGCTTACTTACAAGTCAGTCAAAAATTTCCAAACACAAAAAGATTTAAATGTGATGCAGAAAACAAGTAGCTATTTTACCACACACAAAATACTTTTTACCAAAAATGAGAAGTAATATTGTAATACGTTGCGTTATGCTATACAGTGCGTCCCAAAAGTAACGGATATATTCGATTAAATGATTATTGACAATTTCTGAGTAAAAAGCTCTGACACGTCGATTTTTATTTTTAAATTGTCATTTAATTATATAATTTTTAACCCCCCACCCTTCAACCCCTAAGCGCTAGCATCCCCTACTTAAATATTTTAAATAGCAATGTACCCCTTGTGATACCTCAATTAATAGCATTTTTCATGCAGAAATAAAATTTTACAAAAAATTCTAAATTGGTTAATAAATAACTGTTTTATTCAATAAAAACTTATTCGCTTAAAGTGCCAATTATCGGGTATGTCTATACAAACAAAATGTTTGTAAAGTGTCAAATAAGTTTAGTGAAAGTACATTAGTTAAGTGCCTGTTGCTTGTTAAATAATAAGTCAGCAAAAATGAGACTTAACGAAGTCGAAAAGATTGAAATTTTAATGATGATTGGCTTTGGAGATAGAATTCGAACGCACAAAAAAGTTCGAATTTTATTCAATGCAATTCATCTCGACCTCCCCCCAATCTCGCAATCAACGATAAGCCGAATTGAAAATAAATTTCGGAATATTGGACACGTACGAGATAAATCTAAAGCTTTAGATGAAGATTCAGAATTGGATGACTTGCTATTTGTGCAGGAAAATCCACATTCAAGCGTTGCGGGAGTCGCTTCACAGTTAAATGCATCAAAAAGTGCAGTTCATAGATTTCTCCGTAAGCAAAAGTTTCACCCTTACAAAGTGCAAGAGTTATCAGATGATGATTTTGATAGGCAAGCGCAATTTTGTGAGACAATGATGGAACTTTGCAATGAAAATCCTGGATTGGAAGGTAATATTATGTTTTCTGATAAGGCAACATTTTATTTAAATGGTACCGTTATTGGGCCGATGAAAATTTCCACAAACGATTAATGTTTGGTCGGGGATAGTGGGTAATAAAGTTATTGGACCGTACATTTTTGAGAGAACACACAATGGAGAACAGTATCTAAATTTTCTCCAATTTGAATTAATTCGGGCTTTAGCGGTACTATATCCGAATGCAGAAGATCCTGAACCTCATCCTAGTATTTGGCTACAGCAAGATGGTGCACCTCCCCACTATGCACTTCTAGTACGGGAATATTTCGACCAAGTATTTCCTATGAGGTGGATTGGTAGACGAGGACAAATTGAATGGACCGCTAGGTCTCCTGACTTAACCCCTATGGATTATTTCCTCTGGGGTTATTTAAAATCTGAGGTGTATCTGAATAGGCCTTAAAACGCAAACGAGTTAAAGCAGAATTTGGAATGAAATTCGCTTAATTTCCCCTCAGATAGTAAAAAAAGTTCAACAAGAGTTTGTCTCTAGATTAGGATACTGCCTAGCGACTAACGGACAGCAGTTTGAACATTTAATTTAAATTGGGTTTGTTTTTTATTTAAGTTTTGTTTATTAAATAAAACAGTTATTTATCAACCGATTTCGAATTTTTTGTAAAATTTGATTTCTGCATGAAAAATACTATTAATTGAGGTATCACAAGGGGTACATTGCTATTTAAAATTTTTAAGTAGGGGTTGCTAGCGCTTAGGGGTTAAAGGGTGGGGGGTTAAAAATTACATAATTAAATGGCAATTTAAAAATAAAAATCGACGTGTCAAAGCTTTTTACTCAGAAATTCTCAATAATCATTTAATCGAATTTATCCGTTACTTTTGGAAAGCACTGTATATAAAAATTAAATGCGTTAAGAGGAATTAATCTTGAATGAACAAACTTATTACTGAAGCACCCTATATAATGTTAATTTCATGTATAATAGCGCTCAAAATTAAGACATTTGCAAAAAATTTTTAGTTCTATTTAAATCATAAGTAGCGATTGGTAGCGATTCGTTGCTTAAGCCTTACCATAACATATAATTTAATAAACATCACTATGACATAACTCACAATTAGGTAGCATTCTTGCATGTTGGCAGCGATTCGTTGCTTAAGCCTTACCATAATATATAATTTAACACTTTTCCTTTTTGAAGCGGATAATCAGGTTATATTTCATTTCCTTATAAATGGTAATCATGTAAACATATTAGAGTTCTTTAACAACCATCAGGTTGCTAATATCTATGTAGAGCCAGCTGGATAGGAAAAAGATAGAAGGATATAGGAAGACCTAGACCAAACTATATTAGTCAAATTATTAGAAATTTAGGTTGTGAATGGTATGTAGAGCTTTTTAGATTAGCACAGAATAGAAAAGAAGTTAGAGCTGCGTCAAACCGACCTTAAGTAAGGTCGAAAACAAAATGAATGAAATCATAAGCTTAAAACAACAAAAATAATTGTTTTATCTTTGTTAAATACATATTGATTCGACTCAGGATCGTAAATTATTTTAAAGCACACAAATGTAAACAAAACATTTATAACTGTAAACTTTGTCAGTGGAAGCATGCAATTTTTAAAGAAAGTTTTCAGTATTATTAAGCTAATAATAGTGAACTCGTTAATATGCACCTCAAATGTGAGAACTGACAAATATTGATTAAATGGATTAAATTCAATATTACATAGTTGCAAATATAAAGAAAACCATAGACATAAATTTAACACAATGTAAGGACTTAAACGCTGACCAAGGAAAATTCACGCATATAAGATTACATGAGCTAATAATCATTTTTTCTATACATTACAATGTATTTATTTTATATTGCTGTAGACTTGTAACATGTCAATTCACTGTTCCCTTGCCATGTTACATTGTGGTCCAATTTCCTTCAATATAAAGGCATTATTCGTCTTAATTTTATTATACTACCGTTTACAGTCACAAGTTAGTTTTGATTTGTGTAACATTTCCCTTTAGTATTATTAAATAATACACTATATACATCTATCTTTAGTCTTACTTTAATATTCTTTCTTTTGTATAAATAATATAAATATTTAAGATTACATATAATTTTCCTATCGGTTAATCTTTGAATAATGTCCATAAATACACAACTGGTGTATATATGAATCTGTTATTTAGGATAGTTTTTTGTTTTGTCCCTCCCTCAAAATGTGTGGTTATCTATGAACGAGAACAAAATTTTCGTTTGTCTTGATATCTAACGGTCTTTTTGAGCATATGCCGCCTTCCGATAAAGATGTCCTATCTAAGGCCATGATGTCGTACCTGGTATGTAAAAGGTGTCTTTGCTTTTATTCTTTCTAACATACATAAATATCATTTTAGAATATAAGCAAAATGCTTATGAAGAAAGCCTACCTGGATAACCCGTTCAAAATATTAATGGATGGCAAGCTGTTTATAGATAAATTTTAGATTGTTCCTCGTAGCGTATTGCAATATTTCGTTTTTGTAACACGTTTATTTTCTAGGGTCCTCTGGTGGCAGCATATCTTACCGTAGCACATCCTCTGGTGGCATATCACCCGGTGGTATATCTTCCCGTGGCATATTCCTTGCTGAAGTATCTTCAGGTGATATATTCTCCTGTAAAATATTCTTTGATGGAGAATTTAGTTATCTATGCTAAGCTATCTAAGCCTATGCATTAATTTTACTACCTAGAAATAGTATCTTTTATCGTACAAGAATTCATGTTGCCGTTATTTACCTTCTAAAATAAATTAAATGCTCCGTTGACAAAACATATGGCTGTGGAACAAACAAGGAATGACTCTTACAAATTAGAAGTTTGAGGTTAACAACCAAAACAATTAACGATGGTGTTCGTCTCAACAAACCGTAAGGAGATCCTATAGTTCTGAACAAGCCGTAAGCTCAACATTTAAGTATACGTTTACTTTCATATATCTGGACTACAGGTACGAGTTTATTTTATTTATTTTTGTGACGGAGCAATGTGCATGTGTTACATTTTAAATCTCAAATATCTAGAAAGGTAATACATATAAAATATAGTCACACTTTTACTTACCTATATCTTAACTAATCAATATTTGCTTTCATATATAACCTAATGAGTTGTAAACAGAAAAGCTTTCATGAAACCTTTTATTGTGCATATTGAGGTTATGTTCAATAATAAATTTAGATTTTCTAATATCTTATCTGGTAAAGTTTGAGACAAATTTTAAAATTATGAGAGTGTAGATAAATGAACTACACATAGTGATTGTATTGTATGAAACTTTGGTTGTAAGAAAATAACGGTATATGTTTAATTTTTTTATTAGTGTTATTAACTAAACGTCAATATATAAGTTGTATTAAAGTATTTTCTTTAGTTATGTTCTAAATTGCATCCCTATAATTTGTCTGGGTAAAATCTAACTTTGTTCTCTAAACCCCTGAGATATAGTCTTTTGCAATCTACCGCAGCCACAAACAGTCGACGCTAGTCTGCCAGAATCTTATTTAGACTCTGTTGTACACTAAGAAATACAAATGAAAACTTATTTAAATCACCCAATAACAAGCACTTTCAGCGTTTCATTTTCATTAACTTATTATTAAAATTGTGTAATGACAAAAACCCCGACAACGTAAGAAGTACAAGTGGCATTAAAGCACAATAATTACATACGACGGATAATGAATAGTGAATTAATTGTAAAGCGGCAATAAACCAACATTAAAATCAGAGATACGCGCGACTGGAAAAAGGACGTTAATATTGATATAATATGGGTTTTTATATGGGGATTTGATGTAGTGTAGATTTAAAAGTGAGATTAAAGTTAGAGTTTCAAGAGAAATTTGATAGCATTTTCAAAGGGAAATAAGCGGCAATCGACATATAATGATGAAATACGCTTACATATGTGAAATAGTTTTACAAACGCGCGGCGAACAAATATAATGTTGTGATAAACGTTTAAAGACAAAGGGGTTGGGGCCTAGTAATACACCCCTACATACAATTGGAACTTTGTGGTGTGTTTAGAGTAAGGAAGTTTTCTGTAGATGGATAATTTATTGGTTTCTAGGAAAAACATTGATGATTTTGGATACCCTCGAATTACACAGTGAGTAGATTAAGTTTTTATGTTTGAAAATTTTTATTTATGCATCTATGCACTAAAATATCTATTGTTGGTCATTTGTGTAATAAGGAATTAATTTAAATGTGAAAATAATTATTGCGTTAGACTAATTAGTGACGGAATTGTGTATACTGATATTCGAATGCAAATTTGAATGATGAAATTTAGTATTAGTTGAAGCATAAAGGAAAAATTTAGTACTATAATATTCAATTAAAGAATAGAACGCAAAAGTTGTTTTCTATGCGTTATTAGGTGCGTTTTCAACTAAAATGAGATTTAAAATGTTACATGATTCATATGGAAAGCAAGAAAAATTTGAAATGAATTACTAGTGATGGACAAAATTTAAAGTTTTTCTTTAGGCATTGTTTAGTGATACGGCGTAACTTATTATTTTTCCTAAACGATTTATTTTAGCAATACCTGGCCAGATGTGAGAATAGGAAATTATGTTTTTAGGAGAGTAAATTTGTATTTTTATTAATATTACGTGACGTGATTAGAATTTAAGTTTAGGTAAAATTCATTTAGGAACTAGGTAAAGTCAGCTAACTGTAAAGTATATTCAATTATCCCAGTGGTGGTATCTTATTTTGACCAAGCATTTTATTTTCAGAAGTTTTTTTAATTATAACAGAATTAATTAATATTTGTAAGAGATTTTTGAGAAAAAGAGGATATAAGGTTATAAAATTTAGGATACTAAAGCAAAGAAAATTTATGTGGAATAACTGTCTTTTGTGTAGATATAAAATCCAAAAGGCATTGCTGTGACAGACGGTTCGGCGTACCGCAATTTTGATATGAAAATTTTTTTAGAGTAAATGCTAATGTGATATTGTTGGAGACATTCACGGCCCGAGTCATTATAAATATTTATGGTTCGGGGATAGGACCGTGTCATCTTATAAACTAAAGTTGATGCTTCGCCCACTTTTGTAAAGAGCTTCATCAGGACAAGAAAAGAAAATGAAATATAAATATTAAAAATGAAATATAAATATAAAAATAATAATAATAAAGATAAGAATGATAAAATATTAAGGAGACAAGTTAAAGCTTAAAAAGTATAAAAGAAGTTACTTCTGAACTAGCAGACTTACCAGCTCATTAAAGCCAAAACGTGTCTTGTGGCAAAGTATCTGGTGAAAGTAGCGAAAGTGGTGTTTATACAGAGCAAGAGCTTGATGCATGAGTTATCATGAATATAGAGGAGTGTGTAGCGGATCAGTGGACGTTACGGTTTTGCTTTTGTGAACATATGCTCGTTTTCAAAATGAGTTTGGATTGTTAGAATTTTTAGTGATTTCTACGGAATCTCTGATTTGTCTATTGTAGAAAAATGGAATTCTGGCAATTAGTTTTGCCTTGTCTTCTTTCATGTTGGTATTCGGCCATCGCTTATCGATTTTACTGGTTTGTTTTTAGGCATAGCTTATGCTCGTTAGTCTAGTCTGTACTGACCGTCCTGTTTCTATTATGTATACTAAACCGCAGCTGCAAAGTATACTATATACGACTGGAGCTTTAAAACTGCCAACTCCAAAAGATCCCGAAAATAGTCAGGAAACCCAAACCAGAGCCGGAGTCACTTTAACCACAGCATACTTACTATTCACTAAAGGGGCAACAGACAGAATCTGCAGAGTTTTACGAAAATATAAAATAGCTACCACATTCAACACTCACAGAAAAATCGGTGCAATCCTAAGGAATCCTAAAGAACAGATCCCATTAGAAGACCAAGAAGTCTACGAAATACTAGGCTCAGACTGCAACAAGTCTTACATTGGGCAGACAAACTGAAGAATTAGTGTTATGAAGGAAGAACATAAAAACGCAATAAAAAAAGAAAGAAAAAACCTCAACGCTAACTCAGCACTTCAGTACTACAGGTCACAACATCGACATCAAGAATACTAGAACGCCAGCTAAGATTGAGCACTACTTCTCGAGAATAATCCGAGAAGCCATCGCAATAGATAAACGCCCACATAATCTCAACACAAGGGATGATTCTCAAAAACTGCCGCAGGCATGGAAACCCACAATTACTAGCCTACGCATCGTTAAACAATCAGAAAGGAGCATTTTGTTAAATCAGTCGTGTTGAACTAAACAACATGCTCTAAGACCAATGACACTGAGCCGCACCAGAAATCAAGCAAGTGCAACGGAGTATGTATTCTAACTAGTATATATAGCAAGACAAAGGAACACTTCTTCATTCATTACTCAACCTACAGAGCCTGAAGATGGCAGATGTAATTTTGCCAAAACGTAGCCAAATATATATATATATATATATATATATATATATTTATATATTGTTGTCGATTCATAGGGGTAAATAGGTAGATACAATAAAATTTCAACAACCCTGAATATAGAAAAGAACAAATTATTTACGCGCAAAATTAATTTAATTCTTTTAGGGAAAACGGACGAGTATTAACGTATTTTTATAATTAGTAATTGGAATGTTAGGATTACATAAAGCAAATAGAAGTTTAAGGATATGCATAATTTACCATAAGTTATTTGAATTCAACACGTATAAGCATAAGGGAACGTGCTGTGTAAGAAAATTTATAATTCCAAGGCAAATGTAGTCATTGTAAAAGCCAAAGTCAGTTTTATTAAATACGAAGAAGTAGAAGTCTAGGAATTATTATGTTCAAAATGGACGATAATTAACAGAAACATCTGCGTTTTAAAAGGTTACATTCGACGAAGTCGAACGCGTGTTAAGATAGGATTTCAGAGAAAATATTTTCAACCATCAGTTGGTGTAAACAACAAGACTAACAAACATCTTAAAGAGCGAGGGAAATGCACAATCGGTTATATACAACAGATAGGGATAGATATAAAGCAAGCAAGGAATGGAAATGCACGTACCATTTACACGTGGAGTAGAGATAAGGTGTCATCAATATCGATTTTCTGTAACTCAAGTGGGGTTTTGAACGAGACAACAAATATGCGTAAGACAGAGATAAATAGAACTTAGGCGGGGTTTGTGACGACAGAAAACTCTATCATTGGTCGAAAATCAACAGTGTTAAGAACGAATGCATACGCGACGGTTGTAAGCAAATTGGGAGTATACAACAAGCACGGCAAAAATTTTTCAGAATCAACCGACGGTTACATTCAAAATTTGTGGAAACGGCGTTTTTGAGTGAAGTGCGTCCAGTAGGTTGTTTGAGAGATCACATAAATACGAGAGCTTTAATATTCACTTTCTCTTTTCCTTTACGTCGATAAAAGTGCAGAATACCAATTCAGAATACAATAATAAAGCTTTTGTGAGTATTTTATGTAATATTACCGTTAATATAGTGGTGGCTAGTATCAAACCGTAGTAGCGGACCTCTAATTATTGACGCGAAGTACGAGTAGTGCATTTTAAATTAATAAAGGTCCGGCTACTACAATACTAAGCAAAAATCAATAAATGGAAACATGATATATGGGGATAACCAAAGCTGGTAATCTATTTTGTGTGCATGATATGGATGGTAGAGGCCTGTGGATCCGACAAGCAGTATAGTTAATGGTAACAACGCAAAGGGGTTTTTATGGTAACCATCTCCAAAGGGATTGAAGACTAAATAATTCTCCAGGTATTTATTTTAAATTTCTGTTGTTGTATAAACATTTGTGAAATTTGGTGCTGTGTGGTTGACATTTTGGTGGCATGTTTATGGTTGTAGAAATTTATTGTAAATGATACATGTACTGGACTATTTATTAATGTTTAAATATTGAAAAGGAGTGTATTTAAAACATCCAAAATTTAGTCAGGATAAAAAATCGAATTGTAAAGGGTAAACGAGTCTGTAATTTTTGGTTTTAATTTATGCAAGGTTTAAAAGGCATATACAAACTAAACTGGGTTATTATAAGCTTACCATACTCCAGTGTGAAGTCAATGTAAGGTGACATGTGGGGGCCCATCTACTCAGATCTCATTGAAGTTGTTTAAAATTTATTAGAAAAATCAAAGACTTTAAAACATACCATAATTGAAGTTTTAGAATTCTTGTATCTAACTGTTTTTAACACATGTAAATATAATTTCTCTGTTAATAGGTGTAAATAAAAGGTTGTATAGTTGTGGTATTATTTGATAGTTTTATTGAATGGTGTGCGAGTGTGAAATAGTTATGTCTATAAATATAGGTATTCGAGAAGAGGCACAGCTGAGCTAGCCAGGGAAGCTGAAGGAATTTGAAGGAGAAATAAAAGGGTGAGAATTTATAAAATTGTTATTTGGTTTTCGAAAAATTTTATGACGGCCCAGTGAAGGATCGACGTTCCAGCTTCGTTCCCGAATTTGTATAGGTTCTACAGCAATTTTATGACGGCCAACGCTGGGGCTCAATGTTAAAACCTTAGTCCTCGACTTCCATGGCAATATATATATATATATATATATATATATATATATATATTGCTGTGAAACCTCTTGAATTACCTGGTCCGTCGACTTTCTTCTGTTACTCGCCTCTTTACTCTTTTCCGCCTCGGCTGCTCACCTAGTTAAACCTTCATCCTCAATCATAACAAAAAAACAAACACATTCCTATCACAAACACCAACGTTAACTCTATTTACATCAATATTCACAATACATTAAAATTTCAAAATTAAAATTCAGCATAAATTTCAGTATCAGAAAATTTCAAGATTAAATTTATTATCATTTTAATGTGCATCCAGAATTAAAGTCCTTGTAGGATGCCTACTAATTAATATAACAATATATGCAGACCTGAGTCTGAGTACAAAGGGAGCATCTACCACCCCTTTACGTTAATTAACCAGGTTCGTCTAATTGAGCTCAAAGACATACCCAAATTTTCATCATAATCCAGAACATCAATACTAAATACCCCTTTCTACTTAAACAAGCAAATTTCATCTTAAAATTAAAATTTTATTGTTAGTACAATTTCACTACTGTCCATTTTGAGTAAATCAATTATAAAGTTATTCAACACACACCAAAATATCAAAGTTCGAACAAAATAGTATAATTTACCTGAAGGTTACTGCACTCGTAGCTTCAATGTACCTCGTCCCTTTTGTTAATCACACCATTCCAACTGGGTTACATTTACGGCTTCTGATTCTCAACGCTTTTAAAATTTCTCCACCACCATTCATCTAAAGTTGTTTCAGGGCTTTTCCGGAACTCATCTGTGTATATCTGACCCTTGTTTTGTGGATCCAGACACGTTTATGAACCATTTAATTATTAACACCCCCGAAAAATAGCAAAGAAATTCATGCTTCTTTCACCAATATACGCCAAAACTGCCTACTTTTGTGTATTCATTCGTCGTTGCAAATTTTGACTAATTAGTACAGTGATACTAACTTTATTACCTTGTATCTTCTTTTCTAAGTGCACTAAAGTACATTCATTGTAGCACGTAAAAAAAACAAACTGTTTTAAATCACCAAAATATACGAGCAAACTGTTTAAATTATTTAATCAAAATCGGAAAACTAAAAAGCACTGTTTAACGCATTGAATCAAGTCGAAAATCTAAGAGAGCTTGTTCATATTAACCTGGATATATATAGAGGTTAGCCTGTCTGTCGGTCTAGTCCCCAAAACGGACAATTCTAAAGAATTTCGCATGCTAGGTTCCCATTCCGCAGCCCGGCATGCGATTTTTACGAAATTTGCACTCGCACCAGTTGAATCTCAGAAATTTCGACACGGCTCGCAACGTCTGGAAATAACTAATTGAATTTTATACAGAAATGTTATTTTACCTCTCAATTTTGCCTTTATTTTCACCCAATCGCAACCCCGTGACGTTGCTCCACTCACGCCTTTTACTATATGTGTTTCGGTCTTGCGCATATTATCTGTCTCTATCTACCCTGTTCTTATTGGTGCAAATTGATATTCTTTATTATCGATTATTTCAGTCCATGTGGACTGTGAAATAACCCACCTTTAGCATTTCCCGTAACTATTAAGCTCCGGTTTCTCCAAGATTCTCTGTAACTATTTGTTATCTGCCAAATTTACGCTGAATGAGCCTTTTAAAAATACGCAGGTGTTCAAACATACTATTAATTCTCAGAGCTTTAGTTCATGGTATTTTATTGGGTTTTTACAAGTTTTTATAGATATTATCTGTTACTAACGGTTCAATTAACTCCAATTAAAATAATACCCTTTAATTTTTAGTGAATCCTAATTAAATATTCAATTATTATCAGTACATTTTGTTTAATACCGGTTACTTAAAATAGGGTTAATTAATATAAATTTTGCACGTAATTTCTCTTTGTTTCTTTACTAGGAATAAATAAATTACACGTAAAGTTTTCTAATACTGCTTCCTTTTATATAAAGCGTCTTCTAAATAATTTAAATCTCTTATTTTTAATAAAACGAATGAATTTTTATGCTTCACGCTTTTATTTAATAACGCGTACTTTTTCCCAAAGCTTCTACACGGTGATTAAAATTATTTGATGTGATTATTTAATTTTCCACCCTGGTCTAAATATGAGTATTTTCCCCCTATTTGAATACAAATAATCCCACTTATTTGAATGCAAATATAAAGCATTTAGACTGCCAAACAAAAATTTACAAAAAAAATTGCCTATCTCTCTCTACCCTTATCTATCTATCTTACCTAACTTATATCCAATCCAAAAAAAAAATATTTACACCTATCCTATATTCCTATCCTATTCCTAACTCTCACCTAATTCTATAAACTGAAATTATCCCTAACTTCATCCTACTTATCCATCAAATCCTATATACATCCTATATACCTATCCTATTCCTAACTTTTAATTAATCTTCACTATACTTTACTTCCCCCTACCTAATCCTATATACCTATCCTACTCTTACTCTATTCCTAACTTTCCACTAATCTTATATGAAATACCTACACTTAACCTATCTTATTTTCTTCCTACATTTAATTGTCCTTCTCATCCTATATACTTATTTCTAACTATCTCCCCTATTTATCCTATACCTAGCTTTATTTTCTATAAACACCTACTTCTACTCTTCTATATACACCTATTCTATCCCTATCCTATTTAAATTTTACTCTATTATACACCTATTTCTATCCTTTGTTCATCAAGTTATTTAAATCTAACTCTCTTCTTGACCCTCCAAGTCTTTCTTCTCACCATCCTAATACTCTTCATCCCTATTTTTACTCCTTTTATATCTATACTTATCATCCCTATTATCTCACATATAATAAACTTCTCATCCCTATTATCCTGACTCTTAAATATTACTTCTTCTTCAGTCCCTACACTTGTCTGTTTCTTATTTATTCTTATTTCCTTTTCTGCCGACAAACCAAACGATACTACTTTAAAATTATCGATTTTTCCCTCTACGGAAACTCCTATGTACCTTCTAGAATGCTTGTGTAATGGAATCCGCCAGAATGAATTCCTTAAATCTACTTTATTAAAAACAAACTTGCCACTTAACCTCGTCAAAAGTGTGTCCATGGATGTTGGACAATGGAATTGCGGTTTGGTCCGTTGATTAATTTTCGTGCATCTTTAATTAATTCTGCCTTCACCTGCTCCCGATATGCTGCTGTTGCTTCTACCCCACTAATTCTGCATGTTTTTGTACTAAAGCTTGAACCTCTACTATCCTATCCTCTGGACATCTTATTGTGTTGATCTGTTTAACTTCATCATCCTCTACCTCTACTACATTAATACTAAACCCCGTGTCATCCTCTGTGACTTCATAACTGCCCTTCCATGGCACTACCCTATCCTTAATCCTTATTACCTTCCTTTCCATATCTATCAAAACCCTAACTGCATCATACAGTCAACACCTAAAATGCTCTGAAACTTCAGTCCAGGTACAATTACAAACTCCTGTTCACAGCTTAAACCTCCTATATCTATCCTAAGCACCACAACACTATTTACTACAGCAAACTTCTTTTATTTGAGCTACTAAATGGCTACGCTTTATAGGCATAATTCTATCACAAACCTGATCCCTAATTTTGCTGACGAATTCCTCCGATATTAAACTCGCCTCTGCCCCTGTATCAAGTAATACTTCTACATTATTTTCAAAAATTTCTAAATTAATAATTGGCAAACATAATTTTTCCTTAGTTTCTGGCTCTACTTCCTCCTCAATTTTGAAAAATTCACGTGGATGTTCATATACATTTACACTGAAATCTAATGGTCTGTCGCGTTCTAAAAATCCTGTCCAGGTCTGTTTACCCTACTTGGTCCTGGTCTAGCCGTCACCTCAGCGTATGTCCTAGGCGTTTTCACTCGTTCCGTGTCTGTATTAGCAGTCCCCCTCATGTCCGGTGAACTATTCCTTCTGGTAGGTTCCGGTATCGGTGCAGGTCCCCTTCCTAAACTATTACTTCTAACGTATGGTCGCCTCTGTTCCCAATTCTGTCGCTGGTATCCGTAACTATTCCCTCTTCTAGCATAGTTGTCCCGTCTATTGTCAAACCTAACTGTGTTGATCTGTCTTTCCCTATTATCCCGAGGTCGTCCACTACTTACGTCGTCGTACCTCTGCAGGTATTCTAAAAACATTTCTCTGTCCACTATGTTCTGTAGTGCTACGTGTTGTCTTACTTCTACCTCGAAGTGTCGTGATAAATACTTGATAATTTGTCGGTCCGTCAGTGGTGGGTTCAGTTGCTTTGCTATGCTATACTTGCGTATAGCATATTGCTCCTACTTCCTGAAAATTCTCCCTTAAATTTCCCTGTGATTAAGTCGTCTCGTACCTGGTCTTGTCTGTGGTCACTCCAGTAGTGCTTTAAAAACCTGTCTTCAAAGTCCGTGTAGGTGTCTATGTCCTGTCCTACTAAATTGTACCATGCTTCCGCGTTGTCTTTCAATAAAGCCTTTATCGTATTCAGTTTAGTCTGTTCGTCAAATAAATTTCCCACTAGATTTCTTACACTATTAATAAAAATTTGTGGATTTACCCTGTTATCGCCATAAAACTTCATGTGTTGGTCCAATGATCCTCCACCTGTATAAAATCTGGGACCATCGCCCGTTAAATTTGACATGTTATATTTGATACTACTAACTTCGCGTTCTACCCTGCCTAACTGATCCCTACATGAGTCCGTTACTTCAGTCATTTTTATATTAATCTCTTCTTCACAGAAAGTGCGTACTTCGGATCTTAAATTTCCCATTTCCTGTCGAAGACCTGTAATATCACGCTCATTTTTATCAACCCTATTTTCAACTTCCCCCATTTTTACGGTAAGACTATTTTTAAACTCTGTAAATTCTTGAGTCGATTGCTCAATTTTTCCGCTTATCTGCTCTAATTTTCTATTGGATTCTTCGTTTATCCTCTCTAGCATTCTCATTATCATCTCGTTTCCTTGATCCCCAGATTCCGTCCTCGACTGATCTCTACTGCCTCCAGCTTCTTCCATTTTCGAATTTTTCTCACACAATGCACTATCGTCACTTCCAATTTCCACTCCTTGACTCTTTAACCACTCCTTTCTCTGCATACGTTCTAATCACTCTCACACACTCTCACACACTCTAAAATACTCTTAAATTTATACACACACAGAAACTCTCTCTCTCAGATCGCCAGTTTCCTGGAATAAAATCACAAAAATTTTATTTGGAACTCGAGCCCCACGTTGGGCGCCATGTTTGCTGTGAAACCTCTTGAATTACCTGGTCCGTCGACTTTCTTCTGTTACTCGCCTCTTTACTCTTTTCCGCCTCGGCTGCTCACCTAGTTAAACCTTCATCCTCAATCATAACAAAAAAACAAACACATTCCTATCACAAACACCAGCGTTAACTCTATTTACATCAATATTCACAATACATTAAAATTTCAAAATTAAAATTCAGCATAAATTTCAGTATCAGAAAATTTCAAGATTAAATTTATTATCATTTTAATGTGCATCCAGAATTAAAGTCCTTGTAGGATGCCTACTAATTAATATAACAATATATGCAGACCTGAGTCTGAGTACAAAGGGGGAGCATCTACCACCCCTTTACGTTAATTAACCAGGTTCGTCTAATTGAGCTCAAAGACATACCCAAATTTTCATCATAATCCAGAACATCAATACTAAATACCCCTTTCTACTTAAACAAGCAAATTTCATCTTAAAATTAAAATTTTATTGTTAGTACAATTTCACTACTGTCCATTTTGAGTAAATCAATTATAAAGTTATTCAACACACACCAAAATATCAAAGTTCGAACAAAATAGTATAATTTACCTGAAGGTTACTGCACTCGTAGCTTCAATGTACCTCGTCCCTTTTGTTAATCACACCATTCCAACTGGGTTACATTTACGGCTTCTGATTCTCAACGCTTTTAAAATTTCTCCACCACCATTCATCTAAAGTTGTTTCAGGGCTTTTCCGGAACTCATCTGTGTATATCTGACCCTTGTTTTGTGGATCCAGACACGTTTATGAACCATTTAATTATTAACACCCCCGAAAAATAGCAAAGAAATTCATGCTTCTTTCACCAATATACGCCAAAACTGCCTACTTTTGTGTATTCATTCGTCGTTGCAAATTTTGACTAATTAGCACAGTGATACTAACTTTATTACCTTGTATCTTCTTTTCTAAGTGCACTAAAGTACATTCATTGTAGCACGTAAAAAAAACAAACTGTTTTAAATCACCAAAATATACGAGCAAACTGTTTAAATTATTTAATCAAAATCGGAAAACTAAAAAGCACTGTTTAACGCATTGAATCAAGTCGAAAATCTAAGAGAGCTTGTTCATATTAACCTGGGTATATATAGAGGTTAGCCTGTCTGTCGGTCTAGTCCCCAAAACGGACAATTCTAAAGAATTTCGCATGCTAGGTTCCCATTCCGCAGCCCGGCATGCGATTTTTACGAAATTTGCACTCGCACCAGTTGAATCTCAGAAATTTCGACACGGCTCGCAACGTCTGGAAATAACTAATTGAATTTTATACAGAAATGTTATTTTTACCTCTCAATTTTGCCTTTTATTTTCACCCAATCGCAACCCCGTGACGTTGCTCCACTCACGCCTTTTACTATATGTGTTTCGGTCTTGCGCATATTATCTGTCTCTATCTACCCTGTTCTTATTGGTGCAAATTGATATTCTTTATTATCGATTATTTCAGTCCATGTGGACTGTGAAATAACCCACCTTTAGCATTTCCCGTAACTATTAAGCTCCGGTTTCTCCAAGATTCTCTGTAACTATTTGTTATCTGCCAAATTTACGCTGAATGAGCCTTTTAAAAATACGCAGGTGTTCAAACATACTATTAATTCTCAGAGCTTTATTTCATGGTATTTTATTGGGTTTTTACAAGTTTTTATAGATATTATCTGTTCCTAACGGTTCAATTAACTCCAATTAAAATAATACCCTTTAATTTTTAGTGAATCCTAATTAAATATTCAATTATTATCAGTACATTTTGTTTAATACCGGTTACTTAAAATAGGGTTAATTAATATAAATTTTGCACGTAATTTCTCTTTGTTTCTTTACTAGGAATAATTAAATTACACCTAAAGTTTTCTAATACTGCTTCCTTTTATATAAAGCGTCTTCTAAATAATTTAAATCTCTTATTTTTAATAAAACGAATGAATTTTTATGCTTCACGCTTTTATTTAATAACGCGTACCTTTTCCCAAAGCTTCTACACGGTGATTAAAATTATTTGATGTGATTATTTAATTTTCCACCCTGGTCTAAATATGAGTAATATATATATATATATATATATATATATATATATTGCTGTGATTCTCTCGTCAACAGGAACTGGTCCTTTCTAAAAACATTTGAGCCCCACAGATTGGGCGTCATAGTTGCTGTGATTCTTACAAAAAGCCTCACCAGAGTAAAAAAAAATATTCGAGCCTCTCTACTCTTTCCGCCTCGGCTGCTCACCTAGTTGAAACTTTCATCCTCGTTCATAAAAAAAAACAAACACATTCCTACCACAAACATCAACGTTAACTCTATTTACATCAATATTCATAATACATTAAAATTTCAAAATTAAATTGTAGCATAAATTTCAGTATCATAAAATTTCAAGATTAAATTTGTCATCATTTTAATTTGCATCCAGAATTAAAGTCCTTGTAGGATGCCTACTAATTAATTTAACAATATTTGCAGACCTGAGTCGGAGTACAAAGGGAGCATCTCCCACCCCTTTACGTTAATCAAAGAGGTTAGTCTAATTAAGCTCAAAGACAGACCCAAATTTTCATCATAATCAAGAACATAAACTGCTAAATACTCCTTTCTACTTAAACAAGAAAATTTCACCTTAAAATTAAAAATTTGTTGTTTGTACAAATTCACTACTGTCCATTTTTTAGCAAACAAATTATAAAGTTATTCAACACACACCAAAACATCAAAAATCGAACAACAAAGCATAAGTTACCTGAAGGTTAATGCACTAGTGGCTCCAATGTACATCGTCCTTTGTTAATCACACCATTCCAACTGGGTTATGTTTACGGCTTCTGATTCTGAACGCTTTTAAAATTTTCTACACCACCATTCATCTAAAATTGTTTCAGAGCTTCTCAGGACTCATCTAAGTATATCAAAATCTTGTTTTGTGGATCCAATCACGATTACGAATAACATTTAATTATTAACACCCCCGAAAAATAGCAAAGAAATTCATACTTCTTTCACGCTATATCCCAAAACTGCCTACTTTTGTTTATTCATTTATCGTTACAAATTTGGATAATTGGTACAGTAATACTCGCAAATATAACTAGACTTTATTACCTTGTATCTTCTTTTCTAAGTGCACTAATGCATAATAACTTGTATCGTAGCACGTAAAGAGCAAACTGTTTTAAAGTATTCAATAATCACCAAAATATAAGAGCAAACTGTTTAAAGTATTGAATCAACATCGAAAATCTAAGAGAGCGAAACTGTTTAAAGTCCGGGTTTATATAATAGCTCGCCTGCATGTCGGTTTTGTCCCGCGACGGCCAGTTTTCAGAATTTCGCATTCTCTGTTCCCTTCTCGACAGTCCGGCACGCGATTCCACAAAATTTGCACTCGCACCAGTTGAAAATCTAAGAAATTTTCACACGGCTCGCAAACACGTCCGAGAATAACTAATTAATTTTGTATAGAAATCGTTACGTTTACACCTCTCATATCTGCATCTTATTACAACCAATCGTAGCCCTCGTGACGCTACACAAATCACGTCTTTTATTATCTGTGTCTTTGCCTTGCGCGTTTTATCTGTCTTTTTCTAACTTGGCCTTAGTGGTGCAAATCGATACTCTTTACTATCGGTTATTTCAGTCCACGTGGATTCGCGACGTGACTTACTTGAGTTAAATAACCCCGTATCCAGCCTTCCCGTTAATATAAGCTACGGTTTATCCGACCGTTTCCAATATACGTAGAATTTTCATGTTTATCCAAACAAATTAAACTGAAATTGACTTTTAAAAATACGCAGGTGTGTGCTCCTAATGAACGTTTTAATATAATTCTCAGAGCTTTTGTTTCATGGTATTTTAACCTTGGATTTTCACAGGCTTTTATGCCTATTATATTATTAATAATGGTTCAATTAACTCCAACTAAAATAATAATGAATGGCATTGACTTCTACCCTTTAATTTTTAGCGAATCCTAATTAAATATTAATTATTTGTACACTTTGTTTAATACCCATTACTTAAAAATTGAATTAATTAATATAAATTTTGCACGTAATTTCTATTTGTTTCTTGGAACAATTAAATTAAATACACGTTGAGCATTTTAATTCTGATTCTTTTTATAGAAAGCGTCCTTATACACGGTGATTAAAATTATTTGATGTCGTTAATTAATTTTCTAAGCTGGTCTAAATTTGAGTAATATATATATATATATATATATATATTACTCATATTTAGACCAGGGTAGAAAATTAAATAATCACATCAAATAATTTTAATCACCGTATAATGAATATTATTAGATAATACGCGTTATTAAAACCGTAAAGCATAAAAATTTATTAGTTTCAGTAAAAATAAGAGATTTAAATCATGTACAAGACGCTTTATATCAAAAGAAACAGTATTAAAAAGCTCTACGTGTAATTTAATTATTCCTAATAAAGAAACAAATGGAAATTACGTGCAAAATTTATATTAATTAACCCTATTTTACGTAACCGGTATTAAACAAAGTGTACACATAATAATTAATATTTAATTTGTATTCGCTAAAAATGAAAGGATAGAAGTCAATTTTAATTGGAGTTAATTAAACCATTATTAATAATAAGCATAAAAGCCTGTGAAAATCCAAGATTAAAATACCAGAAAATAAAGCTCTGAGAATTAATAATATGTTTAAACACCTGCTATTTTTAAAAAGCTCATTCTGCGTAAATGTTGCAGATAATTAATGGTTATAGAGAATCTTTAAGAAACCGTCGCATAATAGTTACGAGAAATGCGAAAGACGCGATACGGGGTTATTTAACCCAGATAACAGTCCACATGGACTGAAATAATCGATAATAAAGAATATCAATTTGCACGAATAAGAACAGGGTAGATAGAGACAGATAATATGCGCAAGACCGAGACACATATAGTAAAAAGGCGTGAGTAGAGCAACGTCATGGGGTTGCGATTGGTTGAAAGTAAAAGGCAAAATTTGAGAGGTAAAAATAACATTTCTGTATAAAAGTCAATTAGTTATTTCCAGACGTTGCAAGCCGTGTTGAAATTTCTGAGATTTAACTGGGGCGAGTACAAAATTCGTAAAAACCGACGCGCGAGCTACGGAATGGGAACATAGCAAGCGAAATTCTTTAGAATTGTCCATTTTGGGGACTCGACCGACAGACAGGCTAACTTCTATATATACCCAGGTGAATATGAACAAGCTCTCTTACATCCGCGACTTGATTCAATACGTTAAACAGTGCATTTTAGTTTGATAAAATAATTTAAAGTTTGCTCGTATATTTTGGTGATTCAAAATAGTTTGTTCTTTACGTGCTAACATGAATATACTTTAGTGCACTTAGATACAAGGTAATAAAATTTAGTATCACTGTACCAATTAGTAAAATTTACAACGACAAATGTATACACAAAAGTAGGCAGTTTTGGCGTATATTGGTGAAAGAAGTATGAATTTCTTTGCTATTTTTCGGGGGTATTAATAATTAAATGGTGCATAAACGTGTCTGGATCCACAAAACAAGGGTCAGATATACACAGATGAGTTCCGGAAAAGCCCAGAAACAACTTTAAATAAATGGTGATGGAGAAAATTTTAAAAGCGTTGAGAATCAGAAGCCGTAAATATAACCCAGTTGGAATGGTGAAATTAACAAAGGGACGATGTACATTGAAGCTACGAGTGCAGTAACCTTCGGTAAATTATACTATTTTGTTCGAACTTTGATATTTTGGTGTGTGTTGAATAACTTTATAATTGATTTACTTAAAATGGACAGTAGTGAAATTGTACTAACAATAATATTTTAATTTTAAGGTGAAATTTGCTTGTTTAAGTAGAAAGGGTATTTAGTATTGATGTTCTGGATTATGATGAAAATTTGGGTATGTCTTTGAGCTCAATTAGACGAACCTGGTTAATTAACGTAAAGGGTGGTAGATGCTCCCTTTGTACTCAGACTCCGGTCTGCATATATTGTTATAGTAATTAGTAGGCATCTTACAAGGACTTTAATTCTGGATGCACATTAAAATGATAATGAATTTAATTTTGAAATTTTCTGATATTAAAATTTATGCTGAATTTTAATTTTGAAATTTTAATGTATTGTGAATATTGATGTAAATAGAGTTAACGTTGATGTTTGTGGTAGGAATGTGTTTGTCTTTTTTTTATGAATGAGGATGAAGGTTTAACTAGAGGAGCAGCCGAGGCGATTAACAGAAGAAAGTCAATGGACCAACACAGTTAAGGTAATGAATAGCTTTTTGTAGGATTCACAGCATTCTTTGGCATCCAATTCGTAGGGGCTCGATTCGAAAAGCGGAGTACCCGGATTTTAGTGGATTCACAGCAATATATATATATATATATATATATATATATATATATATATATATATTTATGTGTATAACTGTCATATGGAAGTAAAATTCTGTACGTAATAGACGCTGAATGTATTATCTAAGTAAAAGAAACTACTTGCTCGATTATTCCAGTTGGTAAAACATAAACACTCTCCTGCTCGAACAAATTAAAATATTAAACTTTAAAGTCTTTAGAGTACAAATATTTACATATAATAATATTAAAAAATAAAAATCATTGCTGTACAAATCACACAAAATATAAAGTTTCAACTTACTCACACAATAAAGTTACTTGAATTTCCAGAGTCAAAGTTCTCACCACTAAGTTTATTTCGTTAAAAGTATACCTAGTACAAAGATACGTGTAAATTGCACTTTGTTGTAAATAATATCCTAAATGAGTTTATAGATTAATTAAACCTTAAGACTACAACTTCTTAAAATAAAATAATTAAATACAATAAAGCTGATTGAAAAACTTTCGTAAAGTCCTTCACTAAGAAACACAAATCTTAAAAGCTAATTTGGCCTTGATTTCATAGTATAATCCCAGATTGCAAAGTGCATAAGGTAAACAAGTCGATTTGCCATCCCATCCCAGTTCTAAAAGTAACGTGGATATTTTCACAGTAACCTGCTGTGTTTGCGGGACTATTCGAAACGCGTTGCAGCTAATACAAAGGATAAAGGACGGTATCGGAAAAATTTTGATGAGTATATAAATATAGAAGAGACAATAGTTAGTTCCAACCCGAAGTTTCATGATGGCGGATGTTAAAGATTTTATTGCAAATAAACGCAGTCTTTAGTTGATGCAGGATGCTGTACGAAAAAAGTTTGTGTCATACAAAAAGGGGCACACTACATCTCAGCAGGAATTCAGAGAAGTGCACAAACAATTGCAAGTAACCGCTTCTCATTTACAAGCAATCGTCGAAAAAATTGCCATACCTACAACAAAGGTTAAAGTCGAAGACATGGAAGCACCTATAAAGAAAATTAAGCAACTCGTTCCAGAAGAACCGTTTCATCTTTACTATGCGAACGTGTTAGCTAGAGACGAAGGCGAAAATATTGACAAATCGATTTATGGAGTAAAATATAACCCTGAAAAAGACGAATGGAGTTTGGGGAAAAGTGTATTGAAAATCCGAAAATTAACGACATCGCCTTAAGCAATATGATATACCCTGGTACGAGAGATTTATATAATATGCTGGTTTATAAAGACAGACCTGAAGATGGTGATTTAATTTTGCATGAAGATTTACCGAATTACTTGGACATGATCAAGTCAACATTGAATTTTAAAAGAAACTTTATCCCATACACGTTACACGATTTAAACGAGTTTCCGACAAATAACAAAAAGTTTGAAAATTATGTTTTTTTAAGTTAACGTCACTGTTGTAGGTTAAAACGGTCAGTAGTTTACAATATTATATTTCAGTAATAACGTTAGGTTTTCTTTTTAGCAAATCCTAAAGCTAAAGCTTAAAATTTAGAAAATGGTCGCTTCGTCAAATGCTCGTTAAAATTAATAAATGTTTTAGCGAAAGTAGTGTGTAGCAGTCTTTTGTTTTGTATATGTTCGAGTTCTTTCCTATTGAATACAAGAAATATATAATACAATTATTATTACAATGATTATGGTTATTGTCTTATGCATATGGATAACCATTTAGCATGCGTCAAACAAAATATTGTATTTATTCAGAATGCATTGTAATAAGCATTTAAGTTTAATAAATTTGTGTAAATGTGTTTCTGTTTTAATTCAGTTAGCATTATATAAAATTCAGCTTGCACGAAGACAAGAATATTGGTTAATGCTCTGGGGAGTGTTTTTATTACATCTACCCATAAATAATTAAACATCTCACAAGTTTACGCTAGGAATTAAAAACAAAGTACTACAAAATATTTTAAATTAAAGTTTTAAATTCGCGAAGTATTTAAACGCGATTCCCAGTTATAAAAAGAAAAATTTCTTGCTATTTGCAAAGCTTTAAATAAAATATAATTTTTCAGTTTAAATGGATAATAACAAGCAGGCTTATAGAGCAACCACGTGATTCTCTTTGAAAATATACAGAAACGATAATTGCATTCCTTGAGCGTTACTACATTACGCGAATAATATAGCATTACCGAAGGTTGTACGGAAAATTTTTCAGAATGATCACCACGACCTACGACGATTTTTAAATTTCAGTATTATGTACTTAAACGACTGGTTGTTACTTTCTACATTCATTAACTAGACATAAGTAATATACAATAATAATTAACGAAAACTACATCCCTGAAGCGCCACCAACCTTAGAGAAAGTTGCCCGGGTAATCTTTAAACTAGTGTACCACATTATGAATAACATTTAAACTGAGCTCACCTTGTGTTAACAATTATTCCTAGTTCACAATTATAATGAATTTGCGTATTACCCTACAAAAGAAATTTGCGGAATCAACAACAAGCACAATAATAAATTTTACAATTTCCGAAGGAGGTTTTAAAAATGAAAATTTAAATATTATAATTAAATTACGTCAGAAAATTTGTGTTTGTAAAAATATATATGTATGAAAATAGATGTTAAGGGTACACAGTATATTTGTAATTAAATAAAATTGTTTTAAAGAAATGTGTACTTCTTTTTAGCTTTCACCAATTTTTTATATCGAGTTGGCCTAAGGTTAAATTAGTGGTAGATTCGGGCTTCCAAGAAAAATTAAATCGGTATTACTATACACGATTAGAAACTATTTATAAATAAAAAAGTTATAAAATTGAGGGTTGTAACTCGATAAGGGTTGATGTTAAGATAAAAATTAAAAAAGTGGAAATAGAAAGGTTGTGGGGTACCGACAGGCACCGAGAGGTATCTCGAAAATTTTAAGGGTTATTTTACCGATTTTTTAAAGTAGGTGGTGGGAGTAAAAATGAATCAAGAAGACCCCCCCAAGGAGGAAATTTCACTCCCACAAGGAGGAAGCAAGATGGAGCAAGGAGGAAATCCCTTCAAAATAAGACTTTATAGTGGGAATTTATATGTAAAAACCTAGGTTAGAGTGAGAAGTGAGGAGGTTTTCGGACCATCGAATCCTACTACTCTAATTCAATCAATTTTTCAGTAGATAACGGCATTGCATATGATATGCGGGATCAAAGCGAATGCGGAAGAACTAAGCATACAGCGTCAAGAAAATAGAACGCTGCGCTAGCGCTTTTGTAAGAGCGGTCCTACGTCTTCGATTGAACACCGTCATATTTTGCCACATGTTAAAATTCCACGTTGTTCACGCTGTCGCTTCCTCCTTTTGAAGTCCAATTTATTTGATCCACGTCATTTTTCCATTTAAACCCAATATAGTACCTTCGGGTAAAACATCGGAGACGTTACTGAAAGTGCAGTGGACTTTACTCTCATAATACTGTATAATGCAACCTTTAGAAGTATACTGTATATTAACTATATATAGATGATGGACATGCAACCTGTTAATGAAAACCAGATCGATTTTTCTCATTTATTAGTTAAACCAGAAACATTAATGAAATAAATTCCCGAAGGAATTAATATCTCAAAAAAGAGAAGTTAGCGAAATTGCTGTTAATTATACTAATAACACTATTTTGCAATTAAAAGTAATCGTCTCCGTAAAAATTAAAATAAATTGTGCCTACTATTATTCCGTTTAATTGTTTTGCAACATGCTAAAGAAGAGCTGGATGCACTTCCGCTAAATAGAACAACTTCGTCAGACGGTAATGCTAAATAAATTACAAAAGTAAACATGGTTTGTTACAAAAATAAATTTGCGGACGACGTATCAAAGTCAACAATTTTTATACCGCAAGTAATGTTATCTTCTGTAAATCTCTGGCCTGCAAATCGAAACTATTTTAAAATAACAGCATTTTCGGTTGCATTTGTTCTAATGGTATTGGTAGAATTGGGTCAAGTGGCATTCTTTATTAAAAATGTAGATGATATTAAAAAAGTCGCATTAATTATGTCAACGATTTCTACTACACTTCAGGTACGTACCAACTTATTAAGCAAAATCTATAATGGTATCTGTAACTTTGCACTTGGCTTTGGAAGTTGTATTCTTACAATTACGTTCTGGAAGCCAGCGAATACTTCTTCATTCGGTCCAATAAAAGTCTATTTATTCATGAACATTTACAGAGAATCCTTAATCTACTGGAGGTCACTACATGTGTTCATACTGTCAAGTAATTCTATTACTAACTATTAGTACACTAAGGCTTTTTTAATGCGCGTACATTATATTCATTCAATTCAATTCATTCATTCAATCCAACTACGTACCTTGATGCACTCTTAATTTATTACTATACAGTTGTATCCTATATTTATATATATACACACACATATATATATATATATATATATATATATACATATATGTATGTATATACATATATATTGCTGTGATATACTCCTTTGAATGCGGGAACTGGGTCCTTTCAACAAAAAAATTCTAGTCCCACCGATTGGGCGTCATAAACTGCTGTGATCCTGGTTTCGCTTCAGCTGCTCACCTAATTTTATAAACCTCCTCATTCATAAAATTAAACAACACATTCCTACCACAAACATCAACGTTAACTCTATTTACATCAATATTCAGAATACATTAAATTTTCAAATTAAATTTCAGCATAAAATTCAGTTTTAAAAAGAATTTCAAGATTAATTTTATTATCACTTTAACGTGCATCCAGAATTAAAGTCCTTGTTGGATGCCTACTAATTAATATAACAATATAAGCAGACCGGAGTCTGAGTATAAAGGGAGCATCTACCACCCCTTTACGTTAATTAACCAGGTTCGTCTAATTGAGCTCAAAGACATACCCAAATTTTCATCATAATCCAGAACATCAATACTAAATACCCCTTTCTACTTAAACAAGCAAATTTCATCTTAAAATTAAAATTTTATGGTTAGTACAATTTCACTAATGTCCATTTAAAGTAAATCAATTATAAAGTTATTCAACACACACAAAAATGTCAAACAAAATAGTATAATTTACCTAAAGGTTACTGTCCTCGTAGCTTCAAGGTACATCGTCCCTTTAGTTAATCACACCATTCCAACAGGATTATATTTACGGCTTCTAATTCTCAACGCTTTTAAAATTTTCTCCATCACCATTTATTTAAAGTTGTTTCTGGGCTTTTCCGGAACTCATCTGTGTATATCTGACCCTTGTTTCGTGGATCCAGACACGTATTTGAACCATTTAATTATTAACACCCCGAAAATAGCAAAGAATTCATGCGTCTTTCACCAATATACGCCAAAACTGCCTACTTTTGTGTATACATTTGTCGTTGTAAATTTTGCTAATTGGTACAGTGATACTAAATTTTATTACCTTGTATCTAAGTGCACTGAAGTACATTCATGTTAGCACGTAAATAACAAACTATTTTGAATCACTAAAATATACGAGCAAAATTTTAAATTATTTTATCAAACTAAAATGCACTGTTTAACATCTTGAATCAAGTCGCGGATGTAAGAGCTTTTAACGCATCGAATAGTCAAAAGTCTAAGAGGCCGAAATTCATATTACCACCGGTATATATAGCAAAAGCCTGTCTGTCGGTCTGTTCCCCAAAACAGACAATTCTTAAGAATTTCTCATTCTATGTTCCCAGTCCGTCGCTCGCGCGTCGGTTTTTACGAATTTTCACTCGCCCCATTTAAATCTCAGAAATTCTCACACGGCACGCAAACATGTCCGAGAAAAACTAATTAATTTTGTACAGAAATTGTTGTTTCTACCTCTGATATTTGCATCCTATTTTCAACCAATTGTGACCCTCGTGACGTTGCTTAAATCACGCCTTTTACTATATGTGTCTTTGCTTGACGCATTTTCTTTCCTTTTCTAACCTGTTCGTATTGGTGCAAATTGTTATTCTTTATCATCGATTATATTATAGTCCATGTGGACTATCTGGGTTTAATAACCCCGTATCGCACATTCTCGTGAATATTAAGCCCCGGTTTCTCCAAGATTCTTTGAAACCATTTGTTATCTACACAATTTTCGCCGTACGTGATATTTAAACCACGCAGGTGTTCAAAATAATACCAATTCTCAGAGCTTTTAAATAAACCCTGTTTTGTATTTCGTGCTAAAGCATCTGACCGTTTCCAATATCCTTAGAATCGACATGTTTATCTAAACAAATTAAACTGAAATTGCCTTTTAAAATACGCAGGTGTGTTCAAACATCCTACTTCTAACTAACACTTCTAGGATTTTCATTTTATTGGGTTTTACAAGTTTCTATAGATATTATCTGTTACTAACGATTCAATTAACTTCAATTAAAATTGACTTCTATCCTTTCATTTTAGCGAATACAAGTTAAATATTAATTATTATGTGTACACTTTGTTTTACTACCGGTTACTTAAAATAGAGTTAATTAAGATAAATTTTGCACGTAATTTCCATTTGTTTAGGAATAATTACATTACACGCAGAGCTTTTTAATACTGCTTCTTTTGATATAAAGCGTCTTGTACATGATTTAAATCTCTTATGTTTAATGAAACTAATAAATTTTTATGCTTCACGGTTTTAATAACGCGTATTATCTAATAATATTCATTATACACGGTGATTAAAATTATTTGATGTGATTATTTAATTTTTTACCATGGTCTAAATATGAGTATTTTCCCCCTATTTGAATACAAATAATCCAACTTATTTGAATGCAAATATAAAGCATTTAGACAAAAATTACAAAAAAATTGCCTATCTCTCTACCCTTATCTATCTAACTTACCTACTTTGTCTCCAATCAAAAAGAAAATATTTACACCTACCTATATCCCTATCCTATTCCTAACTCTCACCTAATTCTATAAACTGAAATTATCCCTAACTTCATCCTATTTATCCATCTAATCCTATATACATCCTATATACCTATCCTATTCCTAACTTTTAACTAATCTTCACTATCCTTCACTTCCCCCGACCTAATCCTATATACCTATCCTACTCTTACTCTATTCCTAACTCTCCACTAATCTTATATGAAATATCTATACTTAACCTATCTTATTTTCTTCCTACATTTACTCTTTATTCTCATCCTAAACCTATTCCTAATTATCTCCCATATTTATCCTATACCTAGCTTTATTTTCTATAACCACTTACTTCTACTTTTCTATATACACCTATCTCTATTCTTATCCTATTTAAATTTTACTCTATTATACACCTATTTCTCCTGTGGTGCTGGTTCTCCGGTATAAGGGAATAGTAGATTGACGTGAAACCGTCCTCTCATTTCCCGTACCTACTTCCCTTAATAAATATGTGCACTCCCTACTACTTCACCTATCTCAAAAGGTCCCTCATATGGCAAGTGTAGTTTAGCACATGTCATCCTATCTCTTCCCTACTCTCAAGCTTTTTACTACTACCTGGTCTCCCACTTTAAATTTTACCCTCTTTCTAATTCTTGCGTTCATCTTCCTTGTATATTTTCAGCTCTCCTCACATCTACCAAAAGTTGTTGGAATTCATCGTCCCTAGGCACAATTTGCCATGGTCTTTCGGGATACTGTTGCTTGATCAGCATGATGGGACTGGTTTCTGTCACGGTACTAGGGTTTCATTGATAAAAGATTCAACCTTGGACAAATTGTCCTCCCATAAACGATGATTCCTATGTGAAGCTAAACGCAAAACTTAACCGTCTCTTGAATATATCGCTCAGCTGGATTCGCTTGAGGATGCCTTATGCTACAAAACACCACTTTAATGTTTTGCCTCTCCCAATAATCTCTAAATATTTGATTATTAAAATAAGTAGCATTGTCTGCTAATACTCGTTTAAAAGTTCCTACTTCCTACAAAATTGTTCCAATTTCTTGTTTGTTCCGACTGTGTTACAATCCCGAGTGGGATATAATTTGGTAAATTTCGAAAACACATCAGTCACAATCAGCACATGTTTGTGTCCCTTTGTACTTCTGACTAGATTACTCAAATAGTCAATAGCAACTAAGTCCAGGGATTTTGTACGTGTATACTTTGTACCACATCTTGACTCGTACTATTTTTGTACTTTCCTAAAGTACACAAGTGACAAGTGTTGATGACTGACTTTACTAACCCTAAGTCTTTAGTTGAAAAAACGTTTCCTAAAATTAACCATGTCTTTCGGATCCCTATGTGACCATATCTTAAGTGCAGATCTTTGATAATTAATTTTGCTTGTACTCTATCCACTACATACACTTCCAATTCTTGAATTTTTTACACAAAAGCCGTTTATCATATGGAAGTTTTAAATCCCGGTTCGTTTTCTAACTTCGTTCTAACAATCTGTAGCTCCTCACTCTGCCTCTGGTTCCTCAAGATCTCCTCTTCTCCATATACTGAATCATTTTGTAGTAGACTGTTCATGGCAATCATGATGTCACACGGTCTTTTGTTATCCATGTCCCTGTTTCTACTAAACGCGTCTGCTATAAAATTATTTTCTCCTTAATATATTTAATCTCAAAGTCAAACTCCTGTAGTAACAACCCCATCGATATACTCGATTGTTAGAAAATCTCGTATTCATCAACGCACACAACGCCGAATGATCCGTTTCGATTACAAAATGTCTTCCTATCAAAAAATTTTAACTTCGTAACACCAAACACCACTGCAGCCATCTCCTTTTCACTAATCGTGTAATTTACTTCATGCGGCTTCAGTGTGCGTGAAACAAAAGATATGGGCACCTCTTCCCCTCTTGTACTTGGTACAACTCTGCTGCTAATGCACTATCCGATGCATCCGTCCTCAGTACGAAACCAACATCAAATCTGGGATGCCTCAAAATTAGTTGGTCGTGAAATTGTTCCAACAGTTTTAGATATGCTGCCTCTTGACTTTCCGTCCAACTCCATCTTACTCCCTTCTTCAGAAGTTTAAACAATGGACCCGCTTTTTCAGCAAATCCCGGTACAAACTTTTATAAAAGTTAAGGACCCCCAAAAGCTCTTAATTTCCTAATGTTATTAGGTCTCGGATATGTCAAAAGTTCGGACAATCTTTCTTTATCGATACACATACCTTGAGTGTTCACCACATACCCCAGAAATTTAACGGTTTTGAAAAAATTCACATTTTCTATATTCAGCCTCAATCCTGCTAACTTAAGCTCTAATAATATCCGTTCTAAATGAGAGTAATGTTGTTCCTCAGTTTCACTAAAATTAAAATATCATCCACATAGTGTATGCAGAATTGCTCATATGCTCCTAAAATTGCTTGCATTGCCTTAATTAATGCTGCACTTGACGTTGACAAACCATACGGTACTACCTTAAAATTATAGATTTTTCCCTCTACGGAAAATCCTGTGTACCTTCTAGAATCTTTGTGTAATGGAATCAGCCAGAATGAATTCCTTAAATCTAATTTACTAAAAATAAACTTGCCACTTAATCTCGTCAAAAGCGTGTCCATGGATGGTGGACAATGGAATTGCGGTTTGGTCCGTTGATTAATTTTTCGTGCATCTAAACATAAACGAATGCTATCATCCTTTTTCTTGACTACTACCAACGGATTTATGAAATGAGTGTTTGATACCTCTATTATGCCATCTTCCAACATTTTATTTAATTCTGCCTTCACCTGCTCCCGATATGCTGCTGGAATTGGATAAACCTTTGCGTTGAACGGTTCTGAATTATCCACTTCCAATATGTGCTCATAGCCTAACGCTGTGCTTGCTTCTACCCCCACTAATTCTGCATGTTTTTGTAATAAAGCTTGAACCTCTACTCTCCTATCCTCTGGACATCTTATTGTGTTGATCTGTTTTACTTCATCATCCTCTACCTCTACTACATTAATATTCAACCCCGTGTCATCCTCTGTGACTTCATAACTGCCCTTCCATGGCACTACCCTATCTTTAATCCTTACTACCTTCCTTTCCATATCTATCAAAACCCCTAACTTCATCATACAGTCAACACCTAAAATGCTCTGAAACTTCAGTCCAGGCACAATTACAAACTCCTGTTCACAGCTTAAACCTCCTATATCTATCCTAAGCACCACAACACTATTTACTACAGCAAACTTCTTTTATTTGGAGCTACTAAATGACTAAGCTTTATAGGCATAATTCTATCACAAACCTTATCCCTAATTTTGCTGACGAATTCCTCCGATATTAAACTCGCCTCTGCCCCTGTATCAAGTAATACTTCTACATTATTCTCAAAAATTTCTAAATTAATAATTGGCAAACATAATTTTTCCTCAGTTTCTGGCTCTACTTCCTCCTCACTTTTGAAAAATTCACGTGGATGTTCATATACATTTACACTGAAATCTAGTGGTCTGTCGCGTTCTAAAAATCCTGTCCAGGTCTGTTTTCCCTATTCGGTCCTGGTCTAGCCGTCACCTCAGCGTACGTCCTAGGCGTTTCCACTCGTTCCGTGTCTGTATTAGCAGTCCCGCTCATGTCTGGTGAACTATTCATTCTGGTAGGTCCCGGTCTCTGTGCAGGTCCCCTTCCTAAACTATTACTCCTAACGTATGGTCGTCTCTGTTCCCAATTCTGTCGCTGGTATCCGTAATTATTCCCCCTTCTAGCATAGTTGTCCCGTCTATTGTCAAACCTAACTGTGTTGATCTGTCTTTCCCTATTATCCCGAGGTCGTCCACTACTTACGTCGTCGTATCTCTGCAGGTATTCTAAAAATATTTCTCTGTCCACTATGTTCTGTAGTGCTACGTGCTGTCTTATGTCTACCTCGAAGTGTCGTGATAAATACTTAATAATTTGTCGGTCCGTCAGTGGTGGGTTCAGTTGCTTTGCTATGCTATACTTGCGTATAGCATATTGCTCCTACTTCCTGAAAATTCTCCTTAAATTTCCTGTGATTAAGTCGTCTCGTACCTGGTCTTGTCTGTGGTCACTCCAGTAGTGCTTTAAAAATTTGTCCTCAAAGTCCGTGTAGGTGTCTATGTCCTGTCCTACTAAATTGTACCACGCTTCCGCATTGTCCTTTAATAAAGCCTTTATCGTATTTAGTTTAGTCTGTTCGTCAAATAAATTTCCCACTAGATTTCTTACACTATTAATAAAAATTTGTGGATTTACTCTGTTATCGCCATAAAACTTCATGTGTTGGTCCAATGATCCTCCACCTGTATAAAATCTGGGACCATCCCCCGTTAAATTTGACATGTTGTATTTGATACTACTAACTTCGCGTTCTACCCTGCCTAATTGATCCCTACATGAGTCCGTCACTTCAGTCATTTTTATATTAATCTCTTCTTCACAGAAAATGCGTACTTCGGATCTTAAATTTCCCATTTCCTGTCGAAGACCTGTAATATCACGCTCATTTTTTTCAACCCTATTTTCTACTTCCCCCAGTTTCACGGTAAGACTATCTTTAAATTCTGTAAATTCTTTAGTATTTTGTTCAATTTTCCCGCTTATCTGCTCTAATTTTTGGTTGGACTCCTCCCTTGCTCTACTAGATTCTTCGCTTAGCAGTTCTAATTTTCTGTTGGACTCCTCCCTAGCTAATCGCATTTCCTCTAACATTCTCATCATTAACTCATTTCCTTGATCCCCTGATTCCGTCCTCGACTGATCTCTACTGCCTCCAGCTTCTTCCATTTTCGAAATTTTCTCACACAATGCACTATAGTCACTTCCAATTTCCACTCCTTGACTCCTTAACCACTCCTTTCTCTGCATACGTTCTACTCACTCACACACACTCAAACTACTCTTAAATTTATACACACACAGAAACTCTCTCTCTCTCAGATCGCCAGTTTCCTGGAATAAAATCACAGAAATTTTATTTGGAACTCGAGCCCTCACGTTGTGGTCGCCATAAACTGCTGTGATATACTCCTTTGAATGCGGGAACTGGGTCCTTTCAACAAAAAAATTCTAGTCCCACCGATTGGGCGTCATAAACTGCTGTGATCCTGGTTTCGCTTCAGCTGCTCACCTAATTTTATAAACCTCCTCATTCATAAAATTAAACAACACATTCCTACCACAAACATCAACGTTAACTCTATTTACATCAATATTCAGAATACATTAAATTTTCAAATTAAATTTCAGCATAAAATTCAGTTTTAAAAAGAATTTCAAGATTAATTTTATTATCACTTTAACGTGCATCCAGAATTAAAGTCCTTGTTGGATGCCTACTAATTAATATAACAATATAAGCAGACCGGAGTCTGAGTATAAAGGAGCATCTACCACCCTTTACGTTAATTAACCAGGTTCGTCTAATTGAGCTCAAAGACATACCCAAAGTTTCATCATAATTCAGAACATCAATACTAAATACCCCTTTCTACTTAAACAAGCAAATTTCATCTAAAAAATATAAAAATTTTATGGTTAGTACAATTTCACTAATGTCCATTTAAAGTAAATCAATTATAAAGTTATTCAACACACACAAAAATGTCAAACAAAATAGTATAATTTACCTGAAGGTTACTGTCCTCGTAGCTTCAAGGTACATCGTCCCTTTAGTTAATCACACCATTCCAACAGGATTATATTTACGGCTTCTAATTCTCAACGCTTTTAAAATTTTCTCCATCACCATTTATTTAAAGTTGTTTCTGGGCTTTTCCGGAACTCATCTGTGTATATCTGACCCTTGTTTCGTGGATCCAGACACGTATTTGAACCATTTAATTATTAACACCCCCGAAAAATAGCAAAGAATTCATGCGTCTTTCACCAATATACGCCAAAACTGCCTACTTTTGTGTATACATTTGTCGTTGTAAATTTTGCTAATTGGTACAGTGATACTAAATTTTATTACCTTGTATCTAAGTGCACTGAAGTACATTCATGTTAGCACGTAAATAACAAACTATTTTGAATCACTAAAATATACGAGCAAAATTTTAAATTATTTTATCAAACTAAAATGCACTGTTTAACATCTTGAATCAAGTCGCGGATGTAAGAGCTTTTAACGCATCGAATAGTCAAAAGTCTAAGAGGCCGAAATTCATATTACCACCGGTATATATAGCAAAAGCCTGTCTGTCGGTCTGTTCCCCAAAACAGACAATTCTTAAGAATTTCTCATTCTATGTTCCCAGTCCGTCGCTCGCGCGTCGGTTTTTACGAATTTTCACTCGCCCCATTTAAATCTCAGAAATTCTCACACGGCACGCAAACATGTCCGAGAAAAACTAATTAATTTTGTACAGAAATTGTTGTTTCTACCTCTGATATTTGCATCCTATTTTCAACCAATTGTGACCCTCGTGACGTTGCTTAAATCACGCCTTTTACTATATGTGTCTTTGCTTGACGCATTTTCTCTTTCCTTTTCTAACCTGTTCGTATTGGTGCAAATTGTTATTCTTTATTATCGATTATATTATAGTCCATGTGGACTATCTGGGTTTAATAACCCCGTATCGCACATTCTCGTGAATATTAAGCCCCGGTTTCTCCAAGATTCTTTGAAACCATTTGTTATCTACACAATTTTCGCCGTACGTGATATTTAAACCACGCAGGTGTTCAAAATAATACCAATTCTCAGAGCTTTTTAAATAAACCCTGTTTTGTATTTCGTGCTAAAGCATCTGACCGTTTCCAATATCCTTAGAATCGACATGTTTATCTAAACAAATTAAACTGAAATTGCCTTTTAAAATACGCAGGTGTGTTCAAACATCCTACTTCTAACTAACACTTCTAGGATTTTCATTTTATTGGGTTTTTACAAGTTTCTATAGATATTATCTGTTACTAACGATTCAATTAACTTCAATTAAAATTGACTTCTATTCTTTCATTTTTAGCGAATACAAGTTAAATATTAATTATTATGTGTACACTTTGTTTTACTACCGGTTACTTAAAATAGAGTTAATTAAGATAAATTTTGCACGTAATTTCCATTTGTTTAGGAATAATTACATTACACGCAGAGCTTTTTAATACTGCTTCTTTTGATATAAAGCGTCTTGTACATGATTTAAATCTCTTATGTTTAATGAAACTAATAAATTTGTATGCTTCACGGTTTTAATAACGCGTATTATCTAATAATATTCATTATATACGGTGATTAAAATTATTTGATGTGATTATTTAAATTTTTACCCTGGTCTAAATATGAGTAATATATATATATATATATATGTGTGTATATACATATATATACATATATATATATATATATATATATATATATAGCTATGATAAGAGAGTAGCTTAAGGGTAGATTAACTTTAAGAAAATCAAATAATTCCTTAAATTATAGGAGTAAATCGACTATTCTACAAAAAGTCAATTGCGAGGCACTGTATATAAAGGATATTTGATTTAATGCATGAGAAAGAAGCTCATTTAGTAATAATCCGATAACATTTAATTAGAATAGTAATGTGTGCGTCGTATAATATGTCTAAGTATAATTTACGAGTAAAGATAAGATTTTAGAAGCAACTAATTGCAGTAAATAAAATTATCGGGGAACATAGATAAATTGGCCTTCCAAATATTTAATAATTACGTCGAAAATATCAACGCATCCATATGCATACGCATCTTAATACGTCACTAAAAACGTGACTACAAAGAATACATTTGTTCAGAAAACCAACATTCTGTAATAAACAAATAAACACCAGGCGGTTTAATTATATGATAAATCTTGGACTTTTAACGAAAAACATTAAATACGTGACTGAATAAAAGCAATAATCGGAAGTCCTAACAAAATGCTGTAATATACAGAACGCTTACGTGATTGATGGAGCATTTCCTGGAAGAATTAAACCAGAGAATTTGAGAAAATATCGAGTTGTGCCAGAGATAGGGCAAAGTACAAACCTTGATCAGTAAACACGCCAATGGAAACGATTGGTGGGAAGTGCTTATAAATACAATAGGAAATGAACAAAGGGTCAGTTCATATACAACCAAGCACAAACTATGCTCAAACGCAGCAGAAAATTTACGTAATGTAATTAAGTAGTGAAACGTTAAAATTCTGAATAAATAAAATTTGAAAGTGCAAAAATTTCTGCGACAAAAAATGAGTCGATCTACAAATAGACATAAGTTAAACAATTAATTAAATTTATTTTTAATATTTAACAAAACAGCGCTTTTTTTATTGGGACGACTTTTGTTGATGCCATTTTGGTTGTGACGGTTTTGTTGAGTCGATGTTTATGTCGACATCTAAGCCTTAACGCAAATTTAAAAATACGTCTGAAAGTGAGATCAAAAGGGTACTCAATGTTAATTTGAGGAAAAATACTAGAGATCAAAAGTGGATAATTCTGGTCAATAAGTAAAGCGGATACAACAAGGGATGCAGACCACAGACACTATGAGGGAACTCCAGTGACCATTCCAGGTTAGCGATTTTTAAACATTTTAATATTTAAAGACTGTTTCAAATTTAATATTTGTTATACATTATGTATTTGTAAGAGTCATCAAAGAGGTTATTCGAAAATCTGAAAACAGAGAAGAGCCTCTTAGAACGTTTGAAGATACTTGAGGGTAATTAAAAAATATTTTTGCTGGCTTTCAGGAAAGCATAAATTTGGTAAATATAAATATTTTATACAGAGGAAAACTTTTGACGTTACACAACATTGTACATATTATCAATTATTATATTGTGTGATTTTGAACTGCTTTATTTGAATCCTTTTAAAGGATAAAATAAGATTTATTAAGAAGTCGAGTATTCAGTAAGCTAGTCGTGGTAAACAAACAAATAAAATATAACGTACAAATTGTGGGGTTTAATAAAATTTATATCAAATAAAAATATCACATGGTACGCCCAATCGAAGGGCATTTTATAGCAATATATATATATATATATATATATATATATATATATATATATATATGTAAGTTAAATATTGGGGATACAGTCAGATTGCGTACTTATTTTACAAACAAACACTAGGTACTCCCATGGGAGCCAGCGTATCTCCCATAATTGCACAATATGTTATGGATGATCTACTAAACGACCGCATCACCAAATTTGATTTCGAATTTCCATTCATCAAAAAGTACGTTGATGATTTGATTTGTTGTGTACCTTCTGATAGTGAGGAATACGTACTTCAAATATTCAATAGCTACAATCCTGCCATACAATTTACCATAGAAAAGGAATCAAATTACTCAATACCTTTTTTAGATATGAAAGTGTTACGCACTGATAATATATTAATTACAGACTGGTATCGCAAACCGATATCTTCTGGTAGGTTTTTGAATTATTATTCGTTTCATCCGTTAAGCATGAAAATCAACACAGTATTAGGCCTAAAACGAAAAATTGAACCTGTTACACACCCTACCCTGCGATACAAAAATCTATTATTACTCAGAAACCTACTACTTACTAATTCATATCCGAAGCCTCTAATCAACAAACTAATTTTTAACACAACCGCAAGAAAAAAGACCACAACAATTGAAACTTTCTCCAACAATACTACAGACACTAATACCAGCTCCACGTCTCCAACAATGTTTATCGCACTTCCTTATATTGATAAACTTACCGATAAACTAAAACATCTTTTTAAGGATCTTCCAAACATAAAGCTGATCAAACAACCAGTTATAACTTTAGATAGGGTATTATATAGTAGTCTTAATGACCACACACCTACACTCCGACAGTCAGGAGTAGTCTACAGTATACCCTGTCATAACTGTAGTGGTAGGTATGTTGGTCATACATCAAGGTGGTTATCTGCAAGACTGACCTCACACAAAAGTGATTGCAAACTTAACAACAAAACATGCGCGCTTGCTTCTCATGTAATTGATACGGGCCATGTAATGAATTATAATGACACCAAAATTATATTCAGGGAAACAAACTATAGAAAGCGTTTATTTCTTGAAATGATCGCGATTTCTCTAGAAGACAACCCTATTAATAAAAAAGCCGACACACAAAATTTAAACAATATTTATTCCTACCTTATGACAATAATAAAGAATAAAAATAATTCCAAACTTCTATAAAACTACCAAACTTTACAGACTTATAACACCTTTAGTACAATACGATTATCTGTA
This sequence comes from Platerodrilus igneus, assembly GCA_036346225.1. Taxonomy (NCBI): domain Eukaryota; kingdom Metazoa; phylum Arthropoda; class Insecta; order Coleoptera; family Lycidae; genus Platerodrilus; species Platerodrilus igneus. Next base: position 5,974,746 of record JARFIW010001108.1, on the reverse strand, counting down.
TTTTTAAGAACTAGTATAACACATTTTATTTTCTATTTTTATTTTTATCAACTAGACCTATAATAACTATTTTACTTTAGTTCATTTAATATCTTTGCTACATTCACTTTAATTTTGCAAATGTTTATAAGAAACTTTTAAATGTGCACGTATGAACAAAAACCTGTCCATGTCATATAGATGTCATATTATGTTTGTATAATTGTAAACTTTATAATCGTAAGTAACTCACATAATTTTTTATATAAATGTTAAATAATAGATTTTTAGTATCCTGATGAAGAAAATAAACGATTTTCGAAAGCTTGAAATGGTTAAAAGAAGTTTATTCTAAATAAGTACGCAATCTGACTGTATCCCCAATATTTAACTTACATATACATTATAAGAACAGTCAATATTACTAATTTTATATATATATATATATATATATATATATATATATATATACACTATGCATATTTACTTAAAAAATTCAGCCAAATAATTTATTTCATTGCAACATGCAACATTCCATTTTTGTCCTTTGATGTCACTTAATTTTCAGTATAATTTAGTTAAATTGGTGATGGGTGAAAGGAAAGTACCTTACAGTCGGAACCACAAAAGAAGACCAAGATTTGATCATTTGTATTTGTCTGGATCAATATGAATTTCTGTAGTCAAATGACCATTCACAGGTGCGTGAAGATGGCCGTTCATTTACATTTCCAATGCTCCACCTGTAGGTACTACATTGGCCAGGAGGCGAGTTTTTTGTTGCCTGGAAATTTAGAATTTTGCCGAACCCTTGCCGTTCCAGGCAAGGTAGGGATCTTTAACGTGCGTGACAACACTCACACACGGGACCTCCATTTAACCTCTCATCCGAACGAGGGCGTAATTTTTGTGAAAAATGCTCACCTGTCATTTTTCAAGCAGTCGGCCGTGTCGGGATTTGAACCCGGGACCTTGGGATCCGTAGCCTTACGCTTACTACATTGATCCACGGCGACGCCTGCGTGAAGATGGCCGCAACATTTTTGAATTTTTCAAAAATATTTATGTCATAATTAGGCGCCAATTAGGCGCCATTTTGCGCCGCTAAAACTAAATTTTGCGCCGTCTTGGCAAACAAGTTATTAATAAAATAAGATTTTTCCGGCCAAGTTCACGAAGCCGCACTTTTCTTCAATTTTCAGAAAATCTTTATTCCATAATTTAGCGCCAATTAGACGCCATTTTGCGCCGTTAAAAACGAAATTTTGCGCCCTCGTGTGTAACAAGTTATTTAAAAAAAACTATTTTTCGGAACTATCTAAAAACGTGAAGTTGGCCGCGACTCTTTTGAATTTCGAAAAAATTTTTGTATCACAATTAAGCGGTAATTTGGCGCCATTTTGCGCCGTTGAAACAAAATTTTGCGCCCTTCTGTGTAAGAAGTTATTTAAAAAAAACTATTTCTCCAAACTAGCCAAAATCGTGAAGTTGGCCGCGACTTTTTTGAATTTTGAAAAAATTTTTGTACTAAATTTAAGCGGTAATTCGGCGCCATTTTGCGCCGTTGAAACGAAATTTTGCGCCCTTCTGTGTAAGAAGTTATTTAAAAAAAACTATTTCTCTAAACTAGCCAAAATCATGAAGTTGGCCGCAACTTTTTTGAATTTTGAAAAAATTTTTGTACCAAATTTAAGCGGTAATTAGGCGCCATTTTGCGCCGTTGCAACGAAATTTTGCGCCCTCCTGTGTAACCAGTTATTTGAAAAAAACTATTTTTCCGAACTATTTAAAAACGTGAAGTTGGCCGCGACTTTATTAAATTTCGAAAAATTTTTGTACCACAATTAAGCGGTAATTTGGCGCCATTTTGCGCCGTTAAAACGAAATTTTGCGTCCTTGTGTGTAAGAAGTTATTTAAAAAAACAATTTCTCCAAACTCCTCAAAATCGTGAAGTTGGCCGCGACTTTTTTGAATTTTGAAAAACTGTTGTACCAAATTTAAGCTGTAATTCGGCGCCATTTTGCGCCGTTGAAACGAAATTTTGCGCCTTTCTGTGTAAGAAGTTATTTAAAAAAAACTATTTCTCTAAACTAGCCAAAATCGTTTAGTTGGCCGCGACTTTTTTGAATTTTGAAAAATTTTTTGTACCAAATTTAAGCGGTAATTAGGCGCCATTTTGCGCCGTTGCAACGAAATTTTGCGCCCTCCTGTGTAACAAGTTATTTAAAAAAAACTATTTTTCCGAACTATTTAAAACTTGAAGTTGGCCGCGACTTTTTTGAATTTTGAAAAAAATTTTGTACCACAATTAAGCGGTAATTAGGCGCCAATTTGCTCCGTTAAAACGAAATTTTGCGCCTTCCTGTGTAACAAGTTATTTGAAAAAAACTATTTTTCCGAACTGTATATACATTCATATCTTGATTTATACAAAAATAGAAATTAGTAATTTTAGATAATAAAGAATATATTTTTTTTTAATTCAATATGGCTGCCAATGAACAGCATAGTAATGTAACTCTACCTAGTCTGTGCTTATATTGCAGGAAAAAGGTAGTAAATAAGGTTGTTAAGTGTTACACATGTGGTAATATAGTGCATGCATCATGTGGTGAAAGAATTGGAACTTATTTACAATTAGCATCAGACGATTTGGTATTTCAATGCAACTTCTGTACAAAAGATGGTTTGATACCTAATACTGAGAACACAGTTGTTGAAAGTTCTGAACTAAGCACAAGCAAATGTACAAGTGATATCACAAATGTGGATTCTGATAACAAGGTAATCAATTTTTTGAAAAGTGATGATTTTAATTACATTTTGCAAGATTTAGTAAATTGTCAAACTAAAGTATTATGCCAGCAAATTAATGAACTAAAAGTGGAAATGTGTATTCTTAAAGAAAGCAATATTGATCTAATTAAGTTGTTGACTGGTGATAAGGCAGCTCAACATGGAATATTCTTAAAAACTGGCAATATTAGTGGCTTATCTACAAATTCAATTCATAATACACAGCCAAGTAGCATTAAAGACCAAGACCTAGGTTTTAATGCATCCAAAAATACATTATTGCCTGATATGGGAAATAGGAGTAATTTGAACTCAGAAGTAATAAATGATTCCAATTTATCAAAAAGAAAACAAAAGTTTAATACAATTGAGAATAAATCTTCAGTATCAAAAGCTACTACCGCTAGTAATACAGAAATTTTACATAAGGCAACTTCTGAATTTTCTTTACAAGAAACAAATATGGTACAAAGCGCTAATACCAACAAACCATTAAAATCGCAGAAATATAATTCACATATACATTTTCCCCATCAAAGAAACAATAATAACAGTAATACATTGATAGATGAATCTTTTACGATCGTGCGTGGACGAAACAGATTTTCAAACCGAACTCCTCAACTAGTTGTTGGAACAGGCTCGAGAGACAACATTGAATTAAGCGCTGTTTCTAAACGTGCTTGGCTATTTCTTGGGCGTATCAAACAAGGCACTTCTGTGGAAACTGTTAACAAACATCTAACAAAAATTTTAAATGGCAAACTTTTCGTTTGTGAGCCCTACCTACTAAAGGTATTTATGCCTGTTTCCGTATTGGTGTAGACTTCAAGATTACGAAGTAATAATCAAGCCTGAAAACTGGCCTGAAGGTGCAGTTTTAAGACGCTATATTTTCCGTAGGCACGCCTCATATCAACAACCTGTATAGAACTGCTGAACAAGTTCACACAACGAAAGTGTTCCTGTTGGACTCAAAGATACACTCTTTTTTACCAAAATGTCAGAGGCCTTAGAATAAAAGTTTGTGCGGTTTCTCTTGCTATCCAGTCTATAGATTACGATTTTGTCATCTTAACTGAAACGTGGCTTACAGCAAGTATACTCAGCTCGGAGCTATTTGATAGTCGCTTTCAAATATATCGAAAGGACAGGGACTACAACACTTTTGGTTGTTCAAGAGGAGGTGGAGTACTCATAGCAGTTAACTCAAAATATATGTCAATTGAGCAGAAAAGTGGTAATAACCTAATTTATCAAGATATGTGGGTTAAGATAAAGACAGGTAATTCTCATATACTGCTGGGGCTGTATATATACCACCTGCTTCTCATGCACAAATATATCAAGAACTTATTAATAACATAGAAAATATAAAACGTGAGAATGCACATTGTAAAGTTTGTATATTTGGAGATTTTAACTGCCCAGATATAAGTTGGTATTATGAAGAGAATGTATTTGTACCTTCTCAGTTTAATAATCTGGCATCAGAAATTATTGTAGATGGTATGTATTACCTTGAAATGCAACAGTATAATGGTATTACTAACAATCAAGGTAAAATACTAGACCTTGTTTTTGCCGACAATCTAGATTTTATCAGTGTGGTAAAAAGTAATTTTGCTATATGCCCAATTGATATGCATCACCCACCATTACACACAGATTTTTCCTGGAATAGTGTGCCATTAATCAACAACAAAATAAATATAAAAGTTAGATTATTTAACAAAGCTGATTTTCCCAAAATAAATAAATTTTTACGAGAAACTGATTGAGTTTTATAAAACTTCCATCGATCTTGATACGGCAGTGCTATTATTCTATGACACTATACATAAAACTATAGAAGAATATGTGCCTCAAAAACTCTCAAACAGAATAAGTATCCGAAATGGTATAGTGCCGAGTTGAAATCCCTTATAGCCCGTAAAACTAAGCTGTATAAAAAATATAAGAAAACAGGTTTAGAGTATGATTATAATCAGTACTCCATTGCAAGAAGAGAAACTAAGTTCCTCATAGATTGGTGTTACTTAATGTTTGTTTCCAACACAGAGTTAATGATACCTACAAACTTGAAATACTTCTGGTCATACATCTCAGCACTCAAAAGGATACTGGGATACCTAAAATAATGTTTTACAAAGGAGTTAAATGGGAGAGTCCTACAGATATTGTCTCCTCTTTTGCAAAGCATTTTGAGTCCTGTTATCAAAAGCGTCACTCTGATTTACTACCAAACATTAGTATTCCAAATTATAATACACTATCTATGCATAATTTCACAGAAGATGAAATTCTGAGTAAGATTAATGCTTTGGATTGTAACAAAAGTGCGGGTCCAGACCCAATCCCATCTGTTTTTATCAAACAATGTAAAAACTCGTTATTAACACCTTTATGCGATATTTTTCAAAGATCCTTCAATGAGGGATGCTTTCCCACATTATGGAAACGTTCGTCTCTTTACCCTATATTTAAATCAGGGCAAAAGATCAGGTTGAAAATTATAGAGGTATCTCCTTAATATGTATTATGGCAAAATATTGGAATCTATTATCACAGATGAAATATTCTCCACCTACAAACATTACATCGCTATCGAGCAACATGGATTCTTTAAAGGACGTTCTACTGCTACTAATTTGACGATAATACAAAATTTTTTAATATCAAATATGGAAAACGGATTGCAGATAGATGTAATCTACCTAGATATATCCAAAGCATTTGACAGTGTTTGCCATGATATGCTCTTACAAAATTGAAGGCAATTGGAATAATTGGTGTATATCTTACTTGGATAAAATCATACTTAAGTGGTCGTACGCAGTACGTACATTTATGCGGTATCAAATCTTCAGATATTAATGTGCTTTCTGGTGTCCCACAAGGATCGCATCTCGGCCCCATACTATTTTTACTATTTATCAATGACGTAGTCTCGATTTTCCAACACTGTAAATGCTTATTATATGCAGATGACCTGAAAATATTTTCAATAGTAAAATGCCCACAAGACTGCGATAACATTCAAGAGGATCTAAATGAAGTGTCAACATGGTGTAGCAAAAATGGTCTGACCTTAAACACTGCTAAGTGTAAATTTATGCGTTTTCATCGCATTAAACAGCCAATATTATGTACCTATACAATACAAAAAACTGCAATTCAATCCGTTGAGTTGATCTGTGATTTAGGTGTAATGTTTGATTGTTTTCTTACATTTAATGAGCACATCAACAACATTACTGCTAAGGCATTTAGAATGCTAGGTTTTATTCGGCGACATTGTGAATATATTAACGATGTAAAAGTGATACAAATAATTTACAACAGCTTAGTGCGAAGTATTTTGGAATACAATAGTGTTATCTGGTCTCCCTCGTATGAATGTCATAAATATCATTTAGAAAGGGTACAAAATACGTTTGTAAAGTTTCTTTTATATAAGCTGCATTTTCCTTATGAACATATACCCTATAATGTTAGGCTCCAACTCACTGGTATCAAAAGCCTAGAAATGAGAAGACAAAAAGCAATGCTATTCTTCTTACACAAGTTATTAAACAATTTTATTGACTGTGAATACCTGCTGTCTAAGATATGGCTCAGAGTGCCAAGTCGCTTAACACGTTCTGCCCAAACTTTTATGTACAGTGTCATCGCACCAATTATGGTTGTACTGCTATTACTGAAAAACTTGCCATTAATTTTAACAAAGCACAAAAAAAACTGTCTAATAGTAACATATTTGGTGTTTCATTCGATACCTATAAAAAACAGGTCAATGAACAACTGTTAAATGATGTAGACAGTCTATACTGACTGATGGTTGATATTTTTCTGTATACTTGTTAGAATAGTACTTATTTAGAAACTATTTTATACTATTTTATTATGATTGTATGATTAGTGTGTTGTTCTTCGGTATATACCATTTGGGTTGTCCTGTAGAGTATTAATAATAAATAAATAAAAAATAAATAAATAAATTCTAGAACTAACGGACACAGCTAGTAAGCGAACATAATATAGTTGGCCACCAGCGGTGTCTTCTTATCAAAAATTAGCTGTCGCCCGTCTCTTCATGCATGAAGAATTCGTAATTTGCATATTATTTTTTATCATATTTTAAAGTATTACCATGGAATTACACCCCCTTGTTAGGAGTAGTTTTACATAATTTAAATACTTGATTAATAATATAATTTTATGAAGTTTCAAGTTAATAACAGGAAATAAAATTTTCATATCAACTTTCATTCTCTATTCTACACTCTTAAGAGTTGTTTCTTAAAAACGCTTATATAAGTATTTTATTATTTAAGACTAAGATCCTAAATGCCGATTTTAATATCTCTAACTGAGATTTTGTGAAAGTCAGCAGCGAATTGTTTTTCACTTGTATTTATTTAAATCTTCATTCTATATTATACTAAAATAAATCCTGTGTACTCAGAAAATGCAAGACGCTACTGGTTATAATGTATTTATTTGTTTAGACTACAATAATATTTCTATAGCACACTCCTTGTATGTAACGTTTTAAAATAATACAATTATCTCTCAACTACGATACTTATTGTAAAGAACGGTAATTTCTACATTGATGACACGCGTCTAAGATAGCCAGATGAAGTTTTCTTCAAAAAAATTGTTACACGATGTGCGTAAAATTTTATTTCAACGGCGCAAAGTGGCGCCTAATTACCGCTTAATTTTGGTACAAAAATGTTTTCAATACCCAAAAAAGTCGCGGCCAACTTCACGATTTTAGGTAGTTTGGCGAAATAGTTTTTTTTAAATAACTTCTTACACGGAAGGGCGCAAAATTTTGTTTTAACGGCGCAAAGTGGCACGTAATTACAGCTTAAATTTGGTACAACATTTTTTTCAAAATTCAAAAAGTCGCGGCCAACTTCGCGATCTTGGCTAGTATGGAGAAATAGTTTTTTTTAAATAACTTCTTACACAGAAGGCCGCAAAATTTCGTTTCAACGGCGCAAAATAGCGCCAAATTACCGCTTAATTGTGGTACAAAATTTTTTTTCAAAATTCAAAAAAGTCGTGGCTAACTTCACGATTTTGGTTAGCATGGAGAAATAGTTTTTTTAAATAACTTCTTACACAGAAGGGCGCAAAATTTTGTTTCAACGGCGCAAAATGGCGCCAAATTACCGCTTAATTGTGGTATAAAAATTTTTTCGAAATTCAAAAAAGTCGCGGTCAACTTCACGTTTTTAGATAGTTCGGAAAAATAGTTTTTTTCAAATAACTTGTTACACAGGAGGGCGCAAAATTTCGTTTCAACGGCGCAAAATGGCACCTAATTGGCGCTAAATTAAGGAATAAAGATTTTCTGAAAATTGAAAAAAAAGTGCGGCTTCGTGAACGTGACCGGAAAAATCTTATTTTATTAATAACTTGTTTGCCAAGACGGCGCAAAATTTAGTTTTAGCGGCGCAAAATGGCGCCTAATTGGCGCCTAATTATGACATAATTATTTTTGAAAAATTCAAAAATGTTGCGGCCAACTTCACGCACCTACCATTCACTTGCATTTAGTAAGATACAAAGTAATTAGATTAAAAGACAAATAGTTTTATTTTCGTTCATAAAATAACAAATATGCCTGTGCTTCAAGAACCCTTTTTTCAAGCATTTTTGAAACAATAAGAGTCATTAACATAATACCATTTTCCTAATGGAATTTCGGCGTTAGCTTTGGCAGCTACACACGGCGAGGACAAGAGTTATTTTACATATGCATCATAATGTCCATTGTGAAGTGAGTCGCCATGTTGCACAACACAAAACAATGTATATAATTTTATTTTGATATCGCTTTGAACAAAATGGCGTTAAATCCGGTAGGATAGGAAATTAAACACGATTATTTATAATTGCAGTTTGAAGTCTTAAATTTGCTTAGTAGGACAAGTATAAACAGTTCTTCTATTAGGTCCACCATATTTTTTTGTACATGAGTTGAAGCTTTATTTATTATTTCCAGTAAGATAATCACATGTCGTGAATTCGTTTAAACAAAATTGCAAAGAATATTTGCCTTTTTCACTTGATATCGTCTGTGTTCGAGATACGGTTAAAGTTTCTGTTTTCAAGTCAATGTTCGATAAAGGATATTTGCCCAAGTAGCGCGCATACATCAGGCGGGAGCTTTCAATTACCAACTTCAGGATTTAAATAATAAACCAAGTTGGGCGAATGCTACAGAAATGGCTTGTTAACAACAGTTTTATAGAAATAGTTTTGCAAAATTGCAACATTGGTCAAAAGTTACTAGATTAAACAAAACCGAATAAAACAAACACTTTTTAATTCATCCAATACGCCCTGAGTAGTCGAGCAACACCTTTTCAATGCTCCTCCGTAAGCTACTACATTAGCCAGGAAGCGAGTTTTTTTTACCTGAAAATTTTAAATTTTGCTGAAGCCTTGCCAAGCCAAGTAGGGAGGGATCCTTAACCCGGCGCCTCCATTTTACTTCTCAACCGAATGAGGGCGTATTGTTGTGAAAAATGCTCGCCAAACATTTTTAGCGAATCGTGTCGGGATTTGAACTCGGAATCTATGAAAAGATACAGTAAAATCCGTTTTAAAACATTCCCAAGTTTCAGTAGTTAGTTGTCGCGAAGCAAACAACTTTTTATTAGATTTTAATAAAAAAGACCGATTCTACTTACAGTTGCTCTGTCTGACCATCCAAAATTAGCCGTATATCTTTTGGATAACCAAACGTCTGCATCAGTAATGTCCAGATCAAAACTAGACAGGGCTAAAGAAGCTGGCGTTTGTGGATGGTTGTCACCTTGAACAGGTGTTGTGTGAACAGTAGGTAGCTGTTTATTGACGTTTAAACCTTGCTGAAGATCTTTTAAGACAAAAACAATCGCTCCTAGGAACTTACTTAAATTTTTACTATTCATTTATCGCAATTTAACCATCTACACAAACAAATCAAATAACAAACAAAATACAATTAATTTATAACTACACGTGAACCCCACATCAGATATTAGAATTACATATAAATTATTAATTTAAATTATGCGTCTTAGCGATGTACCGACTGACAGTCCTATTGCTACCGATGCGTGAGCTCGACTGTATGTGCTACACACGCAAACAATTATAATTGCGCTAAATTCAAGTATGTTAGAGGGAATGTAACAATATTGAGGATTCTCTGTAAATAATTGTAAATAAGTATACCTGAATTTGACCGAATAAAGAACTGTAAAAAGCACTTTGTTACACCAACAATAACACCTAATCATTATACAATTCATACGTTTATAATTTGTTTAAAATAATTTATTGTAGTGTATTGCCACAAATTGGGGTCTATTATTTTCAGAATTTTAATTTAAGTCGACCCTTACTCTTTCTGTCATTTCTAATTTGTTATGCTTTCTTTGTAACGTTTCTCTTTCTTCAATCTCGATATTCTCCACTTCTAAGCGCACCTATCTGCTTATTCTTGTATTTTATTAGACATCTTTAACTTTAATTAGTTTAGAATTTTCTTCTCTAGATCCAGAATCTTCCAAAAGATATTAAATTCTCATTCAGCTTTTTCTTTTACTTTTAATAACTATAAGTTTGTTCAATAACCTTTTTTTACAATATTTTGATATTAACAATTTTTGCTTTTTCTTTTGACTGTCTTATTGCTATTATCTGTGCATTCAAATAGGATTCACTTTATAAACGTTAAATTCTCAACAGGCTTTAAATTTGGTATACATTTTTCTGTATAGGTCATAGATTTCCAAATTTTTTACAAAATTGTTTGAATTTACCATTATTTCATCTTTTCTTCTGCTTTGGCTCTGAGCTGCTGGAGCAACTGTTAATATTTCAGTTAACGTTATTTTTGCAGTTTGCGAACTATAAAACTACCCTTACATTATTGACATTGAAGCGTAAGGTACCTAAAACATTACCAATTGCTATGAAATTGAAGACGACAACGTAGAATCTCCATTATTTTATTCCTAGATTAAAAATAAAGTGATATCTTTCGCAAAGTACGCGATCATTAGTGGTGTAGCATAAACTATACCAAGATGTATAGTTGGTTGCCTATAATCTATTAAATACTTTTTTAAAATTATCTTAAAAATAAACTTATGACTAGTTTGTAATAGTTTATTTCAAACTATTTTAAAGTTTTGCCAAAATGCACCATTATTTTGCTTACACATTTCAAAAGAATTTACGGTTGATATTTTTAGGCCCTCTGTAAATCTGCAGTACTACATGTATATTCTAAACGACTATTACGTATGCTGGACATCATTTCCTACGAGTTTTGGCCATCTGATTTAATGGGTTTAACTTTGGCAAGAAGCCTGAAAATAAAAGCCCGCGTAGGAGTGCTAAGCATGTGCATCATCTATTGCAGCGCTGTAATGTTTGGGATAAATTTTTTAACTGCCCCTCTGCGTGAAGGAGCTAGACGCTTACCGTTGGAATCATGGTATCCTTTTATATGGAGAGATACTCCAATTTATGAAATTCTGTATATATCTCAATGCGTAATAAACATTCATTTTATTGTCATAAGTATCTGTGGACACGATAATTTGTATTTGACATTTTGCATTAATCTAATCGCGCAATACAGAATTCTTCAAAAAGCACTGTATGTAAATGGAACTGAATGGGAAAATATAGTCAATCAGAGGATTGAAGAGCTTAATGGTCAAATTGATTATAGATGGAATAAACACCGTCAGAAACTACTGCTAAAATGTATTTGGCACCAACAGAGGCTAGTAAGGTATAAAACATACACGAACCATTACACTAAATATAAGCAGAAAAACAACAAAATATACAGAAGTGACTGAATTGGGTAATTACGAGTCAGTCAAAAAATTTTGCAAACACCAAAAAACTTAAATGTAATGCAAAAAACAAGTAGCTAATTTACCAGACACAAAATACTTTTTACCAAAAATGAGAAGTAATATTGTAATACGTTGCCTTATGCTACATATAAAATTTAAATGAGTTAGGAGGAATCAATCTTGAATGGGTAAACTTGTTTCTGAAACTCCGTCTATAATGTTAATTTTATGTATAATAGCCGTCAAAATTAAGACATTGTAAAAAAATTGTTAGTTCTATTTGAATCATAAGCTTAAAATCACAAAATTAAATACATATAGGAACTCGACTCAAAATTGTAAATTATTTTAAACCACAAAAATGTAAACAAAACATTCATAACTGTAAACTTTGACATTTTTAAAGAAAGTTTTCAGTATTAAGTTACTAATAGTGAACTCGTTAATATGCACCTCAAATGTAAGAATCAACAAATATTGATTAAATATATTAAATTCAATATTACATAGTTACAAATACAAAAAAAAACAGACATAAATTTAAAACAATGTAAGAACTCAAACGCTGACTAAGGGAAATTCACGCATATTATATTACAGATATGAGCTAATAATCATTTCATCCATACATTACAAGCTATTAATTTTATATTGCTGTAGACTAAGAAACACAAATGAAAACCTTATTAAGTCACCCAATAACAAGCACTTTCCGCGTTTCATTTTCATTAACTCAATTGTAAGATTGTGTAATGACAAAAACCCCGATAACATAAGAAATACAAGGGGCTTTAAAGGACAATAATTACATACGACGGAGAATGAATAATGACCTAATTGTGAACCGGCAATAAATCAACCTTAAAGTGCAGAGATATGCGCGACTGTGAAAAGGACGTTGGGATTGGTATAATGTGAGTTTTTATATGGGGGATTTGATATAGTGAAAATTTAAAAGTGAGATTAAAGGTAGAGTTTCAAGAAAAATTTGTTTGCATTTCCCAAGGGAAATGAGCTGCAATCGACATGTAATGGTGAAATACGCCCACATATGTGGGATAGTTTTACAAACGCGCGGCGAGCAAATATAATGTTGTGATAACCGTTTAAAGACAAAGGGGTTGGACCCTAATGAGTCACATTCAATTGGAACTTTGTGGTGTGTTTAGAGTAAGGGAGTTTTCTGTAGATGGATAATTTATTGGTTTCTAGAAAAAACATTGATAATTTTGGATACCTTCGAATTACATAGTGAGTAGATTGAGTTTTTATGTTTAAAAGTTATTATTTGTGCATCTATGCACTAAAATGTCTATTGGTGGTCATTTGTGTAATAAGGAATGAATTTAAATGCGAAAATAATTATTGAGTTAGACTATTTAGTGACGGAATTGTGCATATTGTTCTTCGAATGCAAATTTGAATCATAAAATTTAGTATTAGTTGAAGCATAAAAGAAAATTTAGTATTATGCAATTCAATGAAAGAATAGAACGGAAAAGTTGTTTTCTATGTATTATTACGTGCATTTTTAATTAAAATAAGATTTAAAATGTCACATGATTCACATGGAAAGCAAGAAAAATTTGAAATGAATTACTAGTGTTGAATGTAATTTAAAGTTTTTCTTTAGGCATTGTTTAGTGATACGGCGTAACTTTTTATTTTTCCTTCGCGATTTATTTTAGCAAAGCCTGGCCAGATTTGAGAACAGGAAATTACTTTTTTAGGAAATTTTGTATTTGTATTTTTATTAATACTAGTTTATGTGAAAAGAATTTACGTTTAGGTAAAATCCCACTGGTGGTATCCTATTTTGACCAAGCATTTTATTTTGAAAAGTTTGTTTAATTATAACAAAATTAATTAGTATTTGTAAGGGATTTTTGAGAAAGAGTGGATATAAGGTTATAAAATTTAGGATAACAAAGCAACAAAATCTTATGTGGAATAACTGTCATTTGTGTAAATATAATATCCTAAAGGCAATGCTGTGACAGACGGTTTGGCGTACCGCGATTTTGACAATGAAAAATTTTTTAGGGTAAACGCTAATGTGATATTGTCGGAGGCTTTCACAGCCGAGGTCACTATAAATATTTATGGTTCCGGGTTAGGACCGTGTCATCTTATAACCTAAGGTTGACGTTTCACCCACTTTTGTAATTGGTTTCATATGGACAAAAAATAAAATGAAATATAAATATAAAAATAATAATAAAGATAAGAATGATAAAATATTAAGTAGACAAGTTAAAGTGGTAAAAGTATAAAAAAGTTATTTCTGAACTAGCAGACTAACCTGCCCATTTAAGCCAAAAGGTGTCTTGTGGCAAAGTAATTGGTGAAAGTAGCAAAACTGGTAGTTTATGTAAGGTGAGAACTTGATGCATGAGTGATCATGAATAGAGAGGAGTGTGTAGCGGATCAGTGAACGTTACGGTTGTGCTTTTGTGAACATATACTTGTTTTCCAAATGGGTTTTGAATGTTAGAAATTTTTAGTGATTTCTACAGATTCTCTGATTTTTCTATTGTAGAAAAATTCATGTTGGTGTTCGACCACCGCTGAGCGATTGTACTGGCTTGTTCTTAGGCATCACTTATGCTCATTTAGTCTATTCTGTACTGACCGTACTGTTTTTCCTATGTATACTAAACCGCAGCTGCAAGGTATACTATATACGTCGGAGTCTTTAAGACTGTCAACCTCAAAAAAGCCCGAAAACAGTCAGGAAACCCAAATAGTGCCGGAGTCACCACTAATTACAGCACACTTACTATTCATTAAAGGGACAACAGACAAAAAGCTACAGAGTTCTACGAAAATACAAAATTGGTACTACATTCAACACTCATAGAAAAATCGGTGCAATCCTAAGGAATCTCAAAGATCAGAGCCCATTAGAAGACCAAGGAGTCTACGAAAGACCATACTCAGACTACAACAAATCTTACATTGGGCAGACAAACAGAAGCATTATTGTTATAAAAAAAGAACATAAAAACGCAATAAACAGAACGAAAAAACCTCATCGCTAGCTCAGCACTTCAGTACTATAGGTCACAACATCGACTTCAAGAATACTAGAACGCTATCTAAAATTGTGCACTAGTCCTCGAGGAATAGAGAAACGCCCACATAATCTCAACACAAGGGATGATTCTCAAAAACTGCCGCAGGTATGGAAACCAGCAATTACTAGTCTATCCATCGTTAAACAATCAGAAAGGAGCATGTATTCTAACTAGTATATATAGCAGGACAAAGGAACACTTTTTCATTCACTGCTCAACCTACAGAACCTGAAGATGACAAGTGTGATTTTCCCGAAACGTAGTTAAATTTACAGCGGTTCACTTCGAACCAGCCAGCTATGCGGAATAATACCTGGAAAATCGACGAAGCAGGCAACGTCCGCAGAAACTTCAAGATTAACATATATTTATATATATATATATATATATTTATATATTTATATATTTATATATATATATATATATTTATATATTTATATATTTATATATTTATATATTTATATATTTATATATTTATATATTTATATATTTATATATTTATATATTTATATATTTATATATATATATATATTTATATATTTATATATTTATATATTTATATATTTATATATTTATATATTTATATATTTATATATTTATATATTTATATATTTATATATTTATATATTTATATATTTATATATTTATATATTTATATATTTATATATTTATATATTTATATATTTATATATTTATATATATATATATATATATATATATTTATATATATAACTGTCATATGGACGTAAAATTCCGTACGCAATAGACGCAGGATGTCTTATCTAAATAAAAACCACTTGCTCACCTATTTCACTTGGAAAAACATTTACATTCTCCTGCTCGAACAAATTAAAATAGTATACTTTAAAATCTTTAGAGTACAAGTATTTACATATAATAATATTAAAAAATGAAAATCATTGCCGTACAAATCACACGAAATATAGAGCTTCAACTTACCCACACAATAAAGTTACTTGAATTTCTAGAGTCAAAGTACTCACCACTAAATTTATTTCTTTAAAAGTATACCTAGTCAAAAGATACGTGTAAGTTGCACTTTGTTGTAAGTAATATCCTAAATAAAGTTATAAATTAATTAAACCTTAAGACTACAACTTCTCAAAATAAAATTATTAAATACAAAAAGCTGATTTAAATATTTTCGTAAAGTCCTTCACTAAAAAACACAAATCTTAAAAGCTAATCTGGCCTTGATTTCAAGAGCATTGCAGTAATTCTAGGCCCAACAGTTTCTTCAAGTTTTAAACTTTCAGAACAAACTTTCTTCACAAGGATTCATTCTTCAATACAATTATGCAAGATTTTTAAACGGTCTAAGTAAAAGATAGCTACTTTGCAATGGATTCGTTTGCAGGAAAATCAAATCAAATAGATTTTAACAGCAATTGAATTAATATGAAGAGAAATATTTGATCTGATATTTACCAATTACACTACCGGGACTGGTGATAAAATTGGAAAATGTATGTCACCTAACTTTCAATTACGTTTGGCATTTTTGGCAATCACATCTGACAGTGTCAAGTTTTTGACTTATGTGTATGTATTAGCGAAGTAGGACTATATATGAAAACAAAAGTTTTATTCCTATTTTTGTTTTAATTGGTGGGGGTTAGGAGTGAAGGACAGGACTCAGCCCTCGAAATTTGTAAAACCATTAATCAATAAAGATTATGTTGCTGACGACCAACAACGATACACACGTAAACGATTACTTGAAATAAGGCGCTCAATCTTCTTTTACAGTTGCCACACATGCTTAGTTATCGATTGTTTAAAATTGATTATTTGGGAGACAAGTCGAGGAGCGTTTAGTTTTGAACATGTTGTATCGCGTAAAGAAAATTTATTTTTAATTTCAAACCGGTAGTTCTTTGACGATTTACTCAACATCACATTATAAACTCCTACCATTACTTTTCCTGAAAATACGGGGGTCAGCTAATAAGTACCGCATCTAAACGCATTTGCCACAAATTGAGAGTTTTAAAACGTTACAAAAATAAATTGAATTGTTTACTGTATTAAGTAGAAGCTTACATTTAGTCTTTGACCTGATAACCGTTAAGGCCAACAAATTTTTCATGACTGTAAAGCAGAATTTGATTTTTATTAAAGACCAGTTTAACGACTTGATGTTTTATTTAGTAGGCGACTGTTGCTTTAACATCGTTACCTGAGTTGTAATGAACTTCTCTTGGATACTTTTTAAGTTTAGAAAAACAAAAATTGCAAGATACGGCATCTTATCCATACTGGGCTCTCGGCCGAGCTGATTTTAGATTTATCACTATTTCTTCATATTGGTTCTTTAAATACACCTTTGTAACTGTCAATCATAGTCCTTTTTGTTTAATGGTTTTATATCTTTGAATTCTAGATATTTTCGGTATCATTGCATCAATAGGATATCTTTATCCAACTGTTGCATCTATATAAACGATGTTATACTATTTCTTATACTTGTATAATATTATTGCACGCATTCTATAAATTCTTTTGTTTTAGGTTTCACGAGGAAATCGAAAAAATTTTTGCCGCAAGTACTTGCATACAATTAATGTGCAGTGTAACAGCAATATGCGTTTCAAGCTTCTTAATAGCAATGGTAACTATGAGAAGACCTACTCAACATATAATGTTTTTTTAAATTTTTAGTCTTATTTAATACAGATAAAGTTTAAAAATGGCTCACCAGTGTTGTAGATAATTTAAAGTATATTTTAAACCACCCTTGCGTCGCGTTTGTGATATACGTGCACGCACACGTACAAACGTAAGCACACACATGCGCGTACCCGCATGCACTCACACACACTCACGCATATGCAAACCTCATGCATGAGACGCCTACTCCTGCAAACACCTGTATGCGCATACACGCACACTCACTTGTTTAAGTCTTGATTCTTTAACTACAGAGAAGTTATTTCTCGTTCATTTTCAGTGATATTTTTACAGATTGTAAGAATATTAAATATTTACCGATAAGAATAAAGGCATACTTAATTTGTTACGATACGTCGACGATTGCCACTCTCTGTCTCGTTCTATGGACACGGCTTACAATTTATTTAATAAATTGAACAACATGTAGTGCAACATCAACTTTACTATTGAGTTTGAAGTAAATGTATAGATCGGTTACTTGGATGTCAAGTACTACCGATTTTTGAGACAAATGTGAATTTGGAGGATTTACATGCTGAATTGACGTTGTGTTTATGAAATAATTTTTCTTTACATAGATGCAGAGTGACGTAACAGTAAATTAGTGCACTAGATAGCTTTAGGTGGTGCGGGGTGGGTTCTATAAAAGTAAATATAATATTTTTAGAGGTATACAGATTATAAAACCTTTACGAATTACTTTTACGTTTACCTTAAAAGGTTTTAAACTTTTTGTCTATAAAGCCTTTGAGCACCAATCCACCCGAGGAAAACCGCAAAACAAAGTCTACCAGGAAGGTGTGTTCAAACAATGCGGTTTATCGGTTATCACTGCAGTTGGAGATTGATGAAGCCTCGCAAACACGTTTCTCACTTCCTACTACTAGTTTAAAATAAACACAAATAAAAGAAGCTGTACTTGCACACCTAACCTATATAATCAAACATGATTATCGCAATAAACAAATGAACATATGTGTAGCTAAAAAAATAACAACAATATCAACAATGATAGACATTCAACCTATTTAATTTTTACGTACTATTTTACATCTACAATGACTTGAACACATGAGAATTTACGTGTTTACGCTTTAAATAAGTGTGCACTAATGTAATGTTCCTCTTTAATAATAAGTTGTACATATTCTTATTATTGCCACCAACCACAAATATTAGATACAAAATAGCATGTAATGTTTATAAAACGAATAGCAAACATTCAATAGGCTTACAATTTTTTATTTGTCATCAACAAAGCTTCGTCTACCTTCCAGTGCAGTAATCGTTGCAGGTAAAGTAATTACAAGAACTTGGTGTTAAAAAAAGTTTCCAACACAGCTCACTTTCACGCTTGACTGAATTTTTATATTCGAGCTTTTTGCGTTTGGAAACCCGTTTCCTAACAGTTCCGAGATTGCGTTAACTACCCAATTCTCAACCTTGTTCCGCATGGCGTTAATTGCGTGTCGATCGAATTTAAAGCCCTTCTGATGTTTAGTCTCGGATAACTGAAGATGATCTCTTTTATTATCTGTGGGTTTTATAAGTTTTAATGTAATAGGATTGTTGCACGATTTGTTGTTCTCACGGGATGGTTGGTCTAAGCTGTTAGATTTTCGAGGTCAATGTGGTTCTGTCCAAGTAAACGGTCATGTAGCGCCCACACTTTACATTTGATACTGAATGTTGCGTCTTTTGTTTATGATACAAACACTTTTTATGGATGTATTTATAAGTCTGTAGTTTTCAAACTTGTGTGAATTTGTACAAATAACTTTAATATGCCGATTATTCTCCGAGGTGGTTGGTTTAAAAAAATTATTAGAACAGAAATAACAATTTAAACAATTTTATTCACCAACAAGTTCTGGCTGTAGTTCACTACCTAATGAGCAAATCCATGTGATGACAGGCCATAGTGCGCACGTCAACAGTCCATGTAATCGAGCGCGAAGCAACTTGCTACTCGATTATAGACAGCGGAGCTACCGTAGCGCGACGGTTGTTTTTACACATAATCATCTGAAAGTCTTAGCTGACTTTCCACGTAATACTCATGATCTAATGCCTTTCAATGTAACAACCACTGTTGAACTCGTGTTTGCCAATTTTTGTCTCGGCAATCTGCACGTGCAGGTAAGAACCGTCAATTTTTCTACACGCATGCTATTTATTCTCTTGCACACTTCTGGCCGTGTGAGAAAAAATTATTAAAAGTTACTCATTCAAACAGAAACTTCCTGATAAGCAATTGTATCGCTTGAGAGCTTAATTTGCTGTACCGCTAGCAAAAACAGGTCCATGCACTCGTGAATCACGTCGTCGTAACTCCAGCAGCGAGTGAATACATAAGGCAAACTATACAAAATAATAATACAATCATGCAACAAATATTACCTAACATTTCTTAGTCGGGGGCCTTCTCGAACTAAGTACCATTAGCTACACTACATTTGATTTTTCCAATGCTCTACTCGAAAGTACTACAATGGCCAGGAAGCGATTTTTTACCTGGAAAATTTGAATTTTGCTCCTTGCTGTTCAAAGCAAGGTAGAGATCTTTAACGTGCGTGATAACACACACACACACATACACACGGGACCTCTACTTTACTTCTCATCCAAACAAGGGTGTATTTTTGTGAACATTTTTCAAGCGGACCGTGTCGGTATTCGAACCTGGAAACCTGATTTAAGCAAGGTAAGTTCAATTTTTACACCGGAACATCTTCGATTGTGCGATGATTAACCTGAAAACTTAAAGAAAGGCCAGACACAATTTTCCATGACGGAAAACATCAAAACGATGTAGAGAAGAAACAGCAATTTTCAGCTTAGCATGAGGTTCTGAACCGTTACTGCGTGTATAGATAAAATATGCTCGCCATCTGAGTAAAAAAACCTCTATAATTTTCTACACAAATTCCTACAACAAAGAAAAAGGTTTTATTCGAACTAAGTACTTCGTGTTTCCAATATTTATCGCTGCACGTAAGTTTTGACTTCAAATATTATCTTTCGAAAATAATAATAGCGATTCTATCATCGATAGAATCATTCCTAAAGCCGAAAGGATTGCTTGCCACGAAAACCGCACTCTATAAACAGGAACAATGGCTATCATAAGGAATAAATAAAAATCACGCCCTCGCACTGAAAAAAAAAAGTGCTTTAATACCATTTTATTCTTAGTATTATTTTATTTGTTGAACAACGTTCATCGTTATTACACCAATTTACGCCAACAAATTAATAGATATTATTCATTTCAACAAATGCAAATGTGCAGTCTTTTGTGCAAATATTCAATTTGGCGATTAGAAAGTACTCCTTCCGCAAACGTCGCAATAGCCACCGCAAGTATTTTCCAATATACATCCATATGCAAATAAAGAAACCGGCAAATTCCAATTGAATTGAATTAGTTAATCATACATGTAGAAAACGCATTTTATATATAAAGGTTGCGATGATACTTTTAAATAAATCGAGCATATCATTTCACAAAGCAAACGTTGCTGATAACCGAATACATTTTTAATGTTATATTAAAAATTCGAGATAGATTGAGGTACTTTAAATTATACTAAATATACTAATAAAATCTAAAGGGTGATGAATAAGTAATTATTTCAGTTTAGAGACAATTCCGAAACTTTGAACAAATTTGCAAATAACCGTAAATATAGTAGAGAATATGAAGTTTCACTGCATAGGAACGAAAATATGCTCGTGAAGGGACGGCACGTAACAATTTTCATTTGTGAGGTTATGTGCCAATTTCAGATAATTACTAGAAAATCTAAAAATCCACATTTCCTCAATTAATTATTTTTTTATATTGCTGTGCATTGTTTAAAGTATATGTGCAGTTTCTACTTGCAACCCGGTTTTCGTTACCGTAGCCAAAACCGCATTTAAAATAACAAGCGCTATCGCTTTGCGAGTGAACATAATAAGTCCCCAAAATTAATTGAAAATGACAATCATCGTATTTTTAGGCAGACACTATATACGTCGTTTAAACAGGTGCCCTCAAGTTCAAGGACAACATTTTGGACAATTACTGTAATGTTGTTATATACAAAAATTTTAAAATAAAATGTAATAAAACTCGATTGCATGTAACGGTCTTTAAGCGAGGGCTGTAGCGCCTTATGAAGAAATTTTCGGTTATAGGTTCTTATACTCAAATGTCTTATGGTTGCTTCAACCCTTAGAAACTTAAGATTCCATAATTCTGCATGGCCCCGTAATTCATAAATAAAAGAACATTTAATCTTCATTTACAACTTTTTCTATCGAATCACCCAACTTTTCATAACTTTAACCGAATTGAGGCATCTTTGTTCGATTAAACTGAAATTTTGCACAAATCTTTTTCTCTCCAAATGAAACAACTTTAAAGGGCATCCCGAAAAGGAATTTGAAAAGGAATTTGAAAAGGAATTTTCGTTGAGTATAAATAAGGTTCACTTCTCTTTGATTATATTTATCGTCGTTTATAAGTCTTGTAACAATTTTCTTTATTTCTGTTCTAGACCAGCGAAGGGCAGCTAATTCAACTAATTTCATATTGCCTAGGACATATTCTACAACTATTTATGTTCTGTGCTCCTGCAAATGAACTGACTTATCAAGTATAACCAAAGGTAGCTTACAAATACGTACATTATATTCTTATTTCAGAGTTCTGCATTATCCAGTTGCATATTTGAAAGTGGTTGGTACAAGAAAAATTTTCGAATCCTAAAAAATGATTTCTTGATTCTCATGACATATTCACAAAGGCCTAGAAGTATTAAAGTACTTAGTGTAATTGAATTGAATTACGCTAGCTTTCTTTCTGTGAGTGATAAGTAAAGAGAATTAACAATTAATATTTCTTAATTTAATTTTAGGTACTGAAGATGTCTTTTTCTTTTTACACACTTCTGACTAAAATTGTAAAAAAGTAGTATTTTGCTTGTAATCAATTAATGCATTTATAATATATTTTAGTTTGAACACTGATATGCCACATAAGACAGTGTTTTTTGACTTATTTGGTACTAGCATCTTTTAAAAAGCAAAAAAAAAGTAAAAAGCTTACCATCTTTACAACTCTATAATTAGCCATCCGAATACCTTTCGTAAACTGAATCTGGTAGCAAACAACACATTTTGGACTTCCATCTTGTAAAAGAAATCCAAATTTTAAAATGCTCGTCATATGACCTCACCTTTTATCTTAGTCACAAGCTCAACTATAGTTTGACGCAGTTATCTACTTTCTCATATTCTGAGACAGGGTCCTCGTAGGCAGGTGTACAAAGCGTGCAGTGCACGTGATCGGAATATACAGGGCGGCTTCGTGGGTTACTTAGGTTTGCGTAAGACTACTTATTCTATCTCCAGTTTGATTCCCGACATGGACCGCTTGAAAAATGTTAGGATAGCATTTTCCACAAAAATACGCCTTCGTTCAGATGAGAGGTCAAATTTAGTTACCGTGTGTGTATTGTTACGCACGTTTAACATCCCTACCTTGCCGGGAATGACAAGGGTCCGGCAAAATTCTAAATTTCCAGGTAAAAAGCTCGCTTTCTGGCCAATGTAGTATTTTTGAGTGGAGGACTGGTAAGTCAAATGTGCGGTAAAAAATATAAGGGCCACTTAATCACTGCCACAAAAATAAAGAAAAATACATTTAACGAAAATTGGACATTTGTGGTAACACCTAAAAAATTGTTACGTGTGAAATGAGCGTTACGTTATAAATTTAGATTTGCCCAGAAGGAACAAAGACCTCGTAACGATTTTAATGATGCACCGGCTAACTACAGTGGTGTTGATTAATAAAATAATAGAAATAAATATAAAATACAAAAACTACCTTACAATAACCACTTACCTTGAAATGTTTTTTCTATTGCCATAATTAAGAGGCGTCAAATCGTCTCGTCTTAAAAACCCCTTTCGATATTCTCCTTACACGGAAGACGGTTATTCGGAATAGGTTTCCTTTGCATTTCGTTTCCTAAATTCATCACATAATACGTTACCTTGTTCTATAACACCCTAAAAGCACTAATTAAATTTTGTCAAATTAAAAAAAATTGTAAAATAAAAGGGCCTTTCCTCAGATACTACTGTATCACTGGGGTGGCTGGATATCCTTTCACACATTTATTTTATTTTACCTGGTTCATAAATAAGTCCAAATAAAATACATTAAATAAATAAGAATACAGATATATTTCTAAAAAAACCTAATATCTCCCAACGTCAGACTTGCCAGGTAATACTAAAATAACCTAAAAAAAAAACAATAAATCAATCAACAATACTACTT
The DNA here is from genome assembly GCA_036346225.1 of Platerodrilus igneus. Taxonomy (NCBI): domain Eukaryota; kingdom Metazoa; phylum Arthropoda; class Insecta; order Coleoptera; family Lycidae; genus Platerodrilus; species Platerodrilus igneus. Next base: position 5,950,977 of record JARFIW010001108.1, on the reverse strand, counting down.
CACCAGTATTCCAATTTCCAATATTTCTGAAAATGCCCTTAATAACAATACATAGAAAACAATTAATTACCAACTTTTTCGTTTATCATTCTATTGTACTTCCAAAATACTAAAGTTTCGTTCTTTAACTAATTCTAAATCCGACCAATAAAGCTTACAATTAAAATGAATACTCTTATATTTCTTAATATTTTAAAATGTTACAAACCACTTTTTCTAATAATATTATGTTTAATTTTAACCAAACCTAGTTCCGTCACTAATTCATAGTCCAACAAAATAATTATTTTCATATTCTGCTAATTTCCTACTACATAAATACCAACTATTAACAACTTACATTTAAAATCCACATGTACATAATTATAAATTATATAAAAAAAACTCAGCTTTTCTCATGGTTTAGTTCATCTTTTAAAAGTTTTAAAACGTACAGAAACAACGATTCTAAGTTTTCTTTAAAACATCGGCTCCTTTAACACAACATAAAATACAAAATATTTCTGGGACGAACTCTCGAATTCTCAACCCCTTTACCTAGTTTTCATGACTTTAATTTCACGAACCCGTGATAAAGCACACCATGCACTTACAAGCGTAGTTGAAAAATAATAAGTAGCGCGCTACGTTTTGCCTCCTGCGAAAAATCTACGATCACATCTTCAAGCAGTGTTATTTCCGATTTCCTTTTCGCTTTCAAGCTTAGTCGTTATATAATATTTCTCGCTTCTTGTAATGAATGCTAATCGTCGTAAAAATGCAGTTGATATAATGTAACATTTTTAATCTATGTTGAATAAAAGTTATTGTCACCTTAATTATGTAAAAGTACAACTTTGTATGTAATTTGTGTTATTTGTTATAATATGCTATCATTTTAACCTTTTAATAATCAGAACGGACGACAACTGTCATATTAGAAATTATTTTTATGCGAAGTACATGATAGTGTCTTGTGATATTAAGATTTTTTTGTGATTTTAAATAAGTCATCGTCTTGGATTATTACGTTAACAATGTATTTAAAAAAATAGTGTTGCACCATATTATTTGAATTATTTTACAGAAACAAAAATTAAATGCCATGCTTAATTACGAAGATATTTCAACAGTAATACGTTTGATCGGCGTAGCCACGATTCCTTTTTATGAAAACGAAATTAATTTGTGCATTTTGTTTGTGTAAGTGGTACTGAGCAACTGTGAAAAATATTTGTTGTTTACTCCTTTTCTAAGTGTTGTGACTGAATTGAAAATGACATATATGATAGAAAATCCGTCCAAAAGTAATGTGCGCGCCGTTATTATGTTTGTAGTTGCTGAAGGGCGTCAACTAATGAAAATTTGTATGAGAATGAATGCTGTTCTATGGTGACAATAATTATACTCATACGGTAGTGGTTGAAAGGTGCAATAAATTTCGACAGGTAAGAGATTCCACTAAAACCTGCACGTATTCCAACAGTAGATGAAAATGTGAGACAACTGGAAACTGCATTGCGCGCAATTAGATGCATCAAAGTTAGAGAATTTTCTCAAATGTTGAGCATCAGTGTAGGAACTGTCTATTCCATTATTCATAGTCTTGGCTATCACAAAAATGCCATGTCCTTGATTGTTTACTGATGAGAAGAATATGCATTCGATTTTATCAATTCTACATTTGATGCGCTATCAACGACAAAGTAATATTTTTCTACACCAAATTGTTGCCGGTGATGAGTCATGTTGTTATTACTACGACCATTAATCCAAATGTCAGAATATGCAGTGGAAGCGTACGTAATCCCGAAGGAGAAAGAATTTCGATTTCAATCTTCGGCAGAAAAAGAAGTGTTGATTTTTTGATTACTAGGGTGTAATGTTTTGGATTTTAAAGCATCCGGTGTCAACATTAACGCTAAGCACTATGCTGTCATTGTAAAAGCTTACGTGCAAGCATCAAAATTAACCGTCCCCAGATACTCACAAATGGTGTCATGTCTTTGCATGATAATACTCAACCCCATGTAGCGCTGATAATTCAAGGTCTACTTCGTCGTATGAAATAGGAAGTTTTACAACATCCAGCTTACAGTCCTAATTTGTCCTCATACGATTTTCATGTCTTTGACCCATTAAAACAATTGTTAAGGGACGGCGGTTTGATTCAGAAGCTGAGGTACAGATTGCTTTAATGGCATAGTCAAGCGCAAACGAGCAGCTGACTATATTTCCGCGGTTTTGTAATAAAAAAGCTAATTGGGAACGGTTAAAATAAAAATTTGGCAAGAGCATCTCCGCGCTCGAGAACGAGCTATTGAACTGCCGAGAGGCCGTTCAAATAGAAACACTTGCGAAAAAATTAAACGACGCGCTAGTAGACGCGTCGTCGTACTCCATGAGGCGAAAAAAAACATTTAAAGACAGCGCACCCTGGTGGACCCGCGAATTATCCACCAAGCGGGCAGAAACGCGTAACCTATGGCACCGCTTTCAACGCGCCTCGGGAGAAATAAGAAAACAACGGAAAATTGAAAATAATCAAAGCAACCGCGAATTTTGCACGCAAAAAAATCGCGTTCGGTAACATAAGAAAAACAAATCGCGAATACACGGAAGGATTTAAAACCACGGCAGAATATCTACTACAGAAATTCTTCCCATAGGATAATCCCGAGCAGGATGAAGGCTCGCATGCTCTAGTACGTCGGGAAGCTACAGAGGCGCAAGGGACAGGCAGATAAGGCAATCCTAGTTCACGAGACCGTAAGGGCTTTTAGGAGAATGAACCCTAAGAAGGCACCGGGGCAAGATATAATCACTTCATATGCAGCACTGGAGGCGTGTCTGTTAGCCTTGTATGTCCTTGCCGGGTTATTTAATCTTTGTTTAGAAAGAGGCGTATTTCCTCGTTGCTGGAAAGTCCAAAACGTAAAATTTATACCTAAATGCAAAAAGACGGATGCGTCAGACGCGGGCAGCTATCGTCCAACTAGCTTGCTACCGGTGCAAAAAAAGCTATCGATCCCGTTATGACTACGCGAGTTGAGCACTTAGTGCGAGACAGCAGCGGTTTTAATAACCGACAGTTCGGTTTTATGGAGGGAAAGTCGATTATAGACGCATTAGAGTTCATTGTCGGGTAAATTAGCAGGCGAGAGATGCAAAGCAGCAGTGTGTCGTTGTTGCTTTGTACATTTTAAGAGCATTTGATGCTGTCTGGCGGGCATTGATCGTTTGCAAATTGGAAAGAAGGGATTGTCTGTGAAACTTGATGTCTTTGGTCAAGAGTTATTTCTCAGGGCGATTGGCATAGGTTGAAGTTTTGTCGCGCGAGGTAGAAAGGGGATACCCGCAGGGGTCATCCTCTGGTCCCACATTTTGGAAGTTGTTGTATGAGAGCATTTTTAGGGTAAGGTTGTCACGGGACGCTCAATCGTTGGGTTTGCGGATGATACACTTTTAATTATCAGATCGCGATTACTAATGGATATGCGCACAAAACCGAACGAGGCGCTTAATAAGTTTCACGAATGGTCGCAGCGGGCAAAGTTAAAATTTAATACGTTGAAATCAGAGGCGCTTCATTTCGGGACGAAACTTGGGCAGCGACCCCCTAGGCTAGAGCTAGGAGAGAAGAAAATCCCATGCTCACATACGTCGGTGTTAAGATCGACAATAAATTAAATTAGAAAGCGCACGCACAGTACCTAAAAAGTAAGGGTAACGAAATATCAAATAAAATGATGGCGGTGGCAAAAATAAATTGGGGTTTCAGGGGCGAATCGCTTAGGACAGTTTACTCCGAAGCAATAATTAGCCATTTGAAAACCTTTCGCAAACAGAATCTGATAGCAAACAACACATTTTGGACTGCCATCCTGTAAAAGCAATCCAAATTTTAAAGGTACTGAGGTACTATATTTCCGCGGTTTTGTAATAAAAAAAGCTAATTGGGAACGGTTAAAATAAAAATTTGGCAAGAGCTTCTCCGTGCTCGAGAACGAGCTATTGAACTGCCGAGAGGCCGTTCAAATAGAAATTGGGAGCGGTTTAAAGAAAAAATTAGCAAAAGCATCCCCGCGCTCGAGAACCAACTATCAATCTGCCGAGACCCTGTTGCGAAAAAATTAAACGACGTGCTAGTACACGCGTCGTTGTACTCCATGCCGGGAAAGAAAACATTTAAAGACAGTGTACCCTGGTGGACCCGGGAACTATCCATCAAGCGGCAAAAACTCGTAACCTATAGCGCCGCTATCAACGCGCCTCGGAAGAAATAAGAGAACAACAAAGAATTGAATATATTCAAAGCAACCGCGAATTTTGCACGCAAAAAGATCGCGCTCGGTAACATAAGAAAAACAAATCGCGAATACACGGAAGGATTTAAAACCACGGCAGAATATCTACTACAGAGATTCTTCCCATAGGATAATCCCGAGCAGGATGAAGGCTCGCATGCTCTAGTACGTCGAGAAGCTACAGAGGCGCAAGGGACAGGCAGATAAGGCAATCCTAGTTCACGAGACCGTAAGGGCTTTTAGGAGAATGAACCCTAAGAAGGCACCGGGGCAAGATATAATCACTTCATATGCAGCACTGGAGGCGTGTCTGTTAGCCTTGTATGTCCTTGCCGGGTTATTTAATCTTTGTTTAGAAAGAGGCGTATTTCTTCGTTGCTGGAAAGTCCAAAACGTAAAATTTATACCTAAATGCAAAAAGGCGGATGCGTCAGACGCGGGCAGCTATCGTCCAACTAGCTTGCTACCGGTGCAAAAAAGCTTTCGATCCCGTTATGATTACGCGAGTTGAGCACTTAGTGCGAGACAGCAGCGGTTTTAATAACCGACAGTTCGGTTTTATGGAGGGAAAGTCGATTATAGACGCATTAGAGTTCATTGTCGGGTAAATTAGCAGGCGAGAGATGCAAAGCAGCAGTGTGTCGTTGTTGCTTTGTACATTTTAAGAGCATTTGATGCTGTCTGGCGGGCATTGATCGTTTGCAAATTGGAAAGAAGGGATTGTCTGTGAAACTTGATGTCTTTGGTCAAGAGTTATTTCTCAGGGCGATTGGCATAGGTTGAAGTTTTGTCGCGCGAGGTAGAAAGGGGATACCCGCAGGGGTCATCCTCTGGTCCCACATTTTGGAAGTTGTTGTATGAGAGCATTTTTAGGGTAAGGTTGTCACGGGACGCTCAATCGTTGGGTTTGCGGATGATACACTTTTAATTATCAGATCGCGATTACAAATGGATATGCGAACAAAACCGAACGAGGCGCTTAATAAGTTTCACGAATGGTCGCAGCGGCCAAAGTTAAAATTTAATACGTTGAAATCAGAGGCGCTTCATTTCGGGACGAAACTTGGGAAGCGACCCCCTAGGCTAGAGCTAGGAGAGAAGAAAATCCCATGCTCACATACGTCGGTGTTAAGATCGATGATAAATTAAATTAGAAAGCGCACGCACAGTACGTAAAAAGTAAGGGTAACGAAATATCAAATAAAATGATGGCGGTGGGGAAAATAAATTAGGGTTTCAGGGGCGAATCGCTTAGGACAGTTTACTCCGAAGCAATAATTAGCCATCTGAAAACCTTTCGCAAACAGAATCTGATAGCAAACAACACATTTTGGACTGCCATCCTGTAAAAGCAATCCAAATTTTAAAGGTACTGAGGTACTATATTTCCGCGGTTTTGTAATAAAAAAAGCTAATTGGGAACGGTTAAAATAAAAATTTGGCAAAAGCTTCTCCGTGCTCGAGAACGAGCTATTGAACTGCCGAGAGGCCGTTCAAATAGAAATTGGGAGCGGTTTAAAGAAAAAATTAGCAAAAGCATCCCCGCGCTCGAGAACCAACTATTAATCTGCCGAGACCCTGTTGCGAAAAAATTAAACGACGTGCTAGTAGACGCGTCGTTGTACTCCATGCCGGGAAAAAAAACATTTAAAGACAGTGTACCCTGGTGGACCCGGGAACTATCCATCAAGCGGCAAAAACTCGTAACCTATGGCGCCGCTATCAACGCGCCTCGGAAGAAATAAGAGAACAACAAAGAATTGAATATATTCAAAGCAACCGCGAATTTTGCACGCAAAAAGATCGCGCTCGGTAACATAAGAAAAACAAATGGCGAATACACAAAAGGGTTTAAAACCACGGCAGAATATCTACTACACAAATTCTTGCCATAGGATAATCCCGAGCAGGTTGAGGGCTCGCACGCTTTAGTACGTCGTGAAGTTACAGAGGTGCAAGGGACAGGCAGATAAGGCAATTCTAGTTAACAAGGTCGTAAGGGCTCTTAGGAGGATGAGCCCTAAGAAGGCACCGGGGCAAGATAGAATCACTTCTGGAGGCGTGTCTGTTAGCCTCGTACGTCTTTGCCGGGTTATTTAATCTTTGTTTAGAAAGAGGCGTATTTCCGCGTTGCTGGAAAGTCCAAAACGTAAAATTAATACCTAAATGCAAAAATGCGGATGCGTCAGACTCGGGCAGCTATCGTCCAATTAGCTTGCTACCGGTGCTGGGGAAAGCTTTCGATCGCGTTATGACTACGCGAGTTGAGTACTTAGTGGGAGACAGCGGCGGTTTTAATAACCGACAGTTTGGTTTTATGGACGGAAAGTCGATTATAGACGCATCAAAGTTCGTTGTTGGGGAAATTAAGCAAGCGAGAAATGCAAAGTAGCAGTGTGTCGTTTGTTGCTTTGTACATTTCAAGAGCATTTGATGCTGCCTGGCGGGCATTGAATCGTTTGCAAATTGGAAAGATGGGGTTGTCCGTGAAACTTGATCAGAGTTATTTCTCAGGGCGATTGTCACAGGTTGAAGTTTTGTCGCGCGAGGTAGAAAGGGGATACCCGCCTAGGTCATCCTCTGGTCCCACATTTTAGAAGTTGTTGCATGAGAGCATTTTTAGGGTAAGGTTGACCACGGGACGCTCAATCGTTGGGTTTGCGGATGATACACTTTTAATTGTCAGATCGCGATTACTAATAGATATGCGCACAAAACCGAACGAAGCGCTTAATAAGTTACACGAATGGTCGCAGCAGGCAAAGTTAAAGCTTTATTACGGGACGTAACCTGGGTTGCGACCCCCTAGGCTAGAGCTAGGAAGGAAGAAAATCCCATGCTATCACATACGTCGGTGTTAAGATCGACAAAATTTAAATTGAAAAGCGCCCGCACAGTACGTAAAAAGTAAGCGCAGCGAAATATCAAATAAAATGATGGCGGTGGCAAAAATAAATTGGGGTTTCAGGGGCGAATCGCTTAGTACAGTTTACGCCAGAGCAATAATTAGCCATCCGAAAACCTTTCGCAAACAAAATCTGATAGCAAACAACATATTTTGGACTGCCATCCTGTAAAAAAAATCCAAATTTTAAAATGATCGTCTTATAACCTCGCCTTTTTATTCACAGTTTCTTTATTTTTTCTTAGTCACAAGCTCAACTATAGTTTGACCAAACTATCCACTTTCTTATGTCCCGAGACAAGGTCCCCGTAGACAGGTGTACAAAGCGTGCAGTGCAAGTGATCGGAATATACAGGGTGGCTTCTTGGGTTACTTAGGTTTGCGTAAGACTACTTATTCTAAGATTGCCAGTTTGATTCCCAATATGAACCGCTTGAAAAGTGTTAAGATATCATTTTCCACAAAAATACGCCTTTGTTCAGATGAGAGGTAACCTTTAATTACCGCGTGTGTGTGTGTGCGTGTTTTTACGTACGTTAAACATTCCTACCTTGCCGGGAATGGCAAGGGTCCGGCAAAATTCTAAATTTCCAGGTAAAAAACTCGCTCTCTGGCCAATGTAGTATTTTCGGGTGGAGGATTGGTAAGTCAAATGTACGGTAGAATATACAAGGGCCTCTTAATCACGGTACATGTTTCACTGCCACAAAGACAAAGAAATAATACATTTAATGAAAATTGGACACTTATGGTAACACCTAAAAAAATTGTTACGTGTAAAATGAGCGTTACGTTATAAATTTAGACTTTCCCAGAAGGAGCGAAGACCCAGCAACAATTTAATGATACACCGGTTAACTACAGTGGTGCTGAATAATAAAATAATAAAAATAAATATAAAATACAAAAACTTTCTTACAATAACCACTTACCTTGAAAGGTTTTTTTTATTGTCATGATTAAGGGGCGTGAAACCGTCTCATCTCAGAAACCCCTTTCGATATTTTCCCTACACGAAAGACGGTTATTCGGAATAGGTCATCTTGCATTAGGTTTCCTAAATTCATCACATAATACTTTACAGCAGTTATGCTAGGTCGTTTTGAGAACAATTGTCCTTTATATACAAATTGTCTGCATAGAATCTCATGTATATCCGGGTAAAATAAAATGCGGGGCAAAGCAATGGGACTCCGTTGTCTTTTGTTGGCTGATAGTTTGCTTAATGATGAATGTGTATTGGGCTCCTTAGGTCTTTGCTCTCGTCACCGTGGGGGGCGCAGCGCCGGGTGTCTTTGTATGGTGAATGGGGCTTCGCCTTGTGGGGGCGCTCGTGTCATTGCTTGATGAGAAACGGAGCTCCTTAGAGCTTTGCCCTCATGTTTATTCTCGTAGAATTAGTTAATTGAAGAGAGATTTCTAGGTTAAGCAAAAATAAAAGGTGGTGGATGACGTAATCATTCTCAAAATGATGAATGCGGAATGGGACTCCCTAGCATGTTCTGAACGGGACTGTGCCCCATTAGGAAATTGAAAGTTCGGCAATTTTTAAGTTAAACAAAAATTAAACGTGGTGAAAAATTTTTCGGGGCTCCTTAGAGCTTCGCCCCCCGTTTTTTATTTTCACCGCATTAGTTAATTGAAAAGAGATTTTTAGGTTAAGCAAAAATAAGAAACGGGGAAGATGACGTAATTATTATCGAAATGATGAATGCGAAATGGGGCTCCCTAGCGTATTCTGAACGAGGCTGTGCTCCATGGGAGATTTTTAGGTTAAGCAAAAATAAAACGTGGTGGATGACGTAATCATTCTCAAAACGATGAATGCAGAATGGAGTTTCCTAGCGTGTTCTAAACGGGGTTGTGCGCCATGAGAGATTTTTAGGTTAAGCAGAATTAAAACGTGGTGGATGAAGTAATTATTCTCAAAATGATAAATGTGGAATGGTGCTTCTTAGCGTGTTTTGAACAGGGCTGTGCCCCGTTATTTTTTGTATTAAACATCAAGGAATAGCAGAATTATACGGCTCGTAGTATAATGGTTTTAATTTAAAATAAAGTATGTATGCAAAAATTATGTTAAGACAGATATGTCGTTATTTTATTCATGGTTGCATCACCTAATTAATTTATACAATTACACTGAACTCGCATCCGGATATAGCATATAACTTCGTTTTTTATCCTAATTATAGTTGTTTAAATTTAAAATATATGCAAATCATGTCGTTATTTAAAACGTGGTGAAGAATTTAGATAGTGACGTAATCATTCTCAAATACGGAATGGAGCTTTGCACCCATTAGGTGATTGAATACTTCTAAGATCTTTAGGTTAAGCAAAAACGTGCACGTGCTGAAGAATCCCTCCGAGAATTTCAAAATTGTTTTATATTAAATATATAATGTTGAAAAAGAAACACAAAATTTTAATGTTTTAATTGTCTAAATCTTTTTTGTGGAGTAGCGGTAGCAGATTCTCATTTATTTAATTTTTTTTAGCATTGTTATCAACGCTAGAGTCCTATTAATTCCAGAAAAATTTGTTACTAATAAATATCATATATTATTTTCACTTACCGGTATATTCTAATTACATGGTAATGAGTTCATATTTTCATACAGTTTGACCGATTCACTGCAGAAACAAAATATTTTTTTACACAGCTGGCAATACTGCGTGCCGTTCATTTCAATATAATATTAGTAACTATCTACACCACAGCTGAATACTGAATGTGACCTCGGATTTTCTAATTATGGTTTGAATAAAATATAGATATATATATATATATATATATATATATATATATATATATATATATGCAAATCGCGCAAAAACAGGTATGTCGTTATTTGTTCATGAAGAAAAACTAAGGTTGTGTGCAAGTATTAACTTTAATAGCTTTAAGTTTTATTAAATCATAACAATTTTCAGTAATAAATGAAATTAGTTTATAGAAGTAAATATTTTTGCACACATTGTGCAATACTCCCTACTCCAGGATAATGTCTTAAAGCACGTTAATAAAAATACCTCCACTCCAGAGTTTTGTGAGACATTTAAGTTGAATTAATGCTGAAAACCGACCAGATAATGTGTTACAGGCGGAAAAGCTACTACGTATGTATTTTCCAGCAAAATTATAAAATGGGGGCGGTCTGTAAAACAAAAATTAAAGGCGGGTCACCGGTATTAGCTAGCGGAAGGTCGTGTATCATATAGAGGGTTAAAATTTTGCAAAAAGGGTTAAATTAATTTATAATATACTACAAAAAGATTTGGCACTTACCTTTCATAAAATATTGTGGCTTAATGACAATTGCCAAGGGCGCCAGACAAGTCGAGAATGTCCAAATGTTCGTACAAAACCCTGAAAGACTTATTCCAAGGAGGACAATTGTTTCTCTTAATCAATTTCTCACTTCGTTACTACTTATGCAACTTCCATGATAAAAAAATAAAAAACTATTGACTTAATCAACGGCAAACAAAACTATTTAATTCACAGAGCAATAAATGTGAACCTCTTACATTCATTGATTTTAATTTAGAAATTCAAATGAATAGGTGACTATAGAATTTATGAAAATTTTGAGTACATAAGTAGTTTCCAAACACTTGTATATGAACGAAAACTTATATTATAAATCTTACGCTAAATTAATCCTACTGTTTATGGCCAAAACGTCCTAACTAACAAACTAACTAAAAATTGGTCCTGCTACTTAACTATAAAAACTTACTTACTAAAAATTGTCCATTGTTTGAGGGTTTGTCTTCCAACGTAAAACAGTTCTTAAATTGGGGGAGAGAATCTCGCTTGTTGCTTCTGTTTATAATTTTTAAAGAATTGACTGGCACACCAACCCAGCAGGATCTTGACAATATCACTTACTTGTGCGTCACACGCCTACAAGCTTTTTTATTATTTACCTTGTATCACTATAAATCCGCGAACATATGGGCATGACCCTCGCGAACTGGAAAAGTATCACTTCTTCCCAATTTTTTTTACTAACGTGATACGAAGTGGAATATTCTATCTGTGATGCCGGAGAACGCTACACGCGAACTACGTTTCTTTCTACTTCTTGACCATGGACGGCCCCATTGGAAGGACTCTCTCCTTTGGCTAAAGTCTTCAGTTATATAGACTAATTCCTACCCTAATCATTATGTACGTCATTTTCTGTTATTCAATGACTGAACAAAACCTCCCACATAACAAGATTTCAGAAACCAAATCCAACCCCTTTTTTGATGAGAATCACGGAAGCAATTATTTTCTCAAGGGTTTAAATTATATTGTACCTTCTACGAATTTCTTAATTATTGAAATGTGGAACCTACCTATGCGACAGTAGTCTGCCATTAACAAAACCGGCTACCCTACTTGAGCCGAAATGGATTTTAAATACAATGGATGTCTCCAGACTACTTAAAATTACTTGTAATATTTGAACAAATCAAATTGGAAATAGTTTTCGCTATTTATAATGTTTCGTTTTCTATAACCCGCTGTCAATCAACGAAGTATTAAGAAGGTTAAGCTTTTCAAACTGAAAATTGCTTTCCTTTATTACGCTAAAAGGTACTATTACATTTTAATTTTATCACTTTCGTCAATCTGTAACCGACCTAAACTTTAAGAGGTTTATTGTATTTGATTTACCAGGAAGGGTAGAGCTTTAAATTATGACCTGCCGATGGAATTTTAATAGTTTAGTAGCCTGAAGCTATCTACAAAGCTGCTCTTTTATTATAAGGGAGCCAACTAAAATGAGGTAATTTATTGTGTAATTTTCTCTATAAGTTATGCAAGTTACTGGATTTTAATTAATTAATTGATTTGTTTATTCGTTAACATTACAAAATTTTGTTACAAATGTAGCATAAAAAGCAATAAACCGACGTGCACTAAAACTTAGTTGAATCCTAAAAATATATGCACATCTATGGCAGGCAACCCAACGTGCATAAATTATGACTTGTTAAGGATAAAGTGATTAGTAAGGTGACAAGCTATCTATTTGAAATTAACAGTTGGTAATTATATGATAGGCAACCCAGCATACACCAATTATGTCTTCCTAGAGTAAAATTTTATTGATAGGTAGATAACCTAAGTAGCAGCTGCTTATTATGTAATATTTATTGCTATATGCATGGTGATAATAATTTGCAATTTGCAAAATACCTTCTTGTCGTTAAAAGAATGGTTTAAAAAACACAACAAAAAGTTTGTGAATTATTTATTCTAGTTAAATTTTACACTGCTAGAGACAACAATTATTATTAGTAGTAGATGTAGGTAAAACAAAATTTGTATTCCAGATATTAGTATGAAACACTTGCAATTATGGTTTTAATTAAACACATTTTTACACAAAATAGTTAAAAATACAATAAAAACCAAATAATATATAGCGTTGTTAGAAACTTAATGGAGGACTATTTTGCAGTAAAAATTTCAACTCGACTAGTTCCCTCGGCAGCCATAGATTACCAATGCTATCATAATAGACTGTCCTTGAACCATCTTTTTTGTACGCGGTTTAATGAGTTCTCGCACCACGTGTAGTAACACCGGTTACACTAACGAAATTACATCGATTATGGAAGAGCTACGCGAATTGCGTACAATAGCGTAGATCGTGCGCCCTGTTCTTCATTATCACGATAGTTATCGACAAATTTGGACATGCGTGTGACTGTGCTTTATATATTTCTTATGATGATGATTACTACGATTTTTACAATATGAGATTAGCTCGCGTCGCTAAACCACAAAAAGATGATGATGCTGTCACAAAAGCGTACTTAGAATCGTGGTTAGCAAGCTATCACCAAGAGGGAGAACCAACGTTTGGAAGTGGTTCCAATATTCAGCAGTATATAGACACGCTTGTAAAGCAGACAACAGATTGTATGATAACACAATTCTCACGCGAGTATGTTACAAGAGCAGACGTTAACCAGTTTGAAGTGATGATGAATAACCTTGTTCCAGTCACTGTGAACACTGTTGTTGCACAAATCGTAACCAAACGGGTAGATGATTTTATGAATAGCATATATAAGACATGAGATGCTGGCTATTCAACAAGTGAAAGCACAATTTAGAATAGATATTGCACGAATACAAGCAGATATTCAACAGCTGCAAGAGAAACTCAAAAACGCACGCATGTAGTCGTCAGCCATACACACACACACACGCACACACGCATACACGCACACACGCACACACACACACACACACACACACACACACACACACACACACACACACACACACACACACACACACACACACACACACACACACATTAGCAATATGTCTGTAAAGGAGCAAATCGTCAACAAAGACTATCGTAATCTACGGTACATTTTAACGGATTCGAGAAAAATTTTGTAATTCAACATTTAAAACTTTAATGAAAAAATATGAGATGTGTACAGCAATAAAAAAGCTTGCGTAGTAGAACGCGTCAAGCGTACCTTAAAGTCAAAAATGTGGAAACAATTCAGTTTGAGTGGTTCGTATCGATGGCTGATTATACTATCCTCAGTCGTAGCTGCAAAGTTTTTCTTTCATACTAAAGAATATATAAAGCAGTTTACAACTTAAGTTCATACAGAAAATTATTCTTCAAAGTTACTTAAAAATAATCCTTAACTAAAATTTATCGACTTACAGAATTCAAACCTCGTCTCTGTGAGTTACCAAAATTTGCGTTAATTTTACAGTGGATAATTTGCGGATCCTTTATTACCCTGTTTGTGAGTGTGATTGGCCAATGACGCTGGACATATAATTTAATAAAGTTCAAATGCTTCGAACTTGTGACCTCAAAATTTGTTGATAATTATCCGCTTCATAAAATTTTTTTTATAAGATTAGGTACTTATTTTAATTTGAGTTACAAATATTTACATATTTTTATCAGTTACAAACAAAAGAAAATCCAAATTTTAAACTTGCGAAAATAGCGCTTATCAAAACCTCATTTCCATTATCATCAATGGTATTGAATACTTCCTGGTTCTATCTTAAATTGACGTTAAAATTCCAGTTTACGATAGTGCATTTATTTTTAGTTAACTAAAATCATCAGTGATGATCTTGTACCAAGATTACCCACATTATCTTAAATCTCCATTTGACGTTAGAACATCAGTTTGCAAGGTGCACCGTTATTGCTAATTGTAAAACGCCGATGAGATTGATTACAAATCGTTCGAAACGTATTTGTTCCATGTCGTAAAGTAATTTAAAGCATGCAACTCTGCGTTGAATCTTATATGTTCGATTTACTTAAGAAAGAATGAATAATGAATTTCCGAATACTGAATCTCGAATCTAGAATGGTTCTAATTCAGTAATATATACGAGAATATCGGCGTTTAGTGATCTTATTAGCGTAAAGATATAATTTATGTTTATCTTTTTTTAATGCACGAAGTTGGTGGTTCTCTGTAATACGTAAAGGCTATTCAACCACGTTATCTTATCTAACATTTATGGCATTTAATAGTTGTGCGATTCTTTGTATCGGAGTGTTTATTCATTTACGGCAAACAATTGGTTTTTAAAACAATTCTAATAAAATGACGTATTCTCTTAGTAAGTAACCGAAAATTCTAAAATTGATATGTTTCGTTTGAAACTCATAACGTGCTATTTTAACGAGAATGAATATTTTACAAGGATATATCTATACAGAGATGTCAATTACATAATTAATGAAAGCTTGAAATTACATTCTTTATGATTGTAAATGCAATGACCTGTTGTAGCGAATATATTATACATGCAAAATATACTTTATTTTCATGTAAATGCATTAGAACTCGCAATTAGTTAGAACGCTTATTATGGCATTCTTAATGATTTATTTGCATTCTAATAAAGTACATATTTCAGTATTTTTAAAAGCGTTTTAAGGTATCTCTTAAGAGTAACTTTTATACAGGGTAGAAAAATTAAATATTGGAAAATTAAAATTTTTCCCGTTTTCTTTCTTTTTGGGTGTTTTTTTAGAGAATTTGGGTTACCCCTTTATCACACACACGCACACACACACACACACATACACATCCACTGTGATATTTGGGGGTTAAAAGGGCCTTATTTATTCATGTTGTAATTTATTTCGCGATTCATCATGTGAAAGAGCAACAAACAATTTTGAAACGATTTTCAAAATCATTTGGTTTAGAAATTAATGATGTTACTGAAAATTTCAAGAAGCTTAAATTAAATTTTCACTATCCTGCAGATGTAAATATTTATGAAGTATAGCGTGTGTAATGTTAGAAACATTCCGCGTGTAAGAGGGCATTTAAAAGGTCATATCGTATTTAATAAGTGTAGTTTCTGAACAGCTTTTAGCTTCATTTTTAAGATTTAAAACCGTTTAATTTATAGCAAAGTTTGTTGTATATGTGTTGAAAACTTTTCTAAGGTTTAAAACTGTTAAGTTTTCTGGGTAGTGTTAACTAAAAACCAAGTTGGCCGTTATATTTGCTAAAAACTTTTTAATATGTTAGAAATGTTCCTAGTATCATTAAGTTATAAACGGATGTAACTGTCGCATATTTTCTTGTATGAGGAGCGATAAGATTGCACAAAGAACAGAAATTTAAGGTAGTTGTTGGCTTCGACGTCAATTAGAAAAATTGATAGCCTCTTAAAACGACATAAAATTTAAGAAATGGCGTGGCATCTGTGGCCCTTACGAATGAAACTTGCAAACAAGGTAACAGAGAGAGGTTATTCGATAGCATGTAAATAAGTGAGATAGGTGTAATATGTGTTAAGGAATAGGTGTAGTTTGAACGTTAGCGTTTGTTGGCTTAAGTGAGGCAATACAAGGTTAAGTGGAGTGAGGGGCAGTGTTAGCAATACCACAGACATTAAAAACAAATAAGAGATAGGTGATTTTTAGCGCGTGTGTTAAAGTGCGATAGATATAACCCCTAGTATATTGAGAGGCGTAGTTTTAAACCATAGCGTTCGTTGATTGGGGTTCGTACAAGGTTGTTTTAAGGTAGGGTTCAAAATACAAAGAAATCGTTTAGTAACGTACGCGTGTTTGTTAGCTTCAAGTGATCTTCAAAGAAATGAGTGTCGATTAAATGAATTTCTAAAATTATTGTGTAAGTTCGGGAGGCGTTTGTGGAAACGAGTGTCCGTTGAAAGTTATACGTAGTATGGTGGTGAAGTGTGTTTGTATTGTAGAAATTTTCAAGAATTTTGGCAGATTTGGGGGTGAGAAACAGAATATAAATCACCGTACTTGGATGGAACGCTCTCTGTTAGTCTTCAACAAGCTAAAAGCTCTTTTAGTCTTCAAACTGCGTAAAGATTACTCTATGAGTTGTCTACTAGCCTACAGCTATTATGTTTCGACAAGCTGACGACTCGAATACTTTTACGTTTTGCATAAAAGTTTAATTTGATGTAAGTACAAACAGTTTGCTTTTAATTTGCAATAAGTGTGCAAAGTATGTACTTGGAAATAAAGTACATGCCAATCGGTTTGGTTGATTACCAATAATTTATGGTATTAGTAGAAGAGGTTTGGAAGTTTGGAAGTCCAATCAAATTGGTGAACGAGACGATGTCTGGATCATATGACTGTAGTCTTGCAGGTTTCTGATTGAACAATTTAATTTGAATTATGTTTATTATATTTGGGAATTTATGTTAAGGAGTTTTATGGCATTTGTAATATTTGGGTTACGTACAAGGTAAGAGGGTCTTTTTGATTCTTGATGTGCAATAATTAGCACAAAAGGTTAAGGTTATTATGAGCTCGTATTAAACCTGGATCAAAGTAAGAAATGTGGTAAAACCCTATTGCTTTTCTTTTATATAATTAATTGAATATATTATCTGGTATCAATGTCGAATTTGAAATGTACTGTTAAGGGAGTATTTTAAAGGGATGTATGTAATATGTAAATAATGTGTGAAAGAGGATTTTAATTTTGATTTTGGCGTGTACATTGTTTTTTGGTGTTTTAATAAATGTAGGCTATTTACCGTCGCAGCGTTTTTGTTTTTGAGTAGTTAGTGTTATTTTCAGCAGCTGAGCAGCCATGGCAAATTACATCAAAGCAGAGGTGGTATTTAATAATAGCAGGAGATCGTAGCAATAAATGACACCCAGAAGGTGGGTTTTTTTTGTATTATTGAGTGACGCCGAGCAACGAACATCGTAGCAATATATATATATATATATATATATATATATATATATATATATATATATTATCGTGTAATTAAAAGGGACAATAAAATACATAAGGACATAAGTGAATTCATAGGGTTGAGAGCAATTAGGTACAGTAAAATAAATTTATTGAGTTAAAAGGTTTTCAACAATTATTTTCTAGCTTAATTAATGGATAATAGGGTAATATCGATTTAGTTTAACGCGTGATTAATGTAGGAATAATTTATCTTAATTAGATTTAGTTAGAGACCATGTATTATAGTATTTATGTAAAGGAGAATAAAAAAAAATTGGAGTTAAATTATAGCATAATAAAGTTCTATGGAACAGTTTTAAAAGCGTTAAGCACGTTAAAAATAACGATTTCTAGGTTTCAAATAACAAGGAGAAAGATGTATTTCTTAGTAGAGTTGCTGCAAACAAATTTAATAGCTTAGTGGAACCAACAACCGATGGATTTAAAGCAGCCAAGGACGTAAACAAAACCACACAAAATTGATGTAAAAGCCTACGTTATGCATTTTTTTTTCGTTGGTTTTCAACTTAATCGCAAATTACTCTGCTGAAATGAACAAGCTAGAGTCATTTGATAAAGGCGAGTTACGGTTCTACCTATACCGATTCTAGGAAACATAGGAAACTTCTCAGATTCATAATTATAAAAAGCAGTATACGTTAGTTAAAATATTGATTTTTAATCTTAGATATAGAGTCGGAAGGAGCAATGAAAAGACCAAGATTGAATAAAAGCCTATAAGTATAAGAAAGAAACATAAAGTATATCCAGAGGAAGGGAATTAAAAATCGATAATGTCAAGGATAGTTGTAAACAAGCACGCGAGTTAAGGTTCGGGCCTTTGGAGCGATGTTTTTAAAAAACGTTTCCAAATCTTAACAAATTTATTTATTAATATCGGGCGGGTAGCCTAGGTAAACAACAATGCAGAAGTTGTAATACTCAGACTGACTCAATTGAGTAGCTTGAACAACGAAGTATGGAGTTCGAAGACTGACTGCCGGGCTTTGAGCTCCCGGGCTTTTTATAATAACCTGCCCTCTCACATGGCTGTGAGAACTTGCAGATATCATGTCTGCTTTTCTCTTAATTCTACATATTATTACATTGTAACAATCTTATTTCTAGGTAATTGCGGTATGTTAACCGTCTGTGACCTGCCACCTGCAGTATCACTGCCCTCTTGGATACAAAGTTGCATATCCGTTCTCATGAACTGTTAATAACCTGTCTGGGTTATCTTTGTATTACATTGTTGCAATTAAGTTATTTAACAATTTCTAATAATTCCTATTAGATTCAATTATTCAATATATATATATATATATATATATATATATATATATATATATAGGTAAATTGGGGGATACATAACTCGCGTCGCTCAGAAAAGTGGGAAATGGAGCTAAGCGAGTTGATTGGTAAAAGTTAAACGAGAAGGGCTAAAATGCAGGTGGTAAAAGCATATGTGTGCAATAGAGCGATATGTACAAGAAAGATAGATGATGTTTGCTTGAAGTTAAAGACGTGGAGTAGAAGCTAATCCGAAGAATTGGAAACGACAGTTGACGCTTTTAAGTGCATTATCACGTACTGTTGTGTTGTTATGAAAAATTACGAGAAATTCGACGGTCGTTGGTGATTTTCGAGGAAAATAAGACAACGGTCAAACAGATATACGTGCTATTTGTTAAACAGGGGGTGCAAGTTGAATTATATAATCAGTAACAAAGAGGGGTCACGCTCTCTTTGCTCTTTGCTCTTTGGTTCCATCGGTAATACAGTGAGTTTACTTCCAAGTGAATTAGTGCAGTCTAATTAAATAAAATTTATGTAAAAGCTGATAAAGCGTTATTAGTGAGTAGAAAAGTTAAGATGTAAGTACAAAGATTTTTGTTTGGATGCACGAGAAGTACTAGAATTTGAAAATTGTTTGGATGTGGATCAAAGCGAGATTTGGGTAATAGAATTTATTTGCAATACAAAAAAAGAAATGCAATTTGGAGATTGGATATTTTGATTGAAATTTATAAAAGAAGAGTTCTTGGAGTAGATGCATGTATGGTACAAGGAGGATTCGACCATGAAAATAATGGATAGACGGAGGACCTACCAGACGGTAACATCTACAAGAGACTAGTTAGTGGACCGCTGTACGAAAACAACTAACTACAAGGTAGGAGATAGAATGAGACATTTCATGGTGAATATTTTCATAGTGTGTGGTGTTTTGATGTGTTTTACGATTATTTGCTTTGATTTTTATTTGAACAGACATTTATAGGACTGTTAAAACGAGATTGATTTTGAGCATTATTCATTAATTTGCAGATAACCAAAAGTTGTAAAAAAGTATAAAGGGTTTTTTGATATTGGTCGTGCAGAAAATTTATATGCACATCTATAAAGTTTTAAGCTGAGCTCATGCTAGAACGAAGGGTAACGTAAGGTATGAGGAATGCCCTCTTACTTTAATAAAAAGTAATGTGTTAAAAGGGTTATCAATATGCAAAATGATTGTTATAAAATTTAGTGAACACATGAATGTATATAAAGCGATGGTATTTTAAATTTGAAAAAAATGTAATTTGGATTTCAGATAGAGTGTGATATTTTGATTAATTGAGTTATTTTTAAATGCATGATTGATGTGGATTTCTATTTAGGTTTCTATGGTAATAATGAGAGGAAGTTTGTTTGATGTAACAGGTAGGTGTATGTAATATATAGGAAGCATCGAATTAAGAAGACGATTCAGGAGCAGCCGAGGCAAGATTTGAGCTAAACTACACAATAATTTATGGCACCCAATTAGTGGAGCACTAGATTCCAGAAAATACACAGTAATCTATGACGGCCCAATGCTGGGGCTAGATTGTTCAGGGATAAGTCACTGCAATATATATATATATATATATATATATATATAATCAGGTTTGTCTCAGAAGTAAAGAAAATGGAGATTTTATGCCCATTGTGGCAACACTGCATCAAGTTGAAGTTGACTAAATGTCAATGATAGGGGTAGGTACACAATCAGAACACGTACAGCCATTTATTGTGGTGGTAACGGTTTTATGCTTAGTTGTTAGCGGATGCGTTTTAACACTGCATTACAGTAAAAATGCAGGCAAATATCGAACAGCTCTTAGCAGTTAAATCTTCTGTTAAATTAGAGAAAACTGTTTCAGAGACACTTGAAATGTTAAAAACAATCTATAGAGATTCTGTTTTGTTTTTAGCACAAGTTTTCAGATGGCACATGGCTTTCAAAGAGGGCAGCGAAAACGTTGAAGATGAGCATCGCTCCGGGCGGTTGTTCCCATCGAGAACGGCCGATTGCGTGTCCAGGGTGCGTTCTGTGTTGTCGCCACGAGAAAGGCGGTTAACAATTAGAATTATCGCACATGAGGTAAGCATGAGTGAGGATACTGTGTAACAATAAAATTTTTCCCTCGCGAATATCCGATAGCAAATTGGACCACCATGTATCATAACGCCTACCTTACCTGATATCGCAAGGTCGAGAATTTTTTATTAATGAAGGAAGCCCAAGGTAAAGTTGGATGGAAAACGGCTTGAGGAACAGAAAAACTCTTTAGAGATAAACGGCTAGTAGAGTTTTAGCTCTGGGTAGATCATAAGCTTAGGTCATAGGTTGTCAAATGACCAAAAATATAGATAAAGAGCGCCACCGTATTCTTCAATACAACAACATACGTAGATGCATGTACTTGTACTAGGGGAATGCGGAAACTTGAAATCTACACCGCTTATGTAGCCACAAAACCTAAATATTAACCTTGCAAAGCACTTACCAAAATATCAATTGCCAGATGTATTACAGATGTGTCTGCATAACCTGTGAACAAACAATGCACAGCATGGACACTGTTTGTGTCCTTAAAAATATTTACAAAAAAAAAAATTGAATTTAAGTTCCAAAAATATATACAACCAGGGTACTTGTAATCATTAGACACAGTTAACCTTTTGCTTATTAAAAACCAATAAATTTCACTTGAACTTTTAACAATAAAAGAGTTAAGCAAAAATAAATTCTATTCAATTAAATTGTTTTAGCTAGTTTCAACATTAACTTTTTCAACAAAAATTTACAAAATACGAAACTAGTATTGTTCGGTCTTCATAAAAAACACAATCTTTAAATTCAATACTTTTACGTAAGTTTACTGTAAGGTATATGCTTCCTTAATTTAAATTTAATATTTTAATTATAGTCATCAGTAGTACTACGGTCGACTTTACAAGTGAGAAACTAGATTATTTTACGTCTTATAAAAATGTATCATTCAAACAAAGAATAAGCTTTACTTTATATCCAACAAAAAATTCATCATGTTCTTTAAAATTAAATTGCGTGACCTCAAAATATCCAAAGATTATTTTTAATGTAACGTAAAATAACATGTGGTAATTATGTTGAATAACTAGATATTTTTGACATCACATGTCAACAACAATTTTTTAGGGAAGCCATAACTGTCTGCTTGTAAAATAAATATGACAGGCAAACTACGTAGTCATCTTTAAAATTTTGTAAAGTTACGAAAATAGAACGGGATCTTTCTTACTAAATGAATTCTGAAATAACTAAATCAAAGTAAAATTTCAACCTTCGATCATACGTAAAGCATTTAAATAAATACAACTTAAATTAAAGGTTAAATGTCACTCACGTGCTGAAGTACAGTTCAATCAAAAACCTTGAACGTTAAATCAGAACCAAATAACATCAGATGTCGACAATTTCATATACATCTGCGATGTACGCAATATGAAAACATACCATTATGCTGTATTTTACGTTGGAATTTTCAGAAACCTTCAGAACAAAACATCATCCAATCATATAGAATCTTTGTTAAGTATGTCCAATTATTTTCTTGTTTTCTACATTTCAAACTAAATATTGATTTCAGTAGTATTGCATGCTTTAATGATGGGAACTTCAATCTTCTTCGGTCTGCAGTAATCAACTCACTTTGCTGATGGTGGAATACAGAATAAAACCATCACCAAAAGCTGTCAGGAACCACATTTAGACACGAAGGTATTTGCTAATCAGCTTCTTTTACGAACTCTATTCTAGGCCACGTGCATGAGCATATTGACTTTTCTATGCTACGAAGAGCTGCGTACTTCTTCAAGCGCTAAACGAAAAGTAAAACGAAATGACAAACAAACCACTAGGATTGTAAAAACTTAGACATCAAAAGTGAAGGAGCGCATAATCCATTATATACTTTATAAATTATTTTTAGTGATTAGACAATTATAAATTATATATTTATCTTATTGCAACATAATATTAGATTAATAAGGAAAGTGTAACAGTAAAAAAAATACGTCACAACTGTTCATCGAATTCTGACAGAATAATTTGTACAAAGCTGATGCTAAAGAACATGTCCGATGAATAAAAAGAAATGGGGTATCCATTAGCCAAGAACTGAAATGTTTAACAACCGGACCCAACTTCATGCACGGAGTATGTAACGTTCAAAATCCTGCAAATAATTTTTTTGCATTCATATTAAAACCCTTAAATTTCTCAACAAGCTCGATTTTCTACTATTTGAAATTAGTGTTATTTAATAAAATTTCTAAAGTAATTGTTCTATAAAATTTTGCCTTATAAATTCAAACAGCTGCTTAGGAAACGTTACGTTACAAAATAGTTGCAATATTTCCTACCACCTGCAGTGACTACATTTTAATTAAAAGCTGCACGTAAATGCACAGCTTTCTTCTAAAAGATAAAGTCACTTATCACCTGCCTACATCTGCTTACAATGGGCTTGTTATCTATAGGTATACTGTTATTCTGCAGCTGTTAAGATATTTCAAAGTAATAAAATTGTTTTCCTTTGTTTAAAAATCCTTTGTTAATTGCGTTACCCGCTTCTTGACAAGCTGTTACAGTTTGTATTTCGGCAACTGTTGTCTGAGAATTTTGCACACTAGATTCTTTGGCGATATCTTTGAAGGCCAAATACCTACCCCCCTACATGATTCTGTCCTTATCAAATAGAGACCGTGTTTTGAAAGAATATTGAATACTTCTTACCGAAGATACATGTTGTAAAGTCGCGCTACTAAAAATGGTTTTTGTGCTAGTATGAGTTAAGTTGGTGGTTCCAGCATCTAGCCAATAGAGAAATGCAGCCGCATTTTCTCAGTCCTAAGATGATACCAACACTAAGCCGATAGCTCAAGGTACAGTTATCCGTTTTCGTAATTTTTGATGCTGCTGTGAAGAATAGACTTTCATTTGTTTTTATTACTTATGATTATCCAATAAATTGGCACCACCACGTTACAAAACTTACATGCACAATGCACGAACGATTATGTAATCATTCAATAAATTAAAAATTAGTTAATCAAAGTTTATGTTATAGTCCGGTTTTAGCTGTTTCTTTTGTCTTTTTAACGTAAACAACTTACTTATAAATTTAAAAGCAGTTGACACTTGATTAAGTTAAGTTAGGGTGTATAAGTTTAATGTTACAATATTTCTTGAAGAGGTGCACTTTACAATGCAGCATGTATATATAACTTATGTATATTTCTTTTCTTCTAATTATTGTAAAGTTTATGTTTAATTTTCTTTTATATATATTTAAGATGAACCATTAAGTAAGTATTTAGATTCTAAGATGTTATATTTGCTTACCAATTTTATATTTTTATGTTATGACGCTTTGTTTACCAGCACGCTATAACAAACGATTACGCAAATTATTGGATTCTTTGTTTTTGTAAATAGCTTTATGAGATTGTATGTTGACAATAAAGTTTTACTGAGGTTTCCCATGTGTTCTTTCTACTTCACCCACGACCCTCTACGATGTTTTTGAGCTAGCCCGAATTCTACCATTCTGTCCCCGTTTTGTTGCGGTATTCGGTGTAAACGATTTCTTTACTTACTCTTACTGTTTTCTTTCGTGTTTGCGCGGAATACCGTAACAAGTGATCACAGGTGATGGATCATGGTATTTGAGTACGACCCTGAAACAAAACGACAAAGTGCAGAGTTGTCACACGTCATCTTCAGCGAGGCCGACGAAAACTTGCATAAGCAAATCGCAAATCAAGTCCATGCTAATCATCTTTTTTGATTGTCATGCAATTGTAAATAAAGAATTTGTTCCACATGGTCAAACAGTAGATCAAATCTTTTACCGTGAGGTCTTTGAACGTTTGCAAAAAAATGGCGTTGCGTGTGCAACCTGAAATTTCCAGTACTTGGATCCTGCATCACGATAATGTCCCCAGCTATATCTCATTTCCGGTAGGAAAATTTTTGGCTAAAAAAAGTTTCCAGTACTGCCGCATCCGCCCTACAGCCCAGATATGACTCCGTGTGACCATATTATGTTTCCAATGCTTAAGGGGAGGTTGAACGGCTACCATTATAGAACAATAGAAAACATTCAACGTGTCACCACGCAGCTTCTAAACAGTATCACCGAATAACACTTCCAGAATTGTTACAACGATTGACAAAACTATTGGAAACGCTGTGTGCATTCCCAAAGGACATACTTTGAGATGGACAATGATCGGTATTTATGCAAATATTCCAACCCGAACCCCGTGTCGCTAGCTGGTTGCGACACTTTGTCTTTGTAGAAATAACAAGAATAAAATAAAAAATTTATTTTGACTAACAGCACGTCATAGTGTAATACATTATTATGAGGGTTAATTAAAAATCACCACAATGAGCTAGGCTCAAATCCATACAAAAAATAGGTCCAATTCGACAAAGAGTTTCGATAATTCTTTCTATTCCGATAATGTTTACGTCCGTTTTTTTTTTGCTTTTTTAGAATCTACAAAATTATCTTTTGCCTTAAATTGAGAGGGTAGAATCACCCGCAAACCCACAAAACCTGAACACTTTCTAGTGTTGGTTTGTATCTGGTGCAATATGCATTTGTTGCAACTGTTTGTAATTAAAGTGTTTGTGTTAACAACTCGCTTTTCCCCACTGATTTACACTTTATTTCTATTTTGATACTTAATTTAAGCGAAACAGACAAACAATTGTAAATAGTTTTTGTCATTCAATTTTTATATCTGAAATGGTATTAAAAACTTGACGCATCTCACGCAAAAGTAAATTTATCAGTTCTGATAAATATTCACGTAAATTCTACCCACATTACAAAAACGAAACGTACATTTTAAAATTGAACGTTTATGTGATTGGTGATAATCGGATTAATTACAGAATAATTTTTTAAGTAGTTGTATCATTCAAAATTAAAACAATTTTTGCCGGCAATTATTGTAATTACCATTATGCGCTATATTGAGAAAGTTTTTAACGACAAACGAACGTGTTCTTTTCAGAATCCTAAACTCATATCACTTATAACAATCAACCCCAAAAGTATGGTCAGGTTTAAAAATCATTTTGAAAATGACATTTCAAAGTCGACGATACTTTTTCCCCGATCAATGCTGCACGGTGTAAATCTATGGCCTGAAACACGTAACCACTTCAGCATTAAAGCATTTTGGGTAACGTTTGTATTGGTGGTAATACTTGAATTGGGGCAAATAGTATTTTTTATTAAAAATATAAATGATATTAAAAAAGTCGCTATAATTGTATCTACAATTTCTACTACACTCCAGGTACGTATCAATTACTTAACAATATCTGTTAGAAATTCCCATCTATGTAACTGCTCTTTAACAAATTCTTCAGCCTCAGCAGCCATTTGGTTATACCTTAGTCCTAAATGCGTTTGACAAAAAATGAAGGTAATAAACGTATTGTTTACTTTTAATTGGATATTAAAACAAGTTGAAAATTAGAAATGGGATTAAGTAAGGCTCAATTTGGAAATATTTACACATATACATGATGTTTTTTTAAAAAGTACTAAAAAAGGGTAATATTATTTTAAATAGAACCATATAGTTTTTGGGATTGCCCTGCAAAAGTACTCTTTAATCCCAAATTTTAACTTTAAACCCATGCAGCATTGCCAAGTTACAGGTACATTTCTGATATTTTTAGATTTTTAACGCTTAGACTAATATTAACGTAATAAAGCGGTTTGTGCATCAATTTTAAAATTATTTGACAAATGTGTTTTATTAAGATTTACAGATCTCAAAATTTTTTTACAATGCATTTTCATTATACCAAGTGTCTAAAATTTAATATCAGATTGAAGAACTTTTGATATGAAAGATCACAACTTTTTCAAATGCAACGTCCTGTATTTAAACATGGTTATGGATAGACCTTTCTATTACCTTTTTCTCGATGCCAATAGGTGTTGATTATATTTTGAAAGTTTTAAGAAAACCAATTTATTTTGAAATATGGAAATCTTTGCGTCAACTACAATCTAAACATTACCATTACCAAAGGCAACACGCGTGCAATTCAAGTTACCATCTCCTCTATCTCCTAAATATTATACCAAAGTTCACAAATTCATGTCTTATATTTAATTTAACAATACTTGCAACAGAGTATCAAGTGGATTTCCATTTGAAATAAGATTTCATGGAATAGTAGGTTATGGAAATAGCTGTCAGTGACTGTCACATTAATTGCTATTGGCAACAATTGTTTTACCGATAATTACTGCTAAAGAAATGTGTAAGCTCAAAATGAGTATTCTTCTTAATCTTCTTTGGGTATTAAACCACTCATAGTTTTTAAAATTATCTTTATTAACGTTTCGATCCATAACCTAGGATCGTTTTCAAAATAATAAAAACTTCAAGTTTGACATTTATGACAATAAACAAACAACAAACATTCTCAAAATGAGTAATTATTTTCAACAAATTATTTATTGTTGAAACAACCACACGACGAAAATGCCGCTGAATTTGGAGGTTTAGTTACTAAACGCGGTCAAATAAAGGGCCAATTAACTCGTTTTAAAACACACTTGACAAAAATGATCAATGCACCAAATTATTTCAAAGTAGAATCACGACTTTCAACTATTGAAAATACCGTGTCAAGTAATTTTCATGATCATCATTAAGTTTTCAGTCTTGGAACTAGTTGGACGCGTACCTCCAATGTTTCATATTCTGAGCTAACCTACACATTTCCCTGAAATTCCCCGTCTGTATCTTTCACTATCTGCGTTCAATAGTCTGATCTAGGCCTGCATCTACCAACCTCTTTTTTCCTATATCTGCTTGTAGTATATACCGTGCTATTCCCAAAAATGCTTTAGAACGTATTCTGTCCTATTCCTCCTATTTTTTTTCCACATATATCGTTATTCCCCTATTATTTTTATAACCTCTTTGTTATTGACTTGATCTGTCCATGATATCATCATCATACATCTGAAGCATAACATTTCAAAAGCCTTCTCCTTCTGTCTCTTATTTCATAGGCGTGCAGTGCTGTGCTCCACACATATGCTTCCAACACTTTTGTCCTCGTTTCTATGTTTGTTGTATTCGAACATAGTCGCTGCTCTTTCTTGTTAGATACAGTTCGGTTTTGTAAATATATACCCTATTTCACCGATATTGAGTGGTATGTGAAGGAGGTTAAGCAGCCTGTGGCTACCAAGATCGCCCAACATTTGAAAATCTGCCGAATTAGTTTTCCAATAAATCCTTTTGCACAATTAAAATTATTTGAAAATATTGCAAAACCAATATCTGAAGTTGTTTATAATAGTCATCAGGTTAAAGTGTAATTATTTTTTCGTCATTAGGTTTTCCGTCTTAGAACTGGTTGGAAGCGTACCTCCACTGAATTCTATTTTGATCTAGCCTACACAGTTCTCTGAGATACCCACTGCCTGAGTACAGCTCGGTTTCCCTTCTATCGTTTTATAAATATATACCCTTTTAACCGATATTTAGTGGTATGTGAAGGGGTTAAGCAACGTGTGGCTACCAAGATTCCCCAACTCTCGAACATTTGCCAAATTAATAGTTTTCCAATAAATCCTTTCGCACAATCAGGATTAGTTGAAAATATTGCAAAACCAACATCTGTACATATTTCTAGTACTCATCAGGTTTAAGTGCAATTAGGTTTTTGTCATTAGGTTTTCCGTCTAGGAACAGGTTGGACTTGCACCTCAACTGGGCTAGCCTTCACAGTTCTCTGACATTTCTACAGCCTATATACAGATCGGTTCCCCTTCTATTGTTTTCTAAGTATATGTCCTATTTCATCGATATTTAGTGGTATGCGAAGGAGATTAAGCAGCTTGTGGTTACCAAGATCCCCAATACAGATATTTGCCAAATGAATAGTTTCCAGTAAATTCTTTAATTTTCATGATATTCAGAACAAAATAGAAATAGTATACGAGCAAGTTGAAGATCCCGAACGCCAGGCATTTGAAGATGCGTATTATGAAGCTACCGTAAAAGCAAAAAGATTGTTAGACAGGTTATGGATAAAGAGACAGGATAATCAAAACATTAATAGTTAAGGGAACAAGGAGCGTAATTCAGGTCCTGAAAGTCGTGTTAAATTACCTCCAATTAATTTAGTAGATTTCCATGGCCACTATAGTGAATGGATTAGTTTCTATGTAATTTTTGAGTTATTAATTAACAATAGTGCACAATTAAGTAACGTGGAGAAACTGTTTTATATGAAATCATGCGTCAAAGGACTCACCGCGCATTCAATCTGTATAAATATCTCCAACTAATTACGAAATAGGTTGGCAGATGTTAAAATAACGGTATAAAACAAAATAATTATAATTCGCACGCATGTAAAGAGCATTTTTGAGCTATTTCCTCTAAAATTCGAATCTCATACACACTTGCGAAAATTTCTTGAACACTTTCATCATTAGATCTTCTGTCCTGGAACTGGTTAGACGCGTACCCTCGTTGTTTCCTATTCTGAACTAACCTACACATTTCCTTGAAATTTACAGTCTGCATCAATCACTATTTGTATGCGATAGTCTGATCTAGGTCTACCTGTACCTCCCTTTTCCTATCCCTGCTTGTAATATATCCAGTACTATTCCCCTCAAATGTATCCTGCCCTTTTCTTTTTTGTTTTCCACCGATATCTTTTTTCCTCTGCTATTTTTATAACCTATTTGTTACTTTGTCTGTTCATGCTATTATCCTCATACATCTAACGCACAACATTCCAGAAGACTTCTATCTTTTTTTATCTGCTGTTCCTACTGCCCCTATTCCATAGACGTACTGTACTGTGCTCCACACATATGCTCTGAACAACTTTCTTCGCGATTCTATGTTTGTTGTGTTTGAACATAGTCGCTGTTCTTTCTTGTTAGATGTACTTTGATCCCCGATATGCAGTGGTATGTGAAGGGAGTAAGCAGTCTGATCTAGGGCTACCTCTACCTCCTTTTCCTGTCTCTGCTTGTAATATATCCTGCACTAGCCCCCAAAAAGACCTTAGAACGTATCGGGTCCTTCTATTTTTGCTATATTTTATTCTCCTACTATTTCTATAACCTCTTTGATCTTAACTTTGTGTGTTCATGCTATCATCCTCATACATTTGAATCACAACATTCCAAAACGCTTCTACCGTTTTTGTCTGCTTCTCCTACTACCCCCAATTCATAGACGTACTGTACTATGCTCCACACTTGTGCTTTCAACAATTTTCTCCTTGTTTCTGTTTGTTGTTTTCGAAAATATCCACTGCCCTTTTTTGTTAGATGCAGTTCGGTTCCCCTTCCATTTTTTACAAATATATAACTTATTTCCTCATAGTGTGCAGGGGGTTAAGCAGCTTGCGGCTACCAAGATCCCCCAACACCTGATCATTTGCCGAATTAATAGTTTTCCAATATATTCTTTCGCACAATTAACATTAGTTGAAAATATTTCAAACCAACATGTTTATAATAATCATCAGATTTAAGTACAATTATTTTTTCGTCATTAAGTTTTCCGTCTTGAAATTGGCAGGACGAGTACCTTCACTTATTTTTATTCTAAGCTAGCCTACACCGTTCCATAAAATTACCACAGCCTAAATACAGCTCGATTCCCCTTCTGTTATTTCCTAATTATATGTCCTATTGCACCAAGATTCAGTAGTATGTGAAGGGGGTAAACAGCCTGTGGCTGCCAAGTTCCCCCAGCGCTTGAACATTTCGAATTAATAGTTTTTTCAATATATCCCTTCGCACAATCAACATCAGTTGAAAATATTTCCCAATCAACACCTGTAGTTGTTTATAATAATCACCAGTATTAAGTGCACTTATTTTTTCGTCATTAGGTTTTCCGCCTTGAAACTGGTTGGACGCGTACATCGACTTATTTATAGTTTGAGCTAGCCTACAACCTCCTATATATATATATATAGCTCACTTCCCCTTATATTGTTTTCTAATTATATGTCCTATTACACCGAGATTCAGTGGTATGTGAAGGGGGTTAAGCAGCCGGTGGCTGCCAAGATCCCCCAATATTGAGACAATTGCCGAATTATTAGTTTTCCAGTAAATACTTTCGCACAATTAACATTATTCTAGAATATTGCACAACCAATACCTGTAGTTGCTTATAATAATCATCATGTTTAAGTAAAATTAATATTTTTCCTCATTAGTTTTTTCATCTTGGGACTTGTTGGACACGTACCTCCATTGATTTTTCTTCTGAGCTAATCTACACATTTCCCTGAAATTCCCACAGCCCACATCTTTCAATATTGTGTGCAATAGTCAAACCTAGGCCTACCTCTACTTCTCTTTTTTCCTATCTCTACTTCTAATGTATTCCGCACTATTCCCTCATACCTTAATAAGTGGCCTATCATCCTATCTCTCCTATTTTTTACTGCTTTCCACATATTTCTTTTTCCCTACCATTTCTAGTACCTCTTCGTTCTTAACTTTGTCTGTCTATGATATCTTCATCATTCGACTGTGGCACCACATTTCAAAGGCTTCTACCGTTTTCTTGTCCATCTCTCCTACTGTCCAGGCTTCACAGCCGTACAGTGCTGTGATCCGCACATATGTTTTAAGCAATCTTTTCCTTGTTTCTATGTTCGTTGTCTTTGAACACAGCAGTTTTTCTTGGTGAATGTAGCACGACTTTGTGCTATTCATAGTTTTATACTTTTTTCGCTTTTCCCATCTTGTGTTATTTGACTTCCTAGGTAGCATAAATCTTTAATCTTCTTGTAAGTTCTCGTTACCTATTTGTATTTTTGTTTTTAATTTATTTTCTCCCCCTTTGCATACTAGTACTTTAGTTTCACTTTTGTTAATTTTTATACCGTATCTCTCTGTTAAAACTGTTTCCATTTCATTAATCTTTTTGAGTATTTCTAACATCTCTTTCTACTTTACATTGCCATTGCTTTTCCAGATTTACAAACTCTATATACACCTTTTTCCATTTTCTATTGTTTTCTCCATTATCACCCTCGGCAAAAATAGCCTCCTGTGTTCTCCTGTTTCGCTTAAGCCCAAATTGATCTTCTCCTAGTATTTCTTCAGCTCGTTTCCCTATTCGTCTTTGTACAATTATATTTGACATGTGTGCTCTCAATCTTATTGTTCGAAAATGTTCACATCTATCCGCACCTCTCTTTTTTGGTATAGTACTATGATGTTACGTTTGAAATCTTTGGGTGTCTTGCCTGTGCCATACATATAGATTAGAAGTTGAAAGAGACGTTCTGTTATTGCTTGCCCGGCGGCGTTTAAAGTTTCGCTTGCACCTTATCCCAAGTCATCATTTTCAATATCTGATTCTTGTTCTTATGCTGTTAGTTCCTCTCTTGCACATAAACTCACTATACATTCTTGCCACCTAATCACTTTCTTTACATTTTCTACAATGACGTTTCCTCCCGCGTCCCTTAAATTTTTGCTATATGATTCTATACCCCTAAAATTCATTCTAATTAGTTTGTATGCTTCGTTAGTTTTCCTATTCCACCATAGTTTGTACCTCTTTGCACTTTTCATAAATCCATTGTTTTTAGCTTTTCTGCATTTGCGAATAATTTCCCATTTTATGGCTTCGTATTTCTGGTTTTCTGTTTCGTCTGACCTATTTTTGTATTTTCGTCATTCTTCTATTAAATTCAGGATATCCTTTGTTATCCATGATTTCTTATTTTCTTTTTGTGTATACCCTAGAATTTATCTGGTCTCCATATCTAAGCAAGATTTAATATTATTTTATTCTGTCTCTACTTCTTTGATATCAGAAATTCTTCCCATATCTTACAGCAATTCATTTGACTTTTTTTCAAATCGTTCGTGGATAACTTTATCTTTTAGCTTCCGAAAGTCAAAGGACTTTTCTGTTTCTCGTTTTCAAATTTTTAAATTTAAGAGCGGTCTTCATAATTTGGGAGGCTCCGTGGTGTAGTTGGTATGCGTGTGGCTACTACGCCCAAGGGCCCGGGTTTGAATTCTGACACGGTCCGCTTGAAAAATGTTAGGGGAGCATTTTTTACAATAATACGCCCTCGTTCGAATAAGAGAAAAATGGAAGTCTCGTGTGTGAGTGTTGTCACGCACGTTAAAGATCCCTACCTTGCTTGGAACAGCAAGGGTTCGGCAAAATTCAAAATTTTTCAGGTAAGAAGAACTCGTTTCCTAGACAATGTGGTACCTTCGGGTGGAGCATTCGAAAATCACATGTAGGGATCTTCATAATTACGCTGTTGTAGCCAGTGTCTATACCTGCTTCTGGGTAGCTGCTCCAGTTTTCTACTTGAATCCTAAACCGTTGTCTAACAAAAATGTAATCTATCTGATATCTTCCTATATCTCCTGCATCTTTCACCTATATCATCTTTTAGCATGATGTTGAAATAATGTGTTTGTGATGATTAAATTGTTTTTGTCGCAATATTTTACCAGCCTATTTCCCCTGTCGTTTCTCGTGCCTAAACCAGATAATCCTACTATAGCTCTTCCCTACCCTCACTTACCACTGCATTAAAATGCCCCGAAATTATTAAATTTTCATGTCCTTTTACGTACATTAGTATGTCTTCGATATCTTTGTAGATCGCTTCTACCTCTTCGTCACTATAGCTAAAAGCTGGGCATGTATACTTGAATTATTACTGTATTTACAGGTTTAGATTCTAATCTAACCACGAGTACTGTTTCGTTCTTTTGTAAGTAATTTTCATCACAGTGTCCTATCTATTTCCACATCCGAATTTCCTTCCTTTACTCTGTAAGAATTACCATGAAGTCTCCACTCCAAAAATCTCCCGCCTCTTGCCATCGAACGTCACTGATCCCTACTGTGTCTAATGCTAACTTATCCATTTTAATTTTTAAGTTTTCTAGCTTACTTACTTGCCTTATACTTCTGACATTCCAACCTCCGACTCGCAGAATGTTCCAGATTTTTTCTAGATTTTCTGACTATATCCTCCGAAGTAGTCCCTTCCCGGAGATCCGAAAGTGGGACTATTTATCCGGAATTTTTTATTCCAGAGGATGCTATCATCTATAATAACAATTTAAGTACGCAGTGTACTTGGAAGGTAATGCGATGGTTTCCCGTTGCCTTCCACATCGCAGTAGTGTGTCTCAGAATGCCATACCGATCCCTATGGTCTCTGATAATCTAAGTATCGAAAGAGTGGCTGCCTTCTTTTGGGGACCTGTCTTAGTCCGGTTTCTCACTAAAAACTCCACTAATTTTGTTAAACCTATAGTTTGGCTCTTTAGTTCACTGCAACGCTGAACGGCTTGACCACTTTAATAAAAATTGAATGGCATTAGCATCGTTAGGGCAAGCGAGAGAATCGTGGGACACACTTTTACTTACATATTATCGTCTAAACTACCGATAACAAAAGTCAATTCGAAAGAACCTTCAACAAAGACGAAGTTCCTACCATTTTACAGTTAACTGAATTTATTTCTAAAAGGTGTATATTGTTGGAGATAATTGAAAGTCATGCAAAAATGGTTAAAGGTAGTTTGAATAATGGTATCAGGGATGAAAAAACCTTTGTTCACATAAGTATTAACAAAATATCTTGCATCTTTTGTAAAGAGGATCACTTACAGTTGAAATGTGACAGACTTTTTAGGAGGTCTGCATCTGAATGTTTTAAAGAGATTAGAAAACATTATGCAGCAACTGTATGCATCCATGCCACTTTCAAAAGGATTGTAGGGAAAATAATTGTAAATATTGTGGAGCAGAACATAATTTTTGTTGCACATAAATGGTAATGCATTGAATTCAAACGATGTCCAACAAGAGACAAACAACCAAGCGAAGACCGGAAAGTACCTGCCCAAGAGTTGATAAATCCTTTAATAACGGCTCACTTGGCCAGATCAGTCAAACAGGTATTGTTAGCAACAACAGAGGTTCTCATCTTAAACAGTCAAGGGCAACTAATACAATCCCGTGCTTTACTTAATGGAGGTTCAATGTCAGAAAAATTACATTAAAGAAATTCAACACGAACAGTCCGCTAGTCGGCATAAACAATGGGGCAAGGAATATTTCAATGAAAACAGAATCCACGATATGGCCACGCGATCTTAAATATAAAATAAAGAATTCTTTCTTAATCGTAAATCGGGTAATGAGTGATGTGCCACAAACATCATTTGATATTTTAACACTACAAATACCTAACTCCACATCAAATTAGCCGCTGAAGGATTGCACGAATCCCGAGCTGTAGACATTTTATTAGGTACCACAATAGTTTTCGGTATTTTATGTATCGATCAAATCAAAACGGGCCATAATAACCCTATTCTACAGAAAACTAAATTCGGTTGAACGGCATCTGGGCCAATTAATGTAGAGAATAATGCAAACACATCCTCGTGTAACCTAATATCTAATGAAATGCTTCATAATCAAATGGAATCGTCTTGGAAATTGGAAAATTGCTCATCCTCGAACAATAAGTTTAGTTGCGAAGAAATCGAATGCGAAAATCATTTGTTTAATACATACAAACGTGACAATCGGACTGGTAGGTTTACCGTTAGTTTACCATTCAACGATAATCTTCCGGATTTAGGCGATTTTGAACACATTGTCATGAAAAGGTTTAATCTCTTGGAAAGAAAATTAAACAGAAATGCAGAGTTAAAGAAAAACTATGTTGCGTTTATGCGTGAATATAAAACTCTCGGTCATACAACAAAAATAAAGCGAAATCCGGATAAAAATGAAGTAGCCAGTAATAATTAATTATTAATGGATTCCTATAGAAAAATGAGAAAAAATAATAATATTATAAAGGTAAAATGGCCGACTGACCTATATGACATTTTAAATTCCATTTAATTGGAAATGCCCTTAGCAACAATGCAAAGAAGGAAACAGTCCAATGCCAATTTTTCACGTAACCATTTTATTGTCTATTTAAAATATTGAGTTTACACTCATTAACTAACAATAACACCACACTTGAACTCACATGAATATATTTTTTACCTTTTTAGAATAGTCAAACTTCTTTCGCTAATAAAATTTTGCTTAAATGTAAACAAAACTATTTTCGTCGCATTTTCCTTATCATCATAATTAAGTCTTCAGTCCTGGAACTCGTTATACGCGTAACCTCATTGTTTCCTATTCTGAACTAACCTACAGATTTCCTTGAATTTCCACAGTCTGCATCTTTCACTATCTGTGTGCAATAGTCTAATCTAGGTCTCTACCTCCTTTTTCCTATTTCCGCTTGTAATATATCCTTCACTATTCCCCAAAAATTCCCTAGAACGTATCCGGTCCTTCTATTTCTCCTATTTTTTTCTACAGATATCTTTATTCCCCTACTATTTCTAAAACCTGTTTGTTATTAACTTTGTCTGTCCATGCTATCGACCTCATATATCTGAAGCACAACATTCCAAAATGTTTCTACCGTATTTCTGTCTGCTTTTACTACTACCTCTATTTTATAGACATATTGTGCTGTACTCACACATATGCTTTCAACAATTTTCTCTTTGTTTTTTTGTTTGTTGTCTTCGAACACAGCCGCTGCTCTTTCTTGTTGGATGAAGTTGGGTTCCCCGTCTATTGTTTATAAATATATACCCTATTTCCGCGATATTCAGTAGTATGTAAAATAAACACTATTTAAAGATAAATATAATTACGATAAATACTTTTACGCTCAAAATATGGTAAACACAAAGGACAAATATCGTTAAAGTCATGGAAGTTGTCGATAGTGTTGGGGTAAATTAATACAAAAAAAGAAATGGTAAATTTCTTGTTTATAAATAGACACGTGTAGAATCATTAATAGTAGTCTGCGCGGGAAGTTCTCAAAAGTTTGAACCTGCTAGACTTTGGGTAAAATCTAAAACATATGGGTATAAACAGGTTGTCGGACAAAAGTGTTGGAAAATTAACGAAAAGTATACAGATAGATAAATCCAAAAGAGTGGCGTATATGGAAAAGTTACGGCAAGTGTACTTTTTAGAATCAACAAAAGTTTTTGGCTGCACCCCAAACAAAGTCGATAACCGTTCAGTGCCCATCCGACGCAACCTATCCAAACTCCGACGCAAATTATACAGAATACGTACGTATCTTTCGGAAGCCAATTTGTCATCTTCCAGGAAAAGTTATTTTAATTGGCAATACACATTTTTTGCCATATAACAGCTTTCGAGCCGCATAGTTATATATTATTGCTTCTCGCTTTCTAATAATACTATGTTTCTTAACCAAACTAGATCTAAATGAAGTGTATAGTCGAGCATCCGGACAATCGATTAAAAAAATCTATTATATGGTTTCCTATCTGTTTGTTAGTTCTATTTTAATCATTAGATCATTTTCGCCTAGTTAAATATTCAAATAAAAAAATTAAAAGTTTTTAATTCCGTAATTTCATTTTAGTTTATTCGAGTTCGACATTTGTCTTATAATATGTTAAACGATTTGCTAATTCTCCAATGCTAAACACATACATTCCATTTCTACCACCATCAAATAGTAACTTACATAAAAAATGCTAATCTATATTCTATAGTGCAAGAACCGAAGGATGTCGACGGCATGCGAACAAAGTCGATGGAAACAAAAGTCAGAGAAAATCCACCAAAGCGCAAGCATAGCAATATATCGTCTTATACATTTTAGAACAAACCGAAGTATGTCGAAGGCATCCGAACACAATGGGAGATTGGGTAGGGAAAAACATTAGTAATAGGACGAATTTTGCGTGTAAACACACAAACGCTACAAAGATATTGTCTTGTACAGATTAGAATCAATCAACACTTTCATCGTATCCGGAGATTGAGTAGGGAAAAACGAAAGCGATAGACAAATTTTGCACGTAAACACGCAAGCACAACAAAATACTGCATTTAACTTTACATAAGTTTTCTTTATTCGTTCTAGTACATTTTCGTTAGTTCATCTAATAAATTATCTAATTAACGTTTATTAATTGCATTTTCCTAGTCTAACAAAATACTTGTGTAACGAAATATAAATTTTCCAGTACATAGATACTAGTCAGTTTTAAATTCACAAGTACATAATTATACATCACAAGCAAACAAAAAGTCATAAAGAGTACTCACGATTCTAATGTTCCAATCTATTCTTACAACTAATGATGCAGAATGTCCAGGGACGCCAATGATATGCCTCATATGCACCCTCTCGGCACGGTAGGTCGCTTTAAAATTCCAACTTCCGTTGATAAGTAAAACCAATTCATCACCCTTTCTTGGTTAATCACTCCGTCCGACAAAAATATAAATCCACGATTCATGTGTTTTAACTTTATAGCCTCTGCGTATCCAGTAAAGGCCAAAATAATTCAATGTCGACTCCTGAGGGCTCCTTGCCTTACTGCCAACTACACGTACACTTGTTAATACTCCCTGTATGTTTGTTGTGGTTTGTTTAGTATTTTTTTAAAAATCTTCTTTAGGAATTAAAGCACTCATAATTTTTAAAATCATCTTTATTTATTTTTTATATTTTATTTATTTTTACAACGATCCTAGGTCATGGATCGAAACGTAAATAAAAATGAATTTAAAAATTATGAGTGGTTTAGTTTCCAAAAAAAATTAAAAAAATACACGTACCCTGATACTTAATTATCAGTTGGTTTTTTCCTCGTCGGCAACCTCAACGAAAGGAAAACGGTTTACGTACGTTGTCGCTGACGCACAATTTTGTTCTCTTTCTGGTCACCTCTGCATACTAATTTTGATCGAACTTAGTTCTGTTAATCTCACAACTTTTGTTAAAATTTTGAATTTTGGTCTCACATTATACGGCTAAAGCTTTAGAGGAAAGTTCAATGTCTTTAGTTCGTGTGAACAATCATTAATTTTATAACAGTTTATGATTTTATAGTTGTTGTGGTTTTTTGAACCCTTCCATGCGACTTGATACACATATTATTGTGGACAATAGTATCTCTGACTTTCTCTAATTAAATGCAACTATAGTAAAATTCCTATTGTCATTGCTGTTTATATAAAAATGTAGTACGTGCTTTTTAGTTTATTTACTTGTTCTGATTTGAATTATATGGAAATAGCCCCTTTGTTAACTGTAAATTACTCCAGTTTCTATTCAATTTTAATGGTAGCTTTTTTTAAGCTCCTAAACTAGTCCAAATTAATAAATGCTCTTTTATTGACAAATGTATGCTTAATTAACGGGCGAGTGTTACAAGAACCTCAAAAGGATTTTAGGCAATGCCTTGTAATAAAGTCTGCTCTCTTTCTGAATTTGGCCAGATGCCTTTTTAGACGTCTTCCATTTTGCATTTACTTTATAGGAATGGGCAATTTGAGTCGTGTATCATTTCATGCTCTTTGTTAGCTTTTTGTGAAGAGGGAATTATACTCATTTGGCGTAATAACACCAAAATCTCTTCTTTGTCGGTTTTTTTGTAAACTGCCAGTAAATACAACTTATGCAAAAGTATTTTTTGACTCTTTTTGTTCATATATTTGTCCGTGTCGCAAAATTAACATTAGCTACAAGTATCAATAGCGCATGTTACTAGAATTTTCCAGTTGTTTTTCATTGACATATAAGAATTATTTAGGAAGTTTGGGCGATGATAGTAAACCAATCATTCTTCAATTTCACAAAATCTATGATTTCTTGGTTTGGGATCACATTTTGTAACATACTGTTTTAATAAGCTCTAATAGTTCTAGTATTCCTAAAATAGTTAGTTTCTAGTTTAATTTTAGCAGCAATTATAGATTGAGCGGTGAGATTCACCCAAGTAGCTTCTGCGAATTCCCAGAAAGATTAATCCAAGAGTTAATCAATTTTCTAAAGGCATTACTTTAAGGGCACTAAACATGTCATAATTAGTCCTATCTATGATTAGATGTCAATCATGCTTTAGGATCCTATTTATGTCAGGGTGGTCTGAAGCAATTTTCAATTAGTGGCACTCAACTAAAATCAATTCTGAGACACGTTGGGTTATCTTAGGCATTGACAGTTTTAAGTAAAATTAAAATTTCGACCGGGCATCTAAGCCGAGTAAACGTCAAAAAGGTTATTTTCAATTAACCAAAATGTATATAAGGAGGCCAGCCGGTGGAATCGGGTTTTATTTCAGACGCGTTAGAGGTTCAAGCTAACGGTTACTAGTGATGTGTTTATTTCTCTGCAGTCAAGTGCGGCCGTTATGTTTTAAGTTATTTATTTCTCTGAGTCAGAATTGTATTATATTACTAGAACTCAAGGCGTGTTATGCAGCATAAGTCAGTTATTTGTTTAAAAACAGTATTTGTCGACTTCCATAAAATACAATTCCGGGTGAATGCCCAGTTCAAGTAAATTGATCCGTTTTATTATTGCTTTGGAGACCGCATCGTTTTAGAAGGGTCTTCTATATTGTGTTTCGACGGTGTCAGAGGTCGTTAATCACTAATCCACGAGACTACCTGAGAATGCAAAAGCTCAGGCCCGAAGTCAAGTTACGGTACTATTTGACCCTTGAGAAGGTCGTATTTTTCATGGTGTAGATGACCCGTGGTTAAAGGGTCGTCGCACATGCAAGTTAATTAGACTAGGGTAGCATTAATAAATTTTGTTATTGGGTGTGACACCTAGAACTGTATCTATTCAAAATATGTTTGTTAGTTAAGTTTAGTTAAGTTGTGTTTGTGCTAGCCGGAGACTATAAGTGACTTATTTTCTGTTCTACCATTTTGGTTCATCGCCCACGAACAAAGTGCGACGAGCTATTACCGCGATTGGTCCATGGGCCGTTTAATTCATGTGGCGTCCTTTTGTACATAAGGTTATTTACTTTATTTTGTTATGCAATGAATTAGTTGAAGTTTTAGTTAGTAGCTCGTTCAATAAAACAATCAATTTTCGTCTCAGTGTGTTTGTTTAATGAACCCCCTTCACCGATGCTGCAGCTTGCAGGCAACGTCCCGAAACGTGAGGTACGATGGTGTTAAGGTCCTGTTATATTAATTAGTTAATTGGATACCTGGGAGGTAAAATTAAATACACTGGCGCAGGGCCGTGTTTAATATTTACCACCGCATGAGGGTATCCAATAAAAAATTAATAACAGGACCTCTAAACATCGTTTCGGGACGTTGCCGCAACAGATCGTGTCAACAAAACTGAG
Source organism: Platerodrilus igneus (assembly GCA_036346225.1). Classification (NCBI taxonomy): domain Eukaryota; kingdom Metazoa; phylum Arthropoda; class Insecta; order Coleoptera; family Lycidae; genus Platerodrilus; species Platerodrilus igneus. The sequence continues at coordinate 5,909,899 of JARFIW010001108.1, read as the reverse complement.
ACGATTCGTTGTTAACGAGCAAACTCTTAACAAATTGCATAACAAAATATAAGTATAACATTAAGAGCCATGGAATTAAACGGCATGACCAATCGATAGCGTCGCCTGTTCGTGCGATGAACCAAATGGCAGAACAGAAATAAGTCACTATAGTTCCGGCTAGCACAAACACAACTTTAAACTTAACTAACAAACATATTTTGAATAGATACAGTTCTAGGTGTCACACCAATAACAAAAATTTATTAATGCTACCAGTCTAATTAACTTGCATAGTGCGACGACCCTTTAACCACGGGGTCATCTAACCAGAAAATACGACCTTCTCAAGGGTCAAATACCGTAACTGACTTCGGGCCTGAGCTTTGCATTCTCAGGTAGTCTCGTGGATTAGGATTAACGACCTCTGACACCGTCGAAACACAATATAATAGAAGACCCTTCTAAAACGATGCGGTCTCCAAAGCAATAATAAAACGGATCAATTTACTTGAACTGGGCATTCACCCGGAATTGTATTTTATGGAAGTCGACAAATACTGTTTTAAACAAATAACTGACTTATGCTGCATAACACAGCCTTGAGTTCATAGTAATATCACATATACTAATTACTTACTCAGAGAAATAAATAACTTAAAACATAACGGCCCGCACTTGACTGCACATCACTAGTAACCGTTAGCTTTAACCTCTAACGCGTCTGGAAATAAACAACTGATTCCCACCGGCTGGCCTCCTTATATACATTTTGGTTAATTGAAAATAACCCCTTCTGACGCTCTACTCGGCTTAGGATGCGCCGGTCGTAAATCTTTAATTTTAATTAAAACTGTCAATGCCTAAGATAACCACAACCGTAGCTCTCAGAATTGATTTTAGTTGAGTGCTCAGCTAATTGAAAAATTGCTTCAGACCACCCTGACATAAATAGGATCCTAAAGCATGATTGACATCTAATCATAGATATGGACTAATTTGACATGTTTAGTGCCCTTAAAGTAAGTGCCTTTAGAAAATTGATTAACTCTTGGATTAGATCTTTCTGGGAACTTCGCTGAGAAGCTACTTGATCTTGCAGCCGCACAATTCTAATAATTAGCATGCTAAAATTAAACTAGAAACTAACTATTTTTAGGAATACTAGAACTATTAGAGCTATTAAAACAGTATGTGTTCTTGGTATAGGCGTTTTGTTTTGGATTTTGCCACAATTATAGCACCTATTAATGATTTACTAAAGGGAAAGAGAAAATCGCAAGCGATTAAATGGACGGACGAGGCTCTTATTTCGTTTGAAAAATTAAAGATGTTCTTACAAAGGCTCTATTTTAAGGAGTCCTGACTTTTCGAAAGTTTTTCTTCACAATGTGACGCCTCAAATTACGGCGTAGGTTGTGTTTTAACTCAGGAGAAGGAGACGAAGAACATGTAATTGCTTATGCTTCTCGCAGTTTAAATTCAGCAGAGAAAAATTATTCAGTCACAGAACGGGAACTTTTGGCGGTGTGTTTTGCTATTCAAAAATTCCGACCATATATTGAAGGAACTCATTTTAAGGTCATTACGGACCATCATTCTTTAATTTGGCTCCACAACTTAAAAGATCCTGCGGGACGTTTAGCTAGATGGAGTGTGAAACTCCAACAATTTGATTTCGAAGTTATCCACAGGAAGGGTAAATTTAATGTGGTACCAGATACATTATCCGAGCTCCTAGTGGAGCCTATGCTATTAATTCTTTAAATTTTTCTTTACACGAGGTCGAGGATTGGTACAAAAACATGTTAAATAATATTAAGGAAAAGCCAGATCTATATCCCGATTGGAGAGTAGAAGATGATAAAATGTATAAGTTTATTCCGAATAATTTGAATATCAAAGCCAATTTAATTGAGTGGAAGTTAGTAGTGCCGAAATCATGCCGTGCACAAATTTTAAAAGAATGCCATGATGATCCAGTTTCGGCCCATTTGGGTGTATTTAAAACATATACAAAAATCAAAGAGCTCTATTACTGGCCTAAAATGCGGTCATATATTTCTAAATACATTAGTAAATGTGTTACGTGCTGCCAAAGCAAATCCAGCACGTTCAACCATTATGGCTTTATGGGCAAAGAGAAAAAAGTTTCATTTCCGTTTCAATGTTTGTCGATTGATTTAATGGGGCCCTTTCCGCGCTCGAAATTGGGGAATACTTACCTTTAGTTGTTACTGACTGGTTTACAAAATTCACTTTATTGCATCCCATGCGCAGCGCTTCAACAAAACAAATTTGTAATTACCTGGAAAATTTTGTATTTTTGGTATATGGGGTACCTCAAATTTGTATGATAGATAATGGCCCCCAATTTAAAAGTAATTTATTTTCCAATCTCATGACAAATTATAAAATACCTTCGGTTTGGTTTAACGCCAGCTACCATCCTCAAGTTAATTATGTAGAACGCGTTAACAAGGTAATTGAGCTGCCATTCGCAGTTACATTCAAGATTCTCATAAGAATTGGGACGATAATATTCACAAAATTGCCCATGCGCTTCGTAATGCTGTTCATGAATCCACAAAATATTCCCCAACATTTTTAGCTTTTGGACGCACGGTTCCTCTGTCCGGGGAATTCTATAATAAATTAAAGGATTTAAATCCAGAGGATCTAGCAATTGATACTCGAGAACAATTGGTTCAAGACCTTAATGAATTATCGCCCATCTTTAAAGAAGTTCAGAAGAACATACATTTGGCGTATGAACGTAATACGCACTCGTACAATTTAAGGCGCAGACCATTAAATTTCAAAGTAGGGGATTTAGTGTGGAAGCGCAATTTTATATTATCAGATGCTTCTAAACATTTCAATAAAAATTAGCCCCTGAAGTTCCTAGAAGCAAAGGTGATGGAAGTTTTAGGTTCTACCACTTATAGACTATCTTCCATGGACGGAAAACCGCTAGGGTGTTCCACGTCCAAGACCTAAAACCTCACTAATATTTTATTTTTCCAATTTTTATTTTTCCTTCCGCCAATTTTCTGAAAAGACTCAGTTGTCTTAAACATAATTGCGGTTGGATGTGTTAATTTCTACATTTATTTTTTTTTTTTTTTTCAATTTTCTTGAAATTCCTAAGAGCAATTTCAATTTTTCGAGGGGGGCTGTGTAACATACTGTTTTAATAAGCTCTAATAGTTCTAGTATTCCTAAAAATAGTTAGTTTCTAGTTTAATTTTAGCATGCTAATTATTAGAATTGTAGCGGCTGCAGGATCACCCAAGTAGCTTCTCAGCGAAGTTCCCAGAAAGATCTAATCCAAGAGTTAATCAATTTTTCTAAAGGCACTTACTTTAAGGGCACTAAACATGTCAAATTAGTCCATATCTATGATTAGATGTCAATCATGCTTTAGGATCCTATTTATGTCAGGGTGGTCTGAAGCAATTTTTCAATTAGCTGAGCACTCAACTAAAATCAATTCTGAGAGCTACGGTTGTGGTTATCTTAGGCATTGACAGTTTTAAGTAAAATTAAAGATTTACGACCGGCGCATCCTAAGCCGAGTAAGAGCGTCAAGAAAGGGGTTATTTTTCAATTAACCAAAATGTATATAAGGAGGCCAGCCGGTGGGAATCGGGGTTGTTTATTTCAGACGCGTTAGAGGTTCAAGCTAACGGTTACTAGTGATGTGTTTATTTCTGCAGTCAAGTGCGGGCCGTTATGTTTTAAGTTATTTATTTCTCTGAGTAAGTAATTAGTATATGTGATATTACTATGAACTCAAGGCTGTGTTATGCAGCATAAGTCAGTTATTTGTTTAAAACAGTATTTGTCGACTTCCATAAAATACAATTCCGGGTGAATGCCCAGTTCAAGTAAATTGATCCGTTTTATTATTGCTTTGGAGACCGCATCGTTTTAGAAGGGTCTTCTATTATATTGTGTTTCGACGGTGTCAGAGGTCGTTAATCACTAATCCACGAGACTACCTGAGAATGCAAAGCTCAGGCCCGAAGTCAAGTTACGGTACTATTTGACCCTTGAGAAGGTCGTATTTTCATGGTGTAGATGACCCCGTGGTTAAAAGGGTCGTCGCACTATGCAAGTTAATTAGACTAGGGTAGCATTAATAAATTTTGTTATTGGTGTGTACACCTAGAACTGTATCTATTCAAAATATGTTTGTTAGTTAAGTTTAGTTAAGTTGTGTTTGTGCTAGCCGGAGACTATAAGTGACTTATTTTCTGTTCTGCCATTTTGGTTCATCGCCCACGAACAAAGTGCGACGAGAGCTATTACCGCGATTGGTCCATGGGCCGTTTAATTCCCATGGTGGCGCCCTTTTGTACATAAGGTTATTTACTTTATATTTTGTTATGCATATGTAATTAGTTGAAGTTTTAGTTAGTAGCTCGTTCAATAAAACAATCGAATTTTCGTCTCAGTGTGTTTGTTTAATGAACCCCCCCTTCACCGACTGCTGCAGCTTGCGAGGCAACGTCCCGAAACGTGAGGGTACGATGGTGTTAGAGGTCCTGTTATTTATTATTTATTGTTAATTGGATACCCTCATGCGGTAGGTAAATATTAAAATTACAATTTAGATAAAAAATACAAAACCTTTGTAATTTACAATTTTCATACGACTGGATAATGACGAAGTTAACATTGGGATCAAACATGTCAAAACAGGTTGTGATAATAATACTACTAACTACAATATAGCAACCTCCTTGGTGTAGTAGCCTAGGGACTAGGCCTAGACAGCTACAGAATTGGCGCAAGTTCGGTTCTCGCTATGGCAAGGATTGGCACGTAAAAATTCTTGACAGATGTATGTGGTGTCCTTGAATATTAGATGAGGGTTACATGTCAGAAGTTGTTTCTCCATAGTGTGTCTTATATAAAAAGATAAAATATAAAGATTTTCTATACTAATTTTAATTTTTTAGGGAATATGTAAATCTGCAGTGATTTATGCATATTACACAAGAATATTGCGTATGCTGAACGTAATTGAAAACGATTTCTGGCCTTCAAGCCTAATGGGCCCAAATTTAGAAAATAGCTTAAAACTAAATGCACGTGTGAGCATATTAAGTATGTTGTCAGTTTTCATCAGTGCCTCAATGTTTCAAATAAATCTACTAACTGCACCACTACGTGAGGGAATTATACGTTTACCACTGGAATCATGGTATCCGTTCAGATGGGAAGCGACGCCTATCTATGAGATTATCTACATCTTGCAAACCATCTTAAGCTTCTATTTCATCGTGTTAATGGTATGTGGACATGACAATTTGTATTTAGCGTTCTGCGTTAATCTAATTGCCCAGTTCAAAATTCTTAAAGCGGTGTTACAAGAATATGGTACTAAAATGGAAACGTTAGTAAATCGGAGAATTGAGGATATTCAAGTTCCTGTAAAATGTTGTAATAGGAAGGAACCGAAAATGAATGAAGAGCAGTTTCTCATAAGATGTATAAGACATCAGCAAACTTTAGTAAGGTAATTGGCACTTTCTGGTTGTATAGCATTTCACAGAACTATTTGATACATTTTGTCTTGCTCTGGACTCTTGGGAAAAATATATCAGTTAAAGAGCAACAAATCAATAAAACTACACAGGAACATTTGTTTCTACAGTTAAGCCAGTATTCATTTGAATAATTGAAAAATCAATGATTAAGAATTAAATTAAAGTAAAATAATGTTTATGTTCAACAAATGTTCTAAGGGAGATAAAAACTTTTTAAAATATAAGTTACAGAAGTTATCTAGAGAGGTCGAAACGTATCTCGAGAAGATATTCGTTAAATGTGGGTGTTATATTAAATATTTTGTAATGCATTACTTTATACACACACGCACACGCACACGCACGCACACGCACACGCACACGCACATGCACACGCACACGCACACTCTCACGCACACGCACACGCACACGCACACGCACATGCGCACGCGCACGCGCACGCGCACGCGCACACGCACACGCACACGCACACGCACACGCACACGCACACGCACACGCACACACACACGACACACACACACACACACACACACACATACACATACACATACACACAAACACACACAGTTGGATGTACGAAAAATTTAATAAAACGCCATTATCATTGAGGTTAAAAAAAAGAAAATTATAGGAGACGGACAGATTCAAATAATGGAACAACCAATTACTTATTCTATTTAATCTAATCTTCAAAGAAGAGCGTATGAGCAACAACCACTTCTCGTATGGTTATGCTTAATTGCGGTTCCGCGGGGAGATATTGGTATTGAGAATGCAGTGCATGTATTTATTAGTACTGTAAATTATTTACGTTGAAATAAAGATATTGCAACTGTAAAAGACACACACATCCACACACACACACACACACACACAAAATAGTAATGGTAGATTGTTAATATCGGATGTACGGAATAAATGTAGACGAATATGAATAAACATTTAATATTAATTGTTTCGTATTAGTTAAAACAAACTATAGTGGATTTAAATTGTGCAGTGCGCTTGCGCCTCTTAAAGTAAAACGCGTGCGAAAGTGGTTTTGTGACGTTTATCGACGACTCTTCTTTCGACCTAGTAACGGGAAGGTTGTGCGTGACAAATTATACACAATAAAGTATAGTGCTTGCAACAGTGCATTCAACCGACTCCCCCGGGGGCATTCCAGCAACATTGAAGAGGACCGCACACCAAGGACAATATTGGTGAGTGAATTTCTGCCTTTTGTTTGTTAATATTTTACATGCATACAATTTTCGTATTTAAAGCTCGCGTTTTGTTATATTTTCGCATTACAGTTCACGATTAAATAAGACGCGCCAGCACATTATCTAAGTTTAATTAATTGACATTTGGTCTTTCATCGCGTGATAGAACAGTCTATGGTGAATAAATTAATTCATTTCGTTTTAGCTTGTATGTATGTAGAACTTCGATTAGCAATATTCGCATCATTTTTCTATTTACTTAGATATAAAAAATTCGATACACTAAAGTCTATTAATTAGAAATCATTATTTGATTATAGATATATTACGATTTGGCAATAGTTTAGTTAGAGAGCATTATTAATCATTTTACAGATATAGTTCAAATAGTTCGTATAGAAAACCTCTTGCAAATGTTGGATTCAAAGCTGTTCTATTGTAAAATTTTGTATGCCTGTGTAGTAGGTCACTCCTTTTGGCTTATGTACAGCTGCAAACAACATTCCAGTTTTATCGTATAACCTACCTGAATGTTTAAGGGTTTATAACCACTAAATATTTTAACTATATTTCTTGTTTGAATGACTAAACCCTTAGGGCGTTTTATAAACCTTCTTGTTAAGGGTTGTCAGGTCGTATAAAATACAATAGGAAGCTTTAATTACTCATTTCGCATTTTACTTTACAAATCGGGTAATGACTTTATTGGATCATTTTCGGTGATTGAATTTATATTAAGATTATTGTTGGTTGTTGTTAATTGGAATAATTGTCGTTTGTTTCTTCATACAAAATGCCTGACACAAACACTTCTGTAACTTTATTAAAGCTCTACGCTGCTCGGATTCATGAAATCTTCGAACTTTCTGAAAAGGCACAATACAATGATTCAGTACACAAGTTATTTAAATTGAAGTGTCGTATAGTGCAATCTGTCTATAAGGATTTTACTGAAAAGTATATTAGTGTATTGGTAAACACAGAATCAGAATTGCAACCTGCTTTAGAGAATTTGTGTAAAAACGTGGATGACGAATATTATTCTATTCTTTTGATAGAGCAAGAGATATTTTCTGCTGAAGTGAAAACTCCGTCTGCGAATCACACAAGTCGACAAGACAATAATTTTACACCTAGAGTAAAATTACCAAAAATTACTCTACCGCGTTTTGATAATGACCCAAAAAACTTTAAGACTTTCAAGGATATGTTTGATGTTTTGATAGATAAACAACCGCATTTAACGGACATCGAAAAGCATTCCTACCTTCTTTCAAGCTTGTCGGGTGAATCATTGACCTTGTTGCGGTCTATTCCTCTTTGTCATGAAAATTACAAACTAGCATATGACACTTTATGTTCTAGATATAATAATAAACGTCTTTTGGCTAATCACCATTGGGGTTTAATAAAAAACTTCCCGCCTATGCATGCGGAAAACGTAAAACAACTTCGAAATTTAATTGACTGTTTCACAGAAAACTTATCGATTTTGGGATCATTACAATTTGATGTTGAAAGTTGGGATTTCGTTCTTGTAGATCTTTTATTATGTAAACTCGATGAGGAAACTCGTAAACGATTCGAATTGCATTTCAATTCTACTGATGTGCCTACATTCAATTGCGTCAAAGACTTTTGTCAAAACAATGTGTAGCCTTAGAGAATCTTGTCTCAAGCAAACAACCGAAAGTGCTTAAAGGTACTATTAATAAACAAGGTCTCACTCGTTCGAATTCTGACTTGAAGCCTAGGACATTCTTAGCTGAGACTAACACTTCTCCTAAGAACAATTCGTTCTCCTGCATCCTTTGCAAGGGAAATCATGTATTGTATTCGTGCGAGCAATTTCTTAAATTGTCTCCAAACAAGCGTCACGAGCAAGCCAAACATCTTCGGTTATGTTTGAACTGTCTTCGACCAAATCATAACATGTCGTCTTGTCCGTCAAAGGTTTCGTGCAGAACTTGCAATAAAAATCATCATACATTGTTACATTTTGTGCAGTCGATTGCTACGTCACCAACTTCTTCAACTCCAACTCGTGAAGAAAATTTGCAAACCAGTTCGTCTAATAATGCTACTTGTACTACAACAGTTGGGTCTGAGGCGACAACTTGTCTAGCTCTGCTACCCACGGTTTGTTTGGAAATTTTCGACAAGAGAAATCAACCTCAAATTATTCGTGCTCTAGTAGACACTGGGAGTCAAATTTCATTTATTACGGAGTCTTGTCGTAAGTCTATTGGTATATCGTCTCGTCCTTCTTCGATTCCTATTTCTGGTTTGGGCCAGACTTCACACCAAACGTTAGGTGTGATATCTGGAACAATTCGTCCCATTCAGGAATATGATTCAGTCCCGACGGACAACAATTTGAAAATAAACTTAATGGTTTTGCCGTCTATTTGCGGTAATCTTCCAAACAAGTATATTCAATCGTATTGGTCTCATTTGGAAAACATAAAACTCGCAGATGAAAACTGGAGACATCCTTCTCCAGTACAAATGTTATTGGGCTCTGATGTTGCCAGTCGTATTTTGCTCGATGGGAAAATTGATGGCAAAGAAATTTCGCCTGTTGCTGTCAACACCATATTTGGTTACATGATATTTGGTACTGTCGATCCCATCTCAACCAATGTTATTCATTCGTTCTTTGTATCTATCGATCCTTGTATGGATATTGATCTTAAACATTTTTGGGAGCTTGACGACATTCCATCGAGGAGTTTGTCGTCCCCGGAAGATGACCTTGCTCAACAATCTTTTGATAACTCGTTGCATCGGTTACCCAATGGTAGGTTCGGCGTGAGCCTTCCATTTAGAGAAAATGTTCGTGAGTTTCCGGACTCGAAATCTATTGCCATTAAACGTCTATTGTCACTAGAGCGTCGTCTCGAAACTAATCCAGACTTGCGAAATTTGTATGTAGATTTCATGCGTGATTACGAAGCATCTGGTCACATGTCGCTTTTATCAACGCCTCCAGCTGACAATAATGCGTATTTTATTCCACACCATGCCGTGTTCAAACTAGAAAATAATAAACCCAGATTGAGAATTGTTTTTGACGCTTCGGCTCGAGTTTCGAATGGTATTTCATTGAATGATACCTTACTCACTGGACCTAAGCTCCAGAATGATATTGTAAAAATACTTTTGGCATTTCGTATTCCCAAGTTCGCTTTTGTCTGTGACATAAAACAAATGTACAGGCAAATATTGATATCAGAAACGGATCGTTCTTATCAATTGATACAATGGCGATGGAATCCTTCAGAACCAATTTCAACCTATCAGTTGAATACAATTACATATGGAGTTTCATCCGCTCCTTTTCTCGCCATTCGCACTATCTTAAAACTAGCTGAACTAGGAGAAAATAGCTATCCATTGGCTGCTCATGCTTTGAGAAACAATTTGTATGTTGATGATGTATTGACTGGGTCGTCCACTCTCCAGGCAACTCATGAACTAAAACGTCAACTCATCGAACTACTACGTGCTGGCTGCTTCGAACTACGCAAATGGGCTCGCAACAGTCCACTACTGTTAGAAGATATTTCTACTGAGTATCAACAAGTAAAACCAAGTTTAGTCGCAAATGATCTTAAGTTTACCATAAAAGTGCTTGGTCTTCAGTGGCACTCGATACCTGATAATTTTTCATTTGAAATGCAGCCTTTAGAAAATCGTCTTTCCAAGCGGATTTTACTTTCGACAGTTGCTAGGATTTACGAACCTCTAGGATTTATTACACCAGTTACCTTTTCACTCAAACAACTCATTCAACAATTTTGGGTGCTGGGGTTGGATTGGGATGATCCTCCTCCTGAATCTATTGTCATATTTTGGAAAAAATTTGTTGCTGAATTTTCATATATTGATTCAATTCAAATTCCTCGTTATATCCCTATTGATGAAGCCTGTAGTATACAACTACATAGTTTTTGTGACGCGTCCGAGAAAGGATACTCAGCTATTGCATATTTTCGTTTAGTATTTCCGTCAGGAAAAATATCTGTTCACTTTGTTATGGCTAGATCAAAGGTCGCACCTTTGAAATGTCTTTCTATACCCAAGCTAGAGCTATGTGCTACCGTACTTTTGTCTAAATTAGTTCATTTTGTTAAAACTACATATTCAAATGTAACTTTGAAAAATCTGTTGTTACACTGATTCTTCTGTGGCTTTGACTTGGATTAAGTCGCCTACCTATCGCTTAAAATGTTTGTAGCTAACCGTGTTAGTTACATCCAAGAACGTATTTCTCCCGAACAGTGGAGTTATATTAGTTCTTCAAACAACCCATCTGATTGTGCTACCAGAGGTTTATTTCCTTCGGTATTGCCCGCGCATCCGCTATGGTGGGCAGGTCCTGAATTTTTGTCGTTGTCTGAAGAAAATTGGCCTTTGCCAAAATTGTTCGTCCCTTCTCTGGAAGCATCTTCTGAGGAGAAACGCATTACTTTGATTGTTACCGTAGAATCAACTTGGCTGGAAGACTTATCAAACAAATTTTCGTCGTTACACAAAATTCAACGTATAGTCGCATATTGTCTGGGAATCTTTACTGTTAGAAAAGGCACCATCAATTCGCTATTTTTATCGTCGGTGGAGCTTCACATTGCTTTTATGGTTATTGTCAAGGTGGTCCAATTTAGTTCACTTAAAGTTGAAATCGAAGCCGTTCGTCAAGGTGAGCCTTTGCCTAAACATCTGCAACGTCTAGGCTTATTTCTTGATTCGAATGACATTTTAAGAGTAGGCGGGAGACTGATTCATTCCAATCTTCCAGATTCCGCAAAACATCCAGCGGTATTACCCAATAAACACCGTATAACAGATTTGTTGATTAAACAAGTGCACACACAAAATTTACATTCGGGAGTAAACACAACGATGTACTTGCTTCAAGAACGATTTTGGATCGTCTCATCTCTTCGCGCAGTTCGTAGAATACTGTCTAAATGTTATCATTGTTATCGTCTTCTCCCCATTCCTGTCAATCCAGTTATGGGTGAATTGCCTTCATTTCTTGTTCCTCCTTTAAATTGGAAACTCGCCAGAATTGTAGAGCTTCATCCTGGAAGCGATGGAATACCTCATGTAGCCACCGTAAAAACTTCACGAGGGAATTTGAAAAGACCAATGGTTAAATTATGCCCATTGCCGTCTCAATAATAAATATTAATTATTTTAGTGTTCTTTATTATAGTTTCGTAAGCATTATTATATTTATTTAGTTCTACATACATACAAGACTCGGTCAAAGTTAAATTTTCGTGTTAAGTTTTAAAAAAATATCCCAAAGCTATTTTGGTGGGCAGAATGTTTCGTATTAGTTAAAACAAACTATAGTGGATTTAAATTGTGCAGTGCGCTTGCGCCTCTTAAAGTAAAACGCGTGCGAAAGTGGTTTTGTGACGTTTATCGACGACTTTTCTTTCGACCTAGTAACGGGAAGGTTGTGCGTGACAAATTATACACAATAAAGTATAGTGCTTGCAACAGTGCATTCAACCTACTCCCCCGGGGGCATTCCAGCAACATTGAAGAGGACCGCACACCAAGGACAATATTGGTGATTGTATTTCTGCCTTTTGTTTGTTAATATTTTACATGCATACAATTTTCGTATTTAAAGCTCGCGTTATGTTATATTTTCGCATTACAGTCCACGATTAAATAAGACGCGCCAGCACATTATCTAAGTTTAATTAATTGACATTAATTATAAACCTTATTTTAATTCTTTTGTTTCTAGAAATGTAATTCAAATTACGGTATTATACTGTAATCCGGAAATAATAAAATTATTATCTTTACCATGAACAAAAACGCTGATGCGGGTAAAAGAATCGTTAGACACTTAAATTTTGAATTGCTTGGAAGGGTTGAAAAACCTGTAACAAATTAAGGGTGCACCGACTAACTACAATATTGCAGGAGTAGGTCCCGGCTTAACAAAATTTGATAAATTGCAAAGGCTAAAAGTTAAAATAATCAAATTACGTTATTATAAACACTTAGCGTTGAACCGTCTTAATTAATTGACGCCACTCGTCGTGTCTAAGGTACGATCCTTAAAAGACGAGTTTTCCTAGTAAATCCTGATTATTTCGGCCTCTTGGTGAAATGGAGTTTTTTTTACAACTAAGCTATATTGTAAACAAAGAAAACAAACACTCCCTACTGCGTCACCAAATTCTATTTTAATATAGTCGCCATAATATTATCCCTGTAAACAGGTATCCACAAAAAATACATAAATCCGTTCAACTTCGATTGTCATAACATTAACTATCTAACTATAGTAATTTAATCAAGCCCTTAACATTTTCAAATTAAATTTCAGTGTCCAGTATATTTAATAAAGTAAATATTATAACCCACAATGGTCGTGGGTTTTTTATAATTTCATCACTGCTTATTTTAGCCACATCAATTCATAAATGCCAATATAATAAAAACTACTTAATATGAAAACTTACAGTTTTGAGTTTCCTTTCTCTTATTATAGAAACACCTCAATGCTCGAGATTTGTGCCTGCAAGGTGCAGGGTAATGAAATCCTAGCTCTGATGTCTGTCGCAAAGTATTGAACACAGATGTGTATTTCGCGCGCACTGCTAACGAACCAATGTTGGTTACACTAATTGTCTATTATGACGGAACATGTCGCCCACCAAATTCGACGAATTTAGAAAAAGGAAACGAATGAAGTAAAAAAATAGCAAAAAATTTGACCTTCAGTAGCGAGGTGACATCATTACCGAAGTAAACGCCAATAAAAACTAAACAATAAAAAAAGGAAGGAAAAAATATACTAGCAAATAACACGAAAAGAATTAAAGATTCGTTACGCTAATGGCAACGGTGCTAACTTGACCATGGGTCCTTTTGGATGAGCTGAACGTTAGTTGTGCGATGCCATTTTACCCGATGTTGGGGGGTATGTAAAAAAATATTCGTGACTCCAACGAGACTAGAAACTTTCATGGAGTTTTTGAAAAAGTTTTCATCTGCTTTTCAGAGGTAAAGTAACCTGAGTGAAATCTTTATCGGGAGCAGCAGTAAGAAGCTCTGTGGCTAAAAGCTGAACAGGAGTTTAAGGTTGAAAATCGTTAGGGTCTCAGGTCAGAGCGCAAAGCGGCCGTAAATTCAATAGAGACTTGAGTTGAGTTAAAATTGCATGAAGTTTCTCGAAAATGAGGATTTGGTCGTGGAGTATTCGGACTAAATGTTTTTTATTGATTTAACCCCGCTCTCTCACAAACCGCTGAAGTGAGGGGTGCTTGCAAAGTTAAATGACCAAATTATATTTTCACTTGTGGTTGCTAGCGGTTGACATCTACAGAATTAGTACCACAGTCGTTATATATTAGTAAACAATGTCCTTAGTGAGCTATAAAAAGTCGCAAAGTTGCAAGAAACGCGTCCCTTTGAAAGATCTGAGACGAGCTTAATGTGAATTGCCTTGATGGCAAAACATAAAAATGCAAACATAGGCCTTAATAATTTGGGCCTTTCTGAAATGATTTGCTCTTAAAGAAACGGGGCCAGCAAAATTAACTGCAACGATACTGAAAGCCTTCATTTGATTGATTCGTACCGCAGGTAAGTCACCCATGAGTAGCGTTACTGGAACTCGCTTGATGTGAAAACATTTATAGCAAGAAGACAAATAACTTCGAATTGCAACTTTGATAGATACAATCAAAACATTTTGTTGAATGAGATAAGCTGTTGTGTTGACGCCGCGATGATAGTATTTTTCATGTGTAAAATGAATCGGTTAACCTACGCCTGCATGGTAGCCAGGCATGAAATTTTTCGGGATATGGGAGTGATGAATGTTTCAAGCGCTCGCCTACCCTCAAAGTAGTTTACAAATCAAGAAGTGGCGACAGCCTTCAAAAGGCCTTTGTTAATTTAGCATTAGTCTTGACCGCGTCTATTTCTTTAGAAAATGTGACAACTTGAATGTGTCTGACGATAACTATTAGGGCATTGTGTAGTTCAACTATTGTTAATGCTCCAGTCTACGCTGTGCCTTAATTTTAAAGAATCGAAGGCTATAAACTAACATGTCTTGGATTTTAAATAATGAAGAAAAACGAGTTAACAGGGAAATGACTATGCTTGAAACTGTCTGCACAATAAAGGCTAAAATTTTCTTTTCTGAAGTAATTTCCGCTGTTGATGTAGAAACGGCTAGTTTGTCCGGCTATGATTCATTAAGATGTTGAAGCCAGTTAGGGCCGGCCCATCAAAGAGAACATGAAGTAGTTGCTTCCAAGTTCAGTTCTTTCATAAACTGAACTTGGTAGCAACTCTCTGGATTATTTTTTATTTGTTTCAACGTTTCAGTAGTTTGCTACCTAAAATTTAAGCAGACTTGCCTTCCCCCAGAAAGTAACCGTCAGCAAGTTGTGTGTGTGTGTGTGTGCGCGCGCTCGCGAACTTGAGGGCATGTGTGAGTGCGTGCGTGCGTGTGTGTGTGTGGGTTGTGTATATGTGTGTTGCGCATGTGATGTTTATATCCGTGTTACGTTCCCCCTCTAGGACCAGGACCATCGGCAGTTGAATATCCCAGTCGTCAAGGAAGAACGCTCAACGCAAATTGCTTTATCTGTCCGGACCATCGGCAGCCAGAGCTCCAAATGTTGAAAAGGCAATGTAAGTGTGTGAATAGGCATTTGTGCTTGTAAGGTGTGTGTGTGTGTGTGCGTGCGTGCGTTCGTTCGTGCGTGCGTACGTGCGTGCGTGCGTACGTGCGTACGTGCGTGTGTGTGTGTGGGTTGCGTGTAAGTGCGTTGTGTATGTGATGTTAATATCCGTGATACGTTCCCCCTCTACGACTAGGACCATCGGCAGCCAGATATCCTAGTCGTCAAAGAGGAACGCTCAACGGATATTGCCTAATCAGTCCGGACCATCGGCAACCGGAAATCCAGAAGGTAATGTATGTGTGAATAGATAGTGTTTGTAAAGTGTGTGTGTATGTGTGTGTAATATATGTGTGTGTGTGTGTATGTGTGCGCGCGCGCTTGTGTGTGAAGTGTGTTTGAAATGTTAATTTGTGTTTATGTTTGTACAGGTTACCAAAAGGTTGGATTGAATAGGTATAATTTTGTACATGTTTAAATTTATACTATTACATAAAAACTAGGTTCTTTCAGAGGAAAGAATTTGTTTGTTGTATTATTTGTCTCATGTATGTGTAAATTTGGTTCTTAAAATTTAGCGTTAGTAAAAAGAAAAGAAATTCCCTATTCTACTATTTAAGATTAACTTATACTACTACTGTTAGTTATTATTTGTTAGAGACGGAATTGCTAATATGTTGGAGCATGCAAATTCTACATATTTGGGGGTTGAGTTGTTTCAAAGTCGGCTTGACGCTTTGATCTTGTTGCTTCTGGTTATCAAGAGCGGAGCTCTTGGAATTCCAGGAGATCAGTCTTCGGTCTCCGGGATTAGAGCCTCGGTCCGAGGAGAGGTGGTACTTTTATGTATCTGTCCGGGTAGTTTTGTTTGTGTCTTTTACCCGTCAAGATAACGTTGGATTTATATAAAATTCACCAATAAAAATTAATCAGCTGATTTCACGTTAAGCGTATTGGCTACCATAGGAAAGTCGATCCCAGGTCGCAACACAAATTGAAGGCAATCATTCTTTTAAACTTTAAAAATTTTTGCTTAGTGTACTCAAACCAAATATTTCAAACATCAATAAATCAAAGAAACCTTCAATTTGTGTCATAAACGTCAAACTTGAAGTTTTTATTATTTTGACAACGATCCTAGGTCATGGATCGAAACGTAAATGAAATAGATTTTAAAAACTATGAGTGGTTTCATTCCCAAAGAAGATTAAGAAGAATGCTAAACAAACCACAACAAACATACAGGGAGTATTTGTTTGTATCTGTTTTATAGTTTAAAAGCCAAATTTTATTTTAGTTTGTAACGTGTATTGTGATAGACGTGAATAGTTGTTTCTTGTACTTTTATCAAATGTTTTATTTAATTTATTTATTTTAAGTTTTAATGATAATTATCAAAGCCATGACAGTATTTTAACTCCAGTTTTTGTAAGTAATATTTTATAATTCTTATGTTAATGACAGTCACAGTTACTTTACAGCACCCTGAAGAAGATTTTAAATAAATCGAAAGCTCGGTAAAAAACAAATAAGAGTTTTATTACTAGAAGACCAAATAACTTGTTATTATTAATTGTTATATACATATAGAATGCTGTGAAACCTCTTGAATTACCTGGTCTGTTGATTTTCTTCTGTTAATCGCCTCGGCTGCTCCTCTAGATAGCTTTCATCCTCATACATAAAAAAAACAAACACATTCCTACCACAAACATCAACGTCAACTCTATTTACATCAATATTCACAATACATTAAAATTTCAAAATTAATATTCAGCATAAATTTTAATATCGGAAAATTTCAAAATTAAATTTATTATCATTTTAATGTGCATCCAGAATTAAAGTCCTTGTAGGATGCCTACTAATTACTATAACAATATATGCAGAGTACAAAGGGAGCATCTACCACCCCTTTACGTTAATTAACCAGGTTCGTCTAATTGAGCTCAAAGACATACCCAAAAATTTTCATCATAATCCAGAACATCAATACTAAATACCCCTTTCTACTTAAACAAACAAATTTCACCTTAAAATTAAAATTTTATTGTTAGTACAATTTCACTACTGTCCATTTTAAATAAACAAATTAGAAAGTTATTCAACAAACACCAAAATCTCAAAGTTCAAACAAAATAGTATAATTTACCTGAAGGTTACTTGCACTCGTAGCTTCAATGTACATCGTCCCTTTTGTTAATCACACCGTTCCAACTGGGTTATATTTACGGCTTCTGATTCTCAACGCTTTAAAATTTTCTCCATCACCATTTATTTAAAGTTGTTTCAGGGCTTTTCCGG
Source organism: Platerodrilus igneus (assembly GCA_036346225.1). Lineage (NCBI taxonomy): Eukaryota > Metazoa > Arthropoda > Insecta > Coleoptera > Lycidae > Platerodrilus > Platerodrilus igneus. The sequence goes on along the minus strand of JARFIW010001108.1, from coordinate 5,892,175 downwards.
GACTCCTCTGTGTATATCTGACCCTTGTTTCTTGGATCCAGACACGTTTATGCACCATTTAAGTATTAATACCCCCGAAAAATAACAAAGAAATTCATACTTCTTTCACCAAGATACGCCAAAACTGCCTACTTTTGTGTATTTATTTGTCATAGTAAATTTTACCAATTGGTACAGTGATACTAAACTTTATTACCTTGTATCTTCTTTTCTAAGTGCACTAACGTACATTCATTGTAGCACGTAAAGAACAAGCTGTTTTAAATCATATAATATTCGAGCAAACTGTTTAAATTATTTAATATTAAAACCGGAAAACTAAAAGCACTGTTTAACGCGTTCAATCAAGTCGAAGATCTAAGAGAGGTTCTTCATATTCACCTCCGTATATATAGCGGTTAGCCTGTCTGTCGGTCTGTTCCCCAAAACGGCCAGTTTCTAGAATTTCGTCATTCTATGTTCCCATTCCGTAGCTCGCGCATCGGTTTTACGAATTTTGTACTCGCCCTAGTTAAATCTCAGAAAATTTCACACGGCACGCAACGTCTGAGAATACCTAATTAAATTTTATACAGAAATGTTATTTCTACCTCTCAATTTTGCCTTTACTTTCAACCAATCGCAACCCCATGACGTTGCTCTACTCACGCCTTTTACTATATGTGTCTCGGTCTTGCGCATATTATCTGTCTCTATCTACCCTGTTTTTATTAGTGCAAATTGATATTCCTTATTATCGATTATTTTAGTCCATGTGGAGTGTGAAATATCCCACCTTTAGCATTTCTCGTAACTATTAAGCTACGTTTTCTCCAAGATTCTTTGAAACCATTTGTTATCTACAAAATTTTCGCCGTACGTGACATTTAAACTACGCAGGTGTTCAAACATAATATTAATTCTCAGAGCTTTATTTTCTGGTATTTTAATCTTGGATTTTCACAGGTTTTTATGCTTATTTTTAATAATGGTTTAATTAACTCCAATTAAAATTGACTTCTATCCTTTCATTTTTAGCGAATACAAATTAAATATTAATTATTATGTGTACACTTTGTTTAATACCGGTTACTTAAAATAGGGTTAATTAATATAAATTTTGCACGTAATTTCCATTTGTTTCTTTATTAGGAATAATTAAATTACACGTAGAGCTTTTTAATACTGTTTCTTTTGATATAAAGCGTCTTGTACATGATTTAAATCTCTTATTTTACTGAAACTAATAAATTTTTATGCTTCACGGTTTTAATAACGCGTATTATCTAATAATATTCATTATACACGGTGATGAAAATTATTTGATGTGATTATTTAATTTTCTACCCTGGTCTAAATATGAGTATTTTCCCCCTATTTGAATACAAATAATCCCACTTATTTGAATGCAAATATAAAGCATTTAGACTGCCAAAAAATATTTAGAAAAAAAAAATTGCCTATCTCTCTCTACCCTTATCTATCTATCTTACCTACCTTATCTCCAATCCAAAAAAAAATATTTACACCTATCCTATATCCCTATCCTATTCCTAACTCTCACTTAATTTTATAAACTGAAATTATCCCTAACTTCATCCTACTTATCCATCTAATCTTATCTACATCCTATATACCTATCCTATTCCTAACTTTTAATTAATCTTCACTATACTTTACTTCCCCCTACCTAATCCTATATACCTATCCTACTCTTACTCTATTCCTAACTCTCCACTAATCTTATATGAAATATCTATACTTAACCTATCTTCTTTTCTTCCTACATTTACTCTTTATTCTCATCCTAAACCTATTTCTAATTATCTCCCATATTTATCCTATACCTAGCTTTATTTTCTATACACACCTACTTCTACTCTTCTATATACACCTATTCTATCCCTATCCTATTTAAATCTAACTCTCTTCTTGACCCTCCACGTCTTTCTTCTTACCATCCTAATACTCTTCATCCCTATTTCTCCCCCTTCTATATCTATACTTAACAGCCCTGTTATCTCACATACAATAAACTTATCATCCCTATTATCCTGACTCTTAAATATTACTTCTTCTTCAGTCCCTACACTTGTCTGTTTCTCATTTATTATTGTTTCCCTTTCTGCCGACAAACCAAACGATACTACTTTACAATTATCGATTTTTCCCTCTATGGAAAATCCTATGTACCTTCTAGACTGCTTGTGTAATGGAATCCGCCAGAATGAATTCCTTAAATCTACTTTATTAAAAACAAACTTGCCACTTAACCTCATCAAAAATAATTCTGCCTTCACCTGCTCCCGATATGCTGCTGTTGCTTCTACCCCCACTAATTCTGCATGTTTTTGTACTAAAACTTGAACCTCTACTATCCTATCCTCTGGACATCTTATAGTGTTGCTCTGTTTAACTTCATCATCCTCTACCTCTACTACATTAATACTAAACCCCGTGTCATCCTCTGTGACTTCATAACTGCCCTTCCATGGCACTACCCTATCTTTAATCCTTACTACCTTCCTTTCCATATCTATCAAAACCCTAACTTCATCATACAGTCAACACCTAAAATGCTCTGAAACTTCAGTCCAGGTACAATTACAAACTCCTGTTCACATCTTAAACCGCCTATATCTATCCTAAGCACCACAACACTATTTACTACAGCAAACTTCTTTTTATTTGGAGCTACTAAATGACTACGCTTTATAGGCATAATTCTATCACAAACCTTATCCCTAATTTTGCTGACGAATTCCTCCGATATTAAACTCGCCTCTGCCCCTGTATCAAGTAATACTTCTACATTATTCTCAAAAATTTCTAAATTAATAATTGGCAAACATAAATTTTCCTTAGTTTCTGGCTCTACTTCCTCCTCAATTTTGAAAAATTCACGTGGATGTTCATATACATTTACACTGAAATCTAGTGGTCTGTCGCGTTCTAAAAATCCTGTCCAGGTCTGTTTTCCCTACTTGGTCCTGGTCTAGCCGTCACCTCAGCGTATGTCCTAGGCGTTTCCACTCGTTCCGTATCTGTGTTAGCAGTCCCCCTCATGTCCGGTGAACTATTCCTTCTGGTAGGTTCCGGTCTCGGTGCAGGTCCCCTTCCTAAACTATTACTCCTAACGTATGGTCGTCTCTGTTCCCAATTCTGTCGCTGGTATCCGTAATTATTCCCCCTTCTAGCATAGTTGTCCCGTCTATTGTCAAACCTAACTGTGTTGATCTGTCTTTCCCTGTTTTCCCGATGTCGTCCACTACTTACGTCGTCATACCTCTGCAGGTATTCTAAAAACATTTCTCTGTCCACTATGTTCTGTAGTGCTACGTGTTGTCTTACTTCTACCTCGAAGTGTCGTGATAAATTACTTAATAATTTGTCGGTCCGTCAGTGGTGGGTTCAGTTGCTTTGCTATGCTATACTTGCGTATAGCATATTGCTCCCTACTTCCTGAAAATTCTCCTTAAATTTCCCTGTGATTAAGTCGTCTCGTACCTGGTCTTGTCTGTGGTCACTCCAGTAGTGCTTTAAAATCTGTCTTCAAACTTCGTGTAGGTGTCTATGTCCTGTCCTACTAAATTGTACCACGCTTCCGCATTGTCCTTTAATAAAGCCTTTATCGTATTCAGTTTAGTCTGTTCGTCAAATAAATTTCCCACTAGATTTCTTACACTATTAATAAAAATTTGTGGATTTACCCTGTTATCGCCATAGAACTTCATGTGTTGGTCCAATGATACTCCACCTGTAGAAAATCTGGGACCATCCCCCGTTAAATTTGACATGTTGTATTTAATACTACTAACTTCGCGTTCTACCCTGCCTAACTGATCCCTACATGAGTCCGTCACTTCAGTCATTTTTACATTTTCGAAATTTTCTCACACAATGCACTATCGTCACTTCCAATTTCCACTCCTTGACTCCTTAACCACTCCTTTCTCTGCATACGTTCAAATCACTCACACACACTCTAAAATACTCCTAAATTTATACACACACAAAAACTCTCTCTCTCAGATCGCCAGTTTCCTGGAATAATATCACAAAAATTTTATTTGGAACTCGAGCCTTACTTTTGGGTCGCCAAGAATGCTGTGAAACCTCTTGAATTACCTGGTCTGTTGATTTTCTTCTGTTAATCGCCTCGGCTGCTCCTCTAGATAGCTTTCATCCTCATACATAAAAACAAACACATTCCTACCACAAACATCAACGTCAACTCTATTTACATCAATATTCACAATACATTAAAATTTCAAAATTAATATTCAGCATAAATTTTAATATCGGAAAATTTCAAAATTAAATTTATTATCATTTTAATGTGCATCCAGAATTAAAGTCCTTGTAGGATGCCTACTAATTACTATAACAATATATGCAGAGTACAAAGGAGCATCTACCACCCCTTTACGTTAATTAACCAGGTTCGTCTAATTGAGCTCAAAAACATACCCAAAAATTTTCATCATAATCCAGAACATCAATACTAAATACCCCTTTCTACTTAAACAAGCAAATTTCACCTTAAAATTAAAATTTTATTGTTAGTACAATTTCACTACTGTCCATTTTAAATAAACAAATTAGAAAGTTATTCAACAAACACCAAAATCTCAAAGTTCAAACAAAATAGTATAATTTACCTGAAGGTTACTTGCACTCGTAGCTTCAATGTACATCGTCCCTTTTGTTAATCACACCGTTCCAACTGGGTTATATTTACGGCTTCTGATTCTCAACGCTTTAAAAATTTTCTCCATCACCATTTATTTAAAGTTGTTTCAGGGCTTTTCCGGAACTCCTCTGTGTATATCTGACCCTTGTTTCGTGGATCCAGACACGTTTATGCACCATTTAAGTATTAATACCCTCGAAAATAACAAAGAAATTCATACTTCTTTCACCAAGATACGCCAAAACTGCCTACTTTTGTGTATTTATTTGTCATAGTAAATTTTACCAATTGGTACAGTGATACTAAACTTTATTACCTTGTATCTTCTTTTCTAAGTGCACTAACGTACATTCATTGTAGCACGTAAAGAACAAGCTGTTTTAAATCATATAATATTCGAGCAAACTGTTTAAATTATTTAATATTAAAACCGGAAAACTAAAAGCACTGTTTAACGCGTTCAATCAAGTCGAAGATCTAAGAGAGGTTCTTCATATTCACCTCCGTATATATAGCGGTTAGCCTGTCTGTCGGTCTGTTCCCCAAAACGGCCAGTTTCTAGAATTTCGTCATTCTATGTTCCCATTCCGTAGCTCGCGCGTCGGTTTTACGAATTTTGTACTCGCCCTAGTTAAATCTCAGAAAATTTCCACACGGCACGCAACGTCTGAGAATACCTAATTAAATTTTATACAGAAATGTTATTTCTACCTCTCAATTTTGCCTTTTACTTTCAACCAATCGCAACCCCATGACGTTGCTCTACTCACGCCTTTTACTATATGTGTCTCGGTCTTGCGCATATTATCTGTCTCTATCTACCCTGTTCTTATTAGTGCAAATTGATATTCCTTATTATCGATTATTTTAGTCCATGTGGAGTGTGAAATATCCCACCTTTAGCATTTCTCGTAACTATTAAGCTACGTTTTCTCCAAGATTCTTTGAAACCATTTGTTATCTACAAAATTTTCGCCGTACGTGACATTTAAACTACGCAGGTGTTCAAACATAATATTAATTCTCAGAGCTTTATTTTCTGGTATTTTAATCTTGGATTTTCACAGGCTTTTATGCTTATTATTAATAATGGTTTAATTAACTCCAATTAAAATTGACTTCTATCCTTTCATTTTTAGCGAATACAAATTAAATATTAATTATTATGTGTACACTTTGTTTAATACCGGTTACTTAAAATAGGGTTAATTAATATAAATTTTGCACGTAATTTCCATTTGTTTCTTTATTAGGAATAATTAAATTACACGTAGAGCTTTTAATACTGTTTCTTTTGATATAAAGCGTCTTGTACATGATTTAAATCTCTTATTTTACTGAAACTAATAAATTTTTTATGCTTCACGGTTTTAATAACGCGTATTATCTAATAATATTCATTATACACGGTGATGAAAATTATTTGATGTGATTATTTAATTTTCTACCCTGGTCTAAATATGAGTAATATATATATATATATATATATATATATATATATATAATATAAAACTATAAATGTATAGTAATAAAGTAATTTACTTTATTTGATTGGGGCAACGTTGAGGAACGAACTTGTATTGTCAGAAGGGAGCAAGTTATTTCAAGGGAATTTAAACCTTGTTTAAACTATATCTCAATGTTTGAAGGTAGAGTATCGCATCAATATGGTGTATAAGGAGTCGGGATAGCAATACTTGTTTGTTATCGTGATCGCAGGCTGCGCGGACATACAAATTGTAATACGAGCCGAAGAACGTTAGGTCGCACGAAATCACGCTTGGTAGCTTACTAAATTAAAATTATACCCGAACTTACGTTGTAAGGATTTGATAGGAAATAAATAGTAACCACACCTAATATACTGAACGGATGATATTTCTAGTTGTGGGTACAAAGCAAAATTCCACATCTGTTCGGACCGCTTATTGGAAAGATAGATTGGTGTGTGTCCATCTTTTGTAAGTAATAAACTTTGTCCTTATGATACTTATATTAAATCTTTTAGATATTAGCACTTCTGTCTATATTTCGACACAGCAAGAATTTATTGGCATTGTATAAGAACCCTTTTGTTTAGCGAAGGTAAAGATGGTAAAGGTGATTAATTGTATTATCGTAGGCTTCTTAGGTTATCCTAATTCTTAGCTGTTAGCGCATTCGTGAGTTTTGTGAATGTCTTTCTAGGTTTGGTGCTGGAATTAGTTGTGGGGTTGATGTAGTGGCTTAATCCCTAATTGGTGCTGCTAACGTTGGATATTGGATTGGCTGTTCCGGGATCTAATTCATTGGTACAGGTTCATGTCCAAAGGGTGATCGTGAGTAGCCCTAGAAGATAATCTAGCTGTGGCGCAGAGTAGTAAAGTTATTTCTAATTAGAATAAAATATTGGTTGGTCTTAAATTTTTCATAGCCGAGAATAATTATCGGGGGGTAAAGGAATTTAAATTTGACAATTAACTATTGATATAAGTGTAAAGCTTATAAAAAAAATTGCTATTTTAAGTCTTAAGCACAATTTGCGCACATTGTGGGATATAAATATTTAGCTTTTATTAATTGGAAATTGGGGGCTGTTAAAGCAATTACTGCGAGGAATTCTAACCTGGACCACATAGTCTTCCTAATCTGGTTGGGTGTGGTAGACTTTTTTTTGCTTGAGTTGTTTCCTGGGGCGAAACCTAGCCCTGGCGCCCATATCTACTTACTTCTTATGTAGCACTTCCACGACCCTTACGTGCTCTTTGACAAACCGCGAAACAGGAAGCAGGAAACTTATATTTCCGAGTTCGAACCACTTCCATCGGTTCGAGCACAGCGTTGCTACAATTCACTCCTAGTGCGCCTTAGCAAGGCCTTATACTTTACTCCTCGCATTTAGGGTGTGATATTGTCAACTAAATTCATGTGTTCGGTCTTTGATATTTGGGACCGTTGCGTATACCCTGATGCCATTGTGTCTGCCATTCTGCAAGTATGTAGTTCTTTATTTCCGTCTTTGTCTTGGGCAGTTGGTTTGTGTTTAAGATGCGTTGCAGTTGTTGGTTGTCATCGTGTGTAAGATAGTACATTGCAGCTCGCTGTTTCACTACTAGTTAAAGGGCATAGTTCGCACCAGTACATGAAAGCATCTTGGCAGTCCCATAAGCCGTCAGTCGCAGTAAACACTTCGTTGTGTACTGTTAATTTTTGTCTAGGTTTGATTGTGTAAGACGATGTCCTCAAGCGCTCGGCGTATGATACCATAAAAGCACGGTTGAAATAAAGCCTTACAAATATAAGTGGTAATTTATAAGTCTTTATAGGTATAGGGCGATGTATTTCAATATATATAAATAGATAATTATAGTATATAGTAGGTGATTAATATATCACTATAACTCAGAGAAGAGTTTTTAACCGTCCACCACACGCAACAACCTATTTGAATCAACAAACGGTGCTAACGAGATTTTTAACCTTAACATCTTTCTGAGGAAGAATCATTTTGATTTCTTGTGCAAATGTCTCGCCTTGGTCTAATTTCACTACCTTAATTCTACTCATTTAACTCCAAGACACTTAAAAAACTAGTTTCCTTGTTTGGACGTCTAAGATTATGGATTAATCGATAGCAATATGCCAATACCCGAATTAATCTTGAATAACTAGAAAATCGTGAAAATAGATCGAAAGGCTCGTTTATAGTTGTGGTAAGTATTTTTTGTTTTGACCTTAATTCAGGAAGATCACATGAATCACTGAATTTGAAAGGATCTGGTTGATAATCGTGGAGTTGGAGAACAAAGGGTCCCTTCCACCATAAGTCGCAATGCGCGAGCTCATTAGGTTGTAATTCTCGTGTAGCTACATCTTCAGGATTTTGGTTCGTACTTATATAATTCGATCTATTAATATCAGTCAGATGTCTAATCTCAGACACTCGATGGCCGACGAATACTTGAAGTTTACTTAGGTAAGTATTTATCCCATGTAAAACAATTTATGATTCACACCACAGATAATAATCGATATTGGTAGTCAAGGAATTTTGGACAAAATGCATCAACTGAGCCAGTAAAAGAGCGCCACAAAGTTTGTGTCAAGGTATTGCAATGATGCGTAAAGGAGCAACCTCTGTTTTAGCACATAATAGTGTTACATATATTCTAATTTTTGTATAAATTGTTCGTATGTAAATTACTGCGTTATACGCGTCTTTGGACGAATCGCTGAATCCATGAAGTTCTTTTATCATGGGATCTTTGCACATTACGAATCTTGGTATGTGTAATTCATTGAGCTTATTTAAATTTGACCGAAATTTATACCATTGTATTTTTAAATCCTGAGGCACTTCTGTGTCCCAATCAATTTTTATTGACCAAAGCCTTTGCATCATTAATTTTGCAATAAAGTGCAACGGACTGACTAGAAACGAGATCATATATCTTGATGCAATAACCGATATTTAACTATTGATCGCTTGTAATTGCAATCTGGTTTTCCAATATAAACGATATGATAACATATCTTGTTTGCAGAATCACTAAATTACTAACGTTCTTATGCTCTCATTATCCCCTAAATTAAGGACTGATAATGAGTCAGAGTTGTCATGAAAGATCTTTAAAATTCTTGAACTATCTGAAACCCGTTTTCGTAATTTAAATGTAGCTGTTTTGAGTATATCGCTAATTTATTTTCAAATTATAATGGCTTGATTTTCATTGGAAAATCCTGTAATTAAGTCATCGACATAAAAATCCCTATCGATAATTTTCGAGGCTTTGGGATCTGGTTGATTTTCCAAAGCTGACTGTTCGATATAACGTATCGACAAGTAGGGATCACTAGTCACGCCGTACGTTACAGGTTTAAATGATAAACAAATAAATCCTTTAAAATTTCGTTTCTCCAAACCATTTGTTGGAAGTGTCTATCATCTGGATGAACAAGAATCTGTTTATACATTTTGGCAATGCCTGCAATGACAACTGTAAATAAAATGCGGTGTAAATTTCGAATAACTAAGTTGGAGAGAGAATGGATTGTATATAAATTTAAAATTGATAATTTATAAACAACATAATTAATGTCTTTAAACAAATCCGTTAATCAAAGCGTTTACTATGAGCACTCACCTGGTTAATGATGCAACCGTGCCGATAAAAAAACGTTGGAACAAATACAACTCTTCCTTTGGCAGACGGAGCGAAGCACAATTTCAAGATAGCGGTTTAGCAAAGTGGTTCATAAGTGTAATAATTATTATAAATAGCGACGGCGGGTAACAAAGCGGTTCATCTAATTAATTCTATGTAGCATGTGTATACTCGAAGCGGTGTAATCGACAACGGTTCATACACAAAACCGAACTATTTTCGACGAAACGAGAAACTCTTCTGGCTTCGTGGATTTTCCAATCGATACTTGTTTGCAGATGCGCACTAACACACCGAGCTTTATCAGTCACGGCAATGTTAGCGGGTGCTTCAAGTAAACACATGGGGCTTCCACACTAATAAATTTAAAATATACACGCGGCGTATTTAAAATAACCAACAAACTCAATGAAATAAAATTTAGCTTTAATTATTTACTATAAACGGAACAACAACAAAAGGGTGTTTTCCAAATCGAATAAAAATTTCAAAAATATTATTTTGTATGGGTGAGCCTGAATGCTGGACATCATTAACTGGTTACACCATTACTACTAAGGGCCGAGCCATTGTAGACAGCTCTTAATTTTGTTGTTAAACTGTTCTCTCGCATTATTCCATGGTGCTGTAGAAAATATCTCATTTTATTTCCACCCAACTCGTTGGATATAACTATATGCGTTAAGTCGCTATATTCCTTCATAAAAGATACATATTCATTTTTAAATTGAACAGTTTTTTTGAAATTTTCTTTCTAATTGTATCATGCTCTTAATTGCAAAGGTTTTCGAATCCCCTAATTCTGGAGAAAAATCTTTTAACGGAATTCTCACTACGAACTTCCCATTATTGTCGCGAAAAACTTTTTTTTTTGTAAAATTTCTAACAATCTTTTTCATCTTTTGAGAAATATGCCTTCTGCTTGGATTCTTCGATGACCCAGAACTTTTGCAAATCATTTTCAATAAATTGTGTCGCAAAACAGCACTGAGTAGTTTTTACTGGATGAGATAATACCCCTGGTACTACATAACCTTGAACTGTATTCTGAAGAATAGGTAAATTTTTTTAACGAAATTTTGGCATCACTGAGTAGCGTTCAAAACAAATTTGCACCAATCAACGAATCAATGGGTTTACTTAAATGAAAATTAGGATTGGCTAATTGATTGTTTGGAAGAATCTTCAAATTCATAACATTAAAATGATAAGCAGGGAGTTTTTCAGTAATTTGTGGAACAACGAAACAAGAAATCGTGGATTTAAATCTATTATACAATGAATGAATCATAATCTCTCATTTTTTGCTTAAATTGGAAGAAATACTATTAATCATTGTAAGGTGACGGCGTACTGCAGTTCACCTTATGTAACGAGAACACAACGGTGTTTTACCAATATTTCCTTTTATATTAAAATAAACAGGAGACGAGATTTGAGCATCTTTATTGTAGCACGAACACAAGAATACTGAGTATATACATTTACAGCTACCGCATGGTGGGGTGAAAGGGCAAAACTGGCACGCAGGCCGTCTCATTTCCTAGCTATAACGGTACATTAAAAGAATGTACTAACATACTACCAAAATACAATTTATTGTCATGATGGGACGTAACATGCCGCCTCCCTTGAAATTAGTAATTTCGAAAAGCTAAATAAAGGATAAACTACGCTAATTTTACACTCTAACAAATATATTACGTAACACAAGCTGTTTCAATTTAAGCATAAACGTTTTTTTTAACATTAAGCTAACTACATTAGGCTGCGCATTAGTCATTAGTCAATATCGATTGGTAGCGCACACAATTTCACAGTAGGTCTTTTTATTATGCCACTTGACGTACGCACACTAACTACCCGCACCTCACCATCAACTCCTGGATGCACTTCAGTTATACGGCCTAGCTTCCACATACGCGATGGCAAATTGTCTTCCGAGATGATAGCTAACTGATCTGGAGCCAAAGGAAAACCTTGAGAAATCTTCCATTTTTGACGTTTTTGCAACTCCTGAGGGTACTCTCCTTTCCATTTCAACCAAAAATCCTGCTGGATGCGCTGCACGTATTGCCATCGTGATAGTTTATTAATAGGTTCCATTGTTAAGTTCACTTCTGGAACTGACATTAAATTGTCACCAATTAAAAAATGCCCCGGCGTCAGATAGTCAAAGTCGTTTGCGTCCTGAGAAAGAGGTACTAATGGACGAGAATTAAGTACACTTTCGACTTCAATTAATAAAGTATATAACTCAATAAAGGTTAAATTAGCATTTGACGCAACCTTGTAAATATGCCTTTTAAAAGACTTTACGGCGGCTTCCCAAAGACCACCTAAATGGGGCCCCTAGAGACATTAAAACGAAAGTTTATATTACGGAAGTAGCTTCTCTTTCGATGGCGTTCTGAAACCTTTCATTTTTTAGAAAATCTACGATCTCACGCAGTTCATTGGCTGCACCCACATAATTAGACCCGTTATCGCAAAATATTTCGAATGGAACCCCACGTCTGCCAACAAATCTTTTAAGCGCTGCAATAAACGCTTCCGTGGTTAAATTTTCTACAATTTCGCAAAGAAACAGCCTTTGTTGCCATGCATATAAACACACAGCCGTACGATTTAATTATTTTCCGAGATTTACGTGTACCTTCCTTGATAAAGAAGGGTCCAAAATAATCTGTACCTACACTTGAGAATGGTCTATTGTTACCTTGTATGCGACACGCAGGTAAATCAGACATTTTTGGTTGTGATGTTAAAGGATTATGTCGAAAACAAAGCACGCATCTCCGTACAATTTTTCTAACAACATTTTTACCTGACAGAGGCCAGTATTTTAATCTAGTAACGGCTAACGTACCTTGAGTACCGCTATGTAAACTAGCTTTATAAGCCCGAGAGACAATTGCATCACAAAGTAAGCCCTTTGCAAGCAATATTGGATGTTTATTATCAAATTGCATACTCGAATGACGCAAGCGCCCTCCTACGCGTAATATCCCGTTTTCATCCAGAAATGGATTTAACGACAATAACCTTGACTTAGTATTCAGCTCTTGAGAACTTTGCAACTGGTCAATCTCTTTACTAAAAGAAATTCTTTGGTCAATCTTTAACAATGCAGTTTCCGCTTCATTGAGCTCCTTTACCGACAATTCTGAGGTATCCCTTTTTAATTTATTTTTACAGTTAAAATTAAACCTTTTACAGGTAGCAATTAAACGAACTAATTTAGTAATGGATGAATATTTTAAGAAAATGCACTGTGCAAATTCACGCAACTCATTAACGTCACAATCGCGGATCGCAACAGTAAATACTTTCGCCTCCGGCACATCTACCTGGCATTTTATTGAATTAAATAATTTCGGTTTAAAATCAACTTGATTTAGAAATGCAGGGCCTCGCCACCACAAATTGTTTTTTATTAAATCAGCAGGGTATTGTCCCCTAGAAATAATATCTGCAGGATTGTTGAATGTGTCAACGTGATACCATGATTCTGAATTTGATATATTTTGAATTTCTGTTATTCGATTCGCTACGAAAGATTTCCAACGACTAGGACATGATTTAATCCAACACAGAGCAATCGTTGAATCTGTATAATAATTAATCACCGAAAATTTCATATTGGACGAACTTAGCACCTTTTCGACTGATTCAGCCAATAATGAACACATAATTCCAATCGTGGTAAACTTATTGTTTTAAGAGGAGCTACTCTTGATTTTGCGCATAAAATTCCGCAATTAATACTATTGTTGGACATAATTTCTCTAACAAAAACACAAGCTCCGTATGCTCGCTCACTAGCATTGGCGAAACCGTGTAATTCAATACGTGAAATGTTCCCAAAAACACGTTCGCGAGGAATGTTAATATTTGAAATGTCGTTCAATTGAGAACTAAATTCTTTCCAACGAGTGTGAAGCTCATTTGGAACGGTTTCATCCCAACCGGTTTTAATTTTCCACAAATCTTGCATAATTAATTTGGAAATTGTAATAATGGGACCGAGCAATCCAAGTGGATCAAATAATTTTGAGATGTGACTTAAAATCATACGCTTTGTGACACGCGGTTCCTTGCAATCTAATCGTGTTTTATATAGTATCGCATCTTTTGTAGGGCACCATAATACACCCAAAGTTTTCAAACTGTCACCCTCATTACACGGAATAATTAGATTTTGTTGATCAGATTCTATATTTTTCAATAGATTACCGTTATTGGAATTCCACTTTCGTAGTGGAAACCCTCCCGAGTCTAAAACGTTTATTATTTTGTTGCGCAATTGCAACAATTCAGCTTCATTATTACCGCCAGTAATTAAATCATCCATGTAAAAGTCATTGGTTATCGTGCTATATAAATTTGGATCAGAACTTGCATACGGTAATGCAAGCTCAAACAAACATTTTGTTGCAATAAACGACGCGGGTCGTGTACCATACGTGAGCGTTTTTAATTCGAATATCTTGACTTCCTCATCTGAAGAAAAGCGAAATAATATTCTTTGATACGGCGTGTCTTCAGGATTAATCAGAATCTGCCTATACATTTTGTTATATCCGAGCACAAAACAAATTTATAAAATCGAAATCGAGTAAGAATGCTGAAAAGATCGTTTTGTAATACCGGACCTAGCATTAGAATATCGTTTAGTGAAACATTTGTTGACGATTTGCAGGATGCATCAAAACAATACGAATTTTAGATGTAAGGCTTTCGTCCTTGAAGACCGCATGGTGAGGCATATAATAATCCTCGCCCGAGCAGGTACTTAAGCTCCCTATTTCGGTCATGTGCCCGAGTTTTAAATATTCTGACATAAACCTATCGTAATCCGTTTTAATATCGAGATTTTTTAATAACCTTTTTTCGAGATTTAAATATCGCCGCTTAGCAATTTCTAACGAATTTCCTATTAATTTAGGGTTGGACTTCCATGGTAAAGAAGCAATAAATCGACCTGTGTCATCGCGCTTTATAGTGTTTTGATAATGTAACTCGCAATCTTTCTGTTCTTGAGAATTTTGCGTAGTTTCAGTTACGTGCTCAATTTCCCAAAATTTAGCAATGTTTTAGAAATTTGTTGCAATGTGTTTAAATTGCATGTCGCAGGGGTGAAAGATTCGATTGGAATGTTACCTGGAACTTGTCCTGAAAATAGCCACCCAAACACAGATTTTTGAAGAGTAATATTTTCATCTAAGAGTCGTATTTGTCCCATGCGCAATAATTTGAAAAATACTTGAGCCCCAATTAAAATATCAATTTTTCGCGAAATATAATATTGTGGGTCCGCAAGCTGCACATGATTTGGTATATTTATGAAATACGGGTCAAACGATTTTGTTGGAAGATCCCCTGAGATTTTATTTAAAACATAACAATCTAAATCGATTGAAAAACTGTTGTGTTTTGATTTGATTCTTGTTTTCGCAAGTACGTTACTGCTGGTTGTTTTATTACTTATGCCGCTAATGGCCAGGTTAGTTTGCACCGTTTTCAGATTCAGTTTTCCTGTTACATCTTCGCGAATTATATTAATTTGAGAAGCCGAGTCGAGTAAGGCCCGTGCATTGCTGTAGGAACCCTTACCGTCCTCGATTTCTACCACACAGGTAGCTAATACAATACTACAAGGATTTTGTACAGCGTGAAGTGAATGTATTTGTTCACTTGAAGTTTGAGGTTCATTATAACGGGATTGTGCTGAGTTAACTTTAGGCTGGTTAGGGTTAATGTTTTCATTTATCGACAGATTGCGACCACTGTCATTATTTGAAGACGTTAAATGCAAAATTGTATTGTGCAATTTTGAACATTTCTTACAGCGAGAAGATTTACAATTTACCCCAAAATGACCAGGTCTTAAGCAATTAAGACACAAACGTTTATTTCGAGCTATTTCTATGCGCGAATCAACCGGAAATTTTAAGAATGCTGGACAATCGCTAGTGAAATGATTGTTTTCAGAACAATAATTACAATTACCTGACTTGTTTAACGTTAAACCACAGGACGCGGACTTGTAATTAACTTGATTACCTTGATACGTGGATTTTTTCACTGCAAAATTGTTGTTTTTGCGTGAGCTAATTGCGTTTAATGCATGGCATCTTTGATTTAGAAAATCGCACAGCATTTTGTACGACGGCAAGTTTGAGACTTCTAATTTATTCTCCCATTCGTTTCGTGTTGGCAGAGGAAGTTTCGATGTGATTAAATAAACCAAGATATCGCTCCACTCTTCCACTGGTCTACCCATGGCAGTTAGAGAACGTAGATGTTGTGAAGTTGTATCCATAATGTTACGCAAACCTTGGTACGACTCTTTGTGAAGTACAGGCAATTCAAAAATTGAACGAATGTGAGTGTTAACAATGACGCGTTCGTTTTCGTAGCGATCTTTCAATATTTGTTTAGCGTTTTCATAATTTTGAGGTGTTATTTCAAGGCACTTAATTGTATCCCAAGCTTCATTCCTTAAACTCGTTTTCAAGTACTGTAGTTTTTCGATTGGCGATAAAGAGTCATCAGAATCGATGAGCGAATTAAATGTTTTTCTAAACGAAATCCATTCGTCAAATTTTCCACTGAACGTTGGTATTTGTATATTCGGTAATTTAGCTACACGACTAGCTGATTGCCCAAGTCTTTGTGGCTTTGTTTCAGCAAAAGAATTAAATTTTAGTTGCAATTTTGAAAAGGTTGCGTCAATGCATTCCTTTTCCGCGAAAATGTCCTGAAATTCGGAATCAAAATTACTATCGTAAACTTCTTCCAATAATTCCTCAAGCGAATTAATCAATTTAGTACATGTCTGAAATTGTCTTGTAGCTTTATTGCGAGTTTCATCGTTTACCTTACTCTCATTTAGATACTGATCTAGCATTGTTAAGCTGCGTTTCAGGTAAGTGCGTTTATTTTTGTATTTCTTAACTTCAGCTTGCAATGTAACTATTTCCTGCTCTTCCATTGTAGAAGTTTAGTTTACCGAGAAATATGTATACAGAAGACCCTTTCTTTGCTGACCAGTTTTGGAGAACAATAGAGTAACCTAACGGAACACTCTACTGTTTGCCCACGTTGGTTGTATTTCGTAAAGATTCTTGCAAGCAATCGCCCTTACTGCCACTTACGAGAAGAGGAATGCCTCTTATTATATTCTTAAAACGTGTTTAAAATTGAAAGACGATTGTAAGGGTTGCTTGTCCAGTTTGTAGCAGGTAAGCTTGTCTACCAAACTTACGATAAAGGTAGCACTACTTGAACTTCTGTTACCCGACCGAGATATAAAACTTCGTATACACGCGCGTGATATCTTTAATGTTCAATTAATAACGGTCACTGTAATTAGCGATCCGACTCTACGAAGGACCAAATGTAAGGTGACGGCGTACTGCAGTTCACCTTATGTAACGAGAACACAACGGTGTTTTACCAATATTTCCTTTTATATTAAAATAAACAGGAGACGAGATTTGAGCATCTTTATTGTAGCACGAACACAAGAATACTGAGTATATACATTTACAGCCACCGCATGGTGGGGTGAAAGGGCAAAACTGGCACGCAGGCCGTCTCATTTCCTAGCTATAACGGTACATTAAAAGAATGTACTAACATACTACCAAAATACAATTTATTGCCATGATGGGACGTAACAATCATAGTTATACAAATGTTTGTGTCTTGTTGTTCTAAATCTAGTTGTTTGCACAACTTGGCAGTCACAAAACACGATTGACTTCCAGAATCCAAAATAGTTAAGGCTGTATGCGCCTTTCCATTTTTGTCCTACATCAAAATTTCTGCCGTTGACAACGGAACATAATCCGAATCTGAATTTGTAACAAAGGAAGCAACTCCGGCATCATTGGAATTCGAAACTGAATTTGTCAACACTGTTGAAGCTGAAGCGGCGGGGTTGGTTGAAGGTGCAGCAGCATTTGTAATTGGATTAGCGGAATCCACAGGATTTGCAGGCTGTCCGTCCAATAAACTACTGTGCCGTTTATGACAAATCTTGCAACCTCTATGTTTACACTGCCTTGTAAAATGCCCAGTACATAAACAATTACAACATAATTTTAAGGATTTAATCTCATCTCATCTTTCGGGAACGGAAAGCTTTAAAAATTGTTTATAATAGTAAATTACATGTGATTCCTTGCACAAGTTACATGATCTTTGTGGAGTGTTATTAACTACCAATGAAAATTGCTTAGATTTTTTTATATTCAGTAGGGACTTTGGCTTCACTTCTATTTAATTCTAATGTTTCCAAGAAATTGACAGGATTTTGCAAGATGTCAAAAAATTCCGATAATTTTACCAATTGGTTGTCCTTTTTAAAGCGCTCCCATTCTCTAGAAGTAACTTTGTCTAATTTCAGGGTAACCATGTAAATAATGATGTCATCCCATGACACAGTAGGAACATCTAACGTTTTCAAAGATCTCAAATACTTACTTGCATTATCCACTAAATTTCTTAATCCATTAGCCGATTCTTTGTTTAACGTTTCCATATTAAAAAATCTTTTAAGATGATTATTCACGAGCATTTTCGAATTATCAAAGCGACTACACAAGATCATCCAAGCGTGAATATAGTTACTTGAGCTAAATTTTAAACTTGAATAATCTTTAAGCTTTCTGGACCCAAACTGGAGCGCGAATAGTGATACTTTTGTATGTCCGATAAAGAATAATTTTGGTGAATTAGAGTCTCAAACGTATTTTTAAATTCAATCTACAATAGATAATCAGAATTAAATATCAGTAAGGTAACGCAGGCAAATTTACCTGTTCAAAATTACTCCCTACCATTCGTTTCGAAGTTTTGTCAGTTTTTTTGGAAGTAGTATCACTTGTACACTAATCGTTGTCGCTCGAAATTTCAGGTTTGGATAATGATTTAAGCAACCCCCCTTTGAAATCGTTAACCACTTTGAAAACCTATCATCAAGCTCTGTACGCTTTTTATATTCGGTTTCTAAATCTTTTTTTGCACACAATACCCCAATCTCTAACTGAACTTCTTCAAATTCCTGAAACAACAATAGAAATTTGTTTTTTTTAATTGCAATTCTTCAATTGTTGCATTATCAATTAGCTTCGACTGATAGAAAGCACTTTTTATTCTGTCTAGATATTTTGTAAAACTGTTAAAATTGCTTTTCACTTCTAATCCGCCCTTGCATTTCACAGGTTTCAACTTATCACGCTCGAATGGAACAATGTTTAATTTACCAAATTAGGCTCAATCGATGTAATGGATTGTAATAATTAATCTCCTTACTTAATCAGGTTTAATAAAAAAGGTTACACTGAAATGCAATGCAGATAATACAAAATATTGTAAATGATAATCAAGCTAGGTAACTTGAAACTGTTGATACAAAACAAGATGTTCTCACGTTAAACGCTGTTACCCGACTGGACTTTGTTGCGGGGTTGGTGTGTGCATGAAGCTTCTTTGAAGTGATCATGCTGGTACATCGTCATGTACAAGTATTTGCTATGTGACAAACTAAATCCAATTCAACAGCACTGGATTCTCACATAAATTATCAATAATTGTTCAGAGTGAGCGAAAAAGGAAGTTAAAGGGTAAAGTATTATTTGTGACAGATTAAGAAAATAAAAAGCAATGGAGACCCATTTGGAAGAACGACCTTTCGGGTAGGGAAATCCAACGTAAGGGAACTTACTGCGACAGACGGTAGTTTGGTGCCCCGCTAATTGGAACAATTAGAACGAATTTCAAGATAAGTGTACATATTAACGAAGTTTTTGTAGTTTGACAGGCCCAATTTTTATATTCTTTTTCCCATAGGAGCTTATCTCGCACAACTGTAGACAGCCACTGCACTATTTAGCCTGTTACACTACCCCGCTTCTTCAGCGTAAATTGTGGTAGTTACCTAAAGTTAATTCTGCACGTAACTGTTTGTAGTTCAGAGAAAATTTGTTTTTTGTTATTTTCAAATTGTTAAACATTATTCCAGTTTTCATGTATTAAACGACATTTTAGACGAAGACAGTACGAAGAAAACTGAATTCATAGTACGAAAAGGGTTGCTAAATTTCAGAGTAACATTTTTGAGGTCAGTAATGATCTTGGGCTTTGTATTATTTGGTAGATATTCTTTTTGAATATTGTATATGGAATGAGATATTAATATACGTTGACGACGTTTATGTACGCACTGATACAACACTTACGAAACGATGTTACCTGAACGTTTTGTAGATCTAACACTTTAGCAATCCTACAAATAGGAAAAATCTAGATGACTTTGGTAGAACAAGCAATATTAATTTCCGGGTGATCAAATTTCAACGAGAATAAAATTAATGTCATAAAAAACGTTCCTGGTCCAGAATCAACTAAGAAGTTTTGTAACTTTTTGGGTTAGCAAAATAATATGGAAAAAACCGCTTTTCAATGATTCCCTGGCCCTTCAAACAAATACCTAAATACCAAATTTAGCAAGTGGGTAAAACTAGTTTATTAAATCAACACACACAATATTCTAAATTAATTTGATATCGAATACACAAACTAGGGAATGCAGAGTCATTTACGTGTCTTGTTTGTTTTAGATTTCATGAAGATATGGAGGTGGTTTTTGCGGCAACTACTTGCATACAATTGGCATGCAGTGTCACAGCAATATGTATCGCAATTTTTCTGATAGCAATGGTAAGTGTAGTGCATAGAATGACATTAATGGCAATGTATTGCAAACAAGAGCATTGCAACTTATAGAAATCCAGGTCAGTAGATAAGTAATAAGCATACGAGTACAAAAAATTTGTTTACTACATGTATTTTTCCATAAGAAAATCTTAGGTCGAAGTAGATCGTTTTTCTTTGAAGCCAACAACATGAACACCTGCGCTACGGCCTTCCTAGTATTCGGATAATCAATGCTCCGACAACTTTGGTATAAACCCCAAGTCGAAGAAAACCAACGTCTAGAATACGCCTCTTCCCAACACGCTTTGTCCCTATTTCATTCATACACATGCGCTCGAATTAATGCTTTCTGTCCCCTTCTTTTCAATTTTGGCTGCCTGACCGACAGCAGCGCCTATGCCTATCTTTCTTATCAAGTTTACATTCGTCCAGAGGTCGTAAATCTTTCTTTTACACCACTATTTGACGTCAGGAACTAAAACTACCTGGAATCGTTGTAGTTTGTTTCGTTTCTTATAAACCCTTGACTTTTATACAAGAAAAAATAAACTGTTTGAAAATCGTTCTAAAGCTTTTTGAAAATACCAACTTGACTATTATTAAATATGAGAGCTATATCTTTGTGTTTTAAATATTAAATTTGAAATACATTAATATTCACTTTTATATGCCATGAGTCATATTTCATTTGTACATACCTGAAAGATTATGAAACTAAATCTGAAATTTCTAAAAATTTCTGAAAGAAAATTAAATTTTCAACATTAACTTTTAAAAGTTTTTAAAGTTGTTTTATATGTATTTTAACATACTGAATCCAAAAATTACACCTAAACTGAAAAATAACACACTTTCAGCGCTCCAAATAAAACAATATATTCCCCTATTTGAATACAATGGAAATCTAAATCTGGTTTTACACTTGGATTCAAATACTCTCTACAATTTCTTACTCCCTAACTTCTTGTCTATACGAAAACAATAAATTCATGTGAAACTTTCCTCACACCATCTGTGTATTAACATATCTTAGAATATACGTGGATTCTCTTACTACGTCACCAATTTCAAAAGGACCACCATAAGGTAAATGCAGTTTTGCACACGTCAGCTGCTCCCTTTTACTCACTCTCAAACTTTTGAGTACTACTTAGTCACCAACTTTGAGTTTTACTCTTTTGTTAATTCGCGCATTCATCCTTCTCACATACTTTTTAGATCGCACTCCTAATTTCTCTCTTACCTGAATCAATAGTTGCTGAAACTCATCATTGTTAGGTACAATCAGCCTAAGTCTTTCAGGGTAAGATTGCCTTATGAGCATAACGGGGCTAGTTTCATTTACAGTACTGGGCGTTTTATTTATACAGGACTCGACCGTAGGCACTAATTGACGTCAGGAACTAAAACTATCTGGAATCGTTGTTGTTTGTGTCGTTTCTTATAGACCCTTGACTTGTATATAAAGAAAAATAAACTGTTTGAAAATCGTTCTAAAAGCTATTAGAAAATACCAACTTGACTATCATTAAATGTGAGAGTTATATTTTTGTGTTTTAAATATTAAATTTGAAATACATTAATATTCAGGGGATGTTTCTTATGTGACATGGGTCATATTTCATGTGTACTTATACCTAAAAGATTATGAAAGTAAATCTAAAATTCTTGAAAATTTCTGGAAAAAAATTAAATTTTCAACATTGACTTTTAAAAGTTTTTAAACTTGTATTTTAACATGTTGAATCCAAAAATCTCATTCAAACTAAAAAATAACGCACTTTCAGCGCACCAAATAACACAATAATATATATATATATATATATATATATATATATATATTGCTATGTACTAACTGGATTTATCGTGCGTCAGGCTTGTGTAGCCATATAAATTTGCTATGAATTAACTGGAACTCTCGATCGCCGACGTTTGGCTGTCCAATAAAATTGATATAATAACGCCGTACTCGGTATCAATGGCGTATTCTACTTATAACTCCACCTCTGTTTAAATTATCAAATTTCACTCCCACTAATTTTATTATTTTGCCTCGACTAGCTTATATTTTGAATTATAAAATGAAGTTACTTAATTCCATATAATGAAAACAAATATTATGTACAGGTTTTGAAAATTATTAAAATACACTTTTCAATCAATCAATATTGTAAGTCTTGTTTATCTCAAAAATCATACGCTTTGTAATCAATCTAAAGTCACCAAAAAACTACTCTTTTTTTATAAAAGAATCCTGGAATGTTCAAAACCCCTTTATTATATTACGTACTTTCTACGTATGCAAAGTTCGTTGCTGACTCAGTAACACTAGTTTATATTAATTAACCAAATTCAATATTCAAATTCAAATAGAAAAAAAATGTCGTAAAACTAAAAAGATCTGACATGGTCTGTTTAATTCGTGCTCCTTTATTTCTTTCTCGCAACTCCAGATTGTACCAAAACTTTCGACGCAGCCATTATCAACTAACATCAATTAGAATTTTCCATGCATTATTATACCATCCATTTGTATCATTAACATCGTATTAAAAATTATTCTCCACCAATTCGGAATTATTATATACCCATTTGAAATATTATCTATCCACACGCTTGAATTATTACATTTGAATTATAGTCGTCGTCCTCTTGATTTATTCTACACCCATGAATTATTTTCGTCAAACTTAGATTATTCTCACCAGCCTCAGAATATCATTTGAATTATTATATTACTTGAATTATAGTCGTCAGTCTCCGGCTTAGATTTAGAGCCGTTAATCGGCAATAAAAATTTTCATCTTTGTAGCACTATCTGCCACTAAACAATTTTCACTTTTAAATATTATTCTTACGCGTTACTCTTAGATTAAGAGTGACGCACCTTGGTCTTGTTTGAGTTGAAAACTGAGCTCCGTTATCATTACTCGTTGTTAATATATGGTTATGTCCCCCTTTGTCTGTGGGTTTGGCTTACTAATCTTAATAATGAGGTCTTTCTATTTCCTACACTTAAAGTGGTTTTCTGATGTATCATTTTTGGTCTTTCGAGTAATTGTTGTTTGCTTACAGATGCTTTGTTATCAGACCATGCGGTGTTTTGAGAAAATAATTGCTTTTCTATATTATACACAAATACCTAATGCAATTTGAATTTCAATTTTCATATATGCAGCATTTATTTACGCATTTTTAATTACCTTTACTTATCAAAATTTGTTAATTGTTTGTACGCACTTACACTACGCTTCTTTAAGTTTTATCTCTTAACTCCGTATTATCATAACTGATTGGAATTCTTTTGAATGCGTGTTTAATTACATTTATTATGCTTACTTCTCAAACGCGTGCTTCTACTGAAAAATATCGTTATTTGTCTTGTTTAAAATTACTAAAGCTCTATATACCGGGTGTTTAATATTTGTTATTCACCTAATGCATAAATTACTTATTTCTATGCTAACCATGCGTCTTATTGTGTCTATTTGCGCGCTTAAAACTACTTATACTCTATATACAGGGTGTTAAATGCTTACCATTTACAAACTATCCCAATTACTCAATTTTCTATTAAATAAATGCAGTTTTCTGCTTCCTATTGTGATTTCTGATTACTACATGACCATTGCTATAAAATACACCCTTAAACAACCCCTTATCACAACAATATATATATATATATATATATATATATTGCAGTGTATCTTTTATGGAATCTGCTCGCTACTTCGGGCCTCATACTATTCCTCCTTCTGAAATAGAAATATAACTCTACCAATTTGTACCTATATAAAACTTCGTTACAAATTTCTTGAATTACGATATGTTCTAGTTTGGTATTTACAAAAATTGCTTCTCCGACTGTGATTTACCACGGCTTGCTCTGCTCCCTATCTTCTACAATATACTCACCACGGCTACTCATTCTCTCACCACCTTTCTAATAAAAGAGATAAAAAAAAGAAATATTTCTAAAAACATATACCCTTTTATTCATATAACTCAAATAATTATTCGCATAATCTCAATATCTACAAATCATTTTACGATAAAACATTTCACACTTTGGTTCGTTAATGAAACATTAAACTAAAATTCTCGTAAGCTTTTATGTTACTCTTTATGGCAAATTTTCATTCGTAGCAGATGGGTCTCTCCTAAAACTCTAAATTTACGTTCTCCCGACCTATGTTGAGTTCATTATAAACCTTTAATTTTGTATGCCTAAAATATTACATCAACAAATATGCTAAAGACCCGTTTACTCCTTACACCATGAAAAATATTTAATTCAAGTATTTACACCCTCAGATTTAAATTATTTTATTTTACATATGTCAAACAAATTACTTTTCAGTTTCCAAAAATTTCACCAGATAACTCAAAACACACAGCGTTTTTGATAACACAATATCATCAGAACAGTTCAACAACAAGAAAAAAACGTTATCTGGAATGTTCTTCTAAATCACCACCTCTGTAGTTGATCTTCACCATACCCACATCCTGGATTACACCATATTGCTGCTTTCCAACTTTGACTGCATTTCTCTTAACTCGTTCATCCAGTTCTCCACCAATTTGTGGACGTCTTCCACACGACTGCTTGTACAAAACCCAAACTTCGCTCCCTCCTCCAACTAACTCGTTCATCCAGTTCTCCAATATTTCACTTACTTACTTGCCATCCTGCTTCAATGGTCTTAATTATTTCTAATTATATTCGGCCCGTTTAAATTACTTGCACCAACTCGTGCATTTCAAACATTTGTAAATTATTCGGACTGCACTATTACTCGATTTTCAGCTAGGATAGTCTTCTCTATACTACCAAAAGTAAGTGATGCGACTCAGAAAATAAGAAAGCGATCGCCCCCGCTGGCAATCCTAATATAGCCTCAAAACCCCCCTTCTGTGTCACGTATTTTCGCTGAAATCTCTAAACTTCGGCAACTGCCACTCCATTTCACAAATTTTTAGATGTACACAACACATAACAAACTTTTAAAACCAAGAATTTTACCACCCTAACGACATTATACTTCGAATACACGCTAAAACTGACCAACCGTCCAATTGTTCTGTGAACTGCGTCCGTCTCTTAGCCTCTGCCTAATTCTAATCACGCCTCTTAATGCCCGCATCTATATTCTTATTCCACTCATACATTTATAATCACCTTTCCTGTCTTTGTCCTATAGTCCCACTATTGCCCTGTTGTCTGCGTTTAAAGCTCCCTTATTCTATATGTGCGTCTTGAAAAATCGTGTGACGTAAAATCTGTTACATTTGCGCCCCTATCTTAGCCTCTACAAATATTTGTTTACCGTGCTCTTGAAACTGTATGTTACTCAAACACCAGCTGTATTTTCCATCTGCCTTTATTACATTCTAAAGATTCTCTGCCCCTTACATTTTTATCGATCTGTTGATGAAATACCCGTCCGTTAAAGCTAACCTTGTGTCTTTCCGTTGAAATGTTTTGTTAACGTCCTCTAGCCTTCACAAGAAACGGCTATCTCGCCAAATTTTATTCCTTGAAAACCTTGACTTGTTTTTACTGTCTTAACCTTGTAACGTTCTACAAACTGCTTTAGTTTACTATGTTAAATAAATGTCCGTTGCTTAACTTATTGATTTTTACCCTGCACAGCTTTAATACCGTTAATTTTTGTACGTAATTTTCATCCTTGCATCTACCTAATGTATACAAATTATTGATTTGAACTTACATTAAACTATGCCCTTTTATCCCCAATTAATTAATTTGAAACGAAATACATAAATTATTGCTTTGAGCTTATATTATAATATGCCCGTTTTTATTCCAATTTTATTTAATTGAAGCGTAATAAATAAATTATTTTTTTTCATGTCCAGGGTGTTTACCCGAATACACACTTGACCTATTTACACATATTTAGCCTAATCCGTCACAGTAATATATTGCTGTGATATTTCTTATTATGCCCCATGTTTGTGTGCGATTTTTATTACTATGATATGACCTACGTTTGGGCGTATTATTTTGTTGATATGATATTTTTATTTGATATGAATTTTTATTTGATTACCACGACTAGCTCACTGAATGCTCAACTTCCTAATAAATCTTATTTTACCCTTTAAATGGATTCAAATAAAGCAGTTCAAAATCACACAATATAATTATTGATAATATGTACAATGTTGTGTAACCTTAAAAATTTTCCCCTGTATAGAATATTTACATTTACTAAATTTATGCTTTTTTGAAAGCCAGCAAAAATATCTTTTAATTACTTTCAAGTATCTTTGAACGTTCTAAGATGCTTTTCCCTGTTTTCATATTTTCAGATGACCTTTTTGATGACTCTTACAAATACATAATGTATAACAAATATTAAATTTGAAACAGTCTTTAAATAATAAAATGTTTAAAAATTGCTAACCTAGAATGGTCACTGGAGTTTCCTCATAGTGTCTGTGGTCTGCATCCCTTGTTGTATCCGCTTTACTTATTGGCCAGAATTAACCACTTTTGATCTCTAGTATTTTTCCTTAAATTAACTTTGAGTACCCTTTTGATCTCACTTTCAGACGTATTTTTAGATTTGTGTTAAGGCTTAGATCTCGACTGAACATCGACTCAACAAAAGCCGTCACAACCAAAATGGCATCAACAAAAGCCGTCCCAATAAAATGGCATCAGCAAAAGCCTTTTCAATAAAAGCCGCCTCAACAAAAGCCGTCCCAATAAAAGACGCCATTTTTTGTTAAATATTAAAAATAAATTTAATTAATTGTTTAACTTACGTCTACTTGTATATCGGCTTATTTTTGTCGCACAATTTCTCACTTTTAAATTTTACTTATTCTGAATTTTGTTTCACTAATTAATTACGTAACTTTCTTCTGCATTTGGGCGTAGTTTGTGCCTGGTTGAATATGAACTGACTCTTCATTCATTTCCTATTGTATTTATAAATCCTTCCCACCAATCGTTTCCATCGGCGTGTTTATCGATTAAGGCTTGTACTTTGTCTTATCTCTGGCAGAACTCGATATTTTCTCAAAATCTCTGTCGAATTCCAGGTTGACAATGCTTTCTCAGTCACGTAAGCGTTCTGCTATATTACAGTATTTTGTTAGGATTTCCGATTATTGCTTTTATCCAGTCACGTGTTTAATGTTTGTCGTTTAAAAGTTCAAGACATCATATAATTGACCCGCCTGGTGTTTATTTGTTTGTTACAGAATGCTGGTTTTCTGTACAAATGTATTCTTTGTAGTCGCGTATTTAGTGACATATTAAGATGCGCTTGCATATAGATGCGTTGATATTTTCGACGTAATTATTAAATATTTGGAATGTTAATTTATCTGTTTCCCGATAATTTTATTTGCTGCAATTAGTTGCTTCTAAGATCTTATCTTTACTCGTAAATTATACTTAAACATATACGACGCACACATTACTATTCTAATTAAATGGTATTGTATTATTACTAAAGGAGCTTCTTTCTCATGCATTTAATCAAATATCCTTTATATACAGTGTCCTCGCAATTGACTTTTTGTAGAATAGTCGATTTACTCCTATAATTGATGGAATTATTTGATTTACTTAAAGTTTAAGTTATTTATATCTAATCCTACGACCCTATGACTTAATCTACCCTTAAACTACCCTCTTATCATAGCAATATAATATATATATATATATATATATATATATATATATATATATATATATATATATATATATATATATGCGTCTGCATGTATGTGCGCGCGTATACATATAGGAGTGCGGGTGCGTGTGTGAGCCTCAAGTTTTCTTAGAATCTATAATCAAATATGTTTTTCAATATATAGACAGGTTCAGCTTATTTTTGTCAGCTAGCGTCATACTGCATGGGACACATTCTTCAGCTGTTCATGTTTTGTGCTCCCGCAAACGAATTATCATATCAGGTACAAATGCACAATAATAAAAAATAAATTGGCTTTTCTATTTGTAGAGTTCTACAGTATCTAAACCTTTATTCCAAAGCGGCTGGTATGTTAAATGCTCCAAGCAGCTAAGGAACGATATGGTAATTATGATGGCATATTCACAAAAACCAAGAAATATTACAGTATTAGGAATTATAACTTTGAACTATTCCAGTTTTCTTTCTGTGAGTATTATTTAAAGATTTATTTCTATAACTTATTGTTCGTTATTGCAGGTACTAAAAATGTCTTTTTCAATATACACGTTTTTAACAAAAATTGTAAAGAAGTAGGTTCTATAATTAAAATGTGCACATTTGAAGTCTATTAGAGAGTTAAATTCTCGTGGGTTGGTTTTTAATTCAACACCTATTTTACCTAAGGTCCACTTTGTGGCAGGCCCGATCTTGGAAATTAATTTTTCTGGTTAATTTGATTGGTATTTTTCATCCCGAGCCCAACGTTGTGTTTTTTTATATTTCAAATGTTATGTTGTGTTAAGCAATAGTGTGTTATACTTTAGGTCTAAACTCTAAGGTATACTTTTAAAGTTCCAGCGTGCCATGAATGAGAGCCACTACGACAGTTGGTAACAATAATAAATATTTGCAAAATGTTGCGCAATAAGCGGTTACGTCATATTTATGATCAAATTATTATCACATGCAAAAAATGTTTATTTTAATTATAAGAGAAGACAAAAGGTACTCATGTAAACTGTAGAACTCTTCACAGCATGGCAGCTACTCTCGCGTCAGTTTGGCTTTGCGGGCGTGGGTTGAGCGTTGTTGAGCGTGGGTCATCCCTTGCCCCCTCGTCGAAACCAAATTTAAATTTGTTTTCTTCTTTTCTATGTAGAGGTACGATAAAGAAATACAGGTAGGATAAACGATATCAGGTAGAGATGAAAGGAAACCTACATTACCTGAAAGAGAAGACAAGATTACGGCACACAGATAAACACTCCGTTCGACGTCTGGTTGACTAGTGCCGACGTGACGGAAATCACCACCTTTTTTTCACTATGCGTCTGCGCATTCTCTTGCGCAAACTCAACAATCTAAAGTGACGGAAATGCACGCACAAGTCTTTTAAATTATTGGCGCGAATTCACTTGCAAATTAGAAACTTACAGAAATGTTTAAATGTCGATTTTCGGCATGTAACAAGTGGTTACGATGGAAATAAAAAGCTCAAGATTAAGTCAAGGATATGTGGAAAACGTGGGCACCGTGCTAAAAATTACTAGCAAGAAGTTAAAGAACATATACCAAATACGTCACCTGTAAGTGTGAATTCAACCAAAAATGAACCGGCATTTGTAAATGAAATGCTGTTGGCTGAAGATGAAAATTTATAGATATTTGATACTGGTGCCAGTAGAACATTTAACGTGCACATTTGAATGGTTTGGATCATTCACAAAGTATGCTTCCGCATTATTCATATGTGTAAGAAATAAATCTACAAAGAAATCTTTTAGACATGGCAACATGCTATGGGTGAAATAGGCGCTAGAAGAATTAAATTTTGAGTTGTCTTGAAGGGATGGGACCCCGTAACAATATACGGGTTCGTAGCTAACTACAGTGGTGCGGGGGTAAGTTCCTATGGATGAATGAGAAAAAAATACAATGAAAAATAAAGAAATATAAAAATAATAAATAACACGGCTTAAATTCAAAATTCTACATTACGTTAACATCCTGAAAGATCTTTACTGCTGTCAAAATCAAAGAGCGCCAAACAGTCTGCCACATCAATTCCCTTGATGTAATTTCTCTGTGGAAGGCTGTTATTTCGCATAAAGCTCCCTTGCTATTGTATCTTAAAGTTGGCCATTAGTACAGAAATTTCTTAAAATAAAATACTCCTTCCAAATATGACTATTATTGGGGTAACTGAATATGCTTTACAAATCACTGACTTTAACTATTTCTTAAATAAACTAAAATTCAACTTAAACTTAACCTCTAAAAATAATTTTCGCACATATACAAATGTCCTTTTTTAAAAATAAATTCTTAATGTCATATCTGCCACGTGTTGCTAAAATAAAATATTTAAAGACAAATTCCAAAAAAGCTTAATCTATGCCATCAACGAAACATTTGAATTCACATTTTTCTGCTTTCCTATTTAATTATAAGACATTAGTAAATCGTAAATTATTGACAACGTCCTTAATAAAACTATAAACACAACTTCTGTAGATCTTTTTATTGTCCATTCTAAAACTACTAAATTTAATACTTATATTACTCTAAATGTTACTAATGACTCTGACATCTCAAATCACTAATTAGTCCAACCAAATAATTATTTTCACTTAATTACTGTCTATTACCAAAACACATAAAAATAACTTTCCAAAATTTATAACATTGTTTTTAAAACGTTACATAAAAGCTCTCACTCTTCAATTCTAAGATTTTCAATCCCCATCAGCATTTTTCTTCTAATTATATAGTAAAGAGCCAAATACAATAGCTCCCTGACTCAAAAAATGTCCTAAATTTTAATTGTTTCCGTACCCACGCTTTCTTGAACATGCCCTGCTACTTGAAAAGGTATTTTATTTTACATGTCGATGGCAGCTTATTCCTTGTCGGAATGCCATCGAAGTTTCCTTGGAGCTCAGTACATTTACTCTTACTTTGCGACTAACATTATTTTACATATGAAACTAAAATATGAATCTTTAATTTTGTGGTTACGTCAGCTTTCGTCTATTCAGGCGTTTCGCTATATGTTGATGTTCACTTATTACCGGTTCCAAAGAAAAGCTAACTAACATCTCAATTGGATATTAATCATTATCTTTTAACTCTTCTACTACTTCGTATGTTATCGGTAGCTTTTTTCAAATTATTGCACAATCTTACTATTGAGTTCATGACAAAATGACACACAGGAAGTACCTGTTGTCATTCATTTTACGTAAGTATATATTTTAATTCTTTATCTGAAACCATATAATTGCACAAATGGTAGCGTATGTGTGATTTACTTTGGTGGTAATTGCAACAATGTCTATCAAAACTATGTCTTTTGCATGGAATTTATTAAATCAGCTTCCTGAAGCTCATATTTGGGGTGTATATCAACGAATTTCCCATCATTTTCTTAACAATTCTGGTAGTTCCTTAAAGAACATGACATGCTTTCACCATAAAATTTAATGGTTATAACTGGTTTGTTTACATTTTTGTGGCATAAAATAAATTACAACCCTTTATTTAAGTTTCCTTATGTATTTAATAGAAACAATACGATTATTTTTATAGTTTGCAGTTTATGATTCGAATAAAAACACAGATTTAATTGCAAGTCTTGTTTCTTTTAAATATTATTTTACACAAAATTAAAATTATACAGGGTGCTTCAATAACAAGCTAATCTATTCAAGATTAATTTCTTTCATTTACTTCTAATTTCTGGTTAGCGTAACAAATCGCGTTACAGCATATCAGTCTTGATGCACGTCAATAGTAAATGTATTACTGGCAAATTAGAAAATGTTCTGTATGTACCGTCTATTGCACAAAATCTATTCTTTGGGTATCTCGCCTGTCTTATACATATAGCTTACAAGTCGGAAGAGACGGTCTGTTACTGCTTGTCCAGCGGCTTTTAGAGTTTCTGCTTGCACCTTATCTATCGCCGGCGCCTTACCATTTTTCAAACTTTTTAACGCTAACTCAAACTCATCTCTAAGTATAGGATATCCCAAGTCGTGTTTTTCAATGTCTGATTCCTGTTTTGGTGCTGTTAGTTCATCTCCTGCATATAAATGCTGTATATATTCTTGCAATCTAACCACTTTTTCTACATTTTCTATAACGATGTATCATTTTTGCTATACAGTTTTATATCCCTAAAATTCATTCTAATTAGTTTGCATTCTTCGTCTGTCTTTCCTATTTCCATCTTAGTTTGTACCCATTTGCACTTTTCAACAATCTATTGCTTTTTAGTTTTCCTGCATTTGCGAATAATTTCCCATTTTATGGCTTTGCATATCTGTTTTCCTGCGTCCATCAGGTCTGTTTTCATATTTTCGTCTTCCTATGTTATCCATGTTTCCTTTGTGTATACCCCAGAATGTTTTTGACCTCCATGTCTAGGCTGTATTTAATATTATTCCATTCTGTTTCTACTTCCTTCGTATCAGAAATTATCTCAAGGTCTTTCAGCAATTCATTTGACTTTTTTCGTATCTTTCGTGGATACCTTTATCATTTAGTTTTTCAAAATCAAAGTTCCTTTTTCAAATTTTTAAATTTTAGCGCGGCCTTCATAATTACGATATTGTGGTCAGTGTCTATATTTGCTTCTGGGTTGCTTCTACAGTCTTTTACTTGATTCCTAAACCGTTGTCTAACAAGAATGTAATCCATTTGAAATCTTCCTATATTTCCCGGTATTTTCAACGTGTATCATCTTCTAGCATGATGTTGAATAATGTGTTTGTGATGGTTAAATTGGTTTTGTCGCAGAATTCTACAAGCCTATTTCACAGATTATTCACCTCTTACAGATGCGAAGGATTTGTCGGATCGTTTGAAGTTTGTAGGGCACAATTCTATAACCTTGAACCCAATCCGCCATTACATAAGAGGTTTTTTGAGAGAAATTTGAATGTAAATAATAAAATATATTATTTTTTAACAGTAGTCTAATCTCAACACTATACTCGCATATCAGAATACATACAAACTAAGATGACTAACACTCAGTGTAGGAACTTACCTTGGTTGATCAATTATTGGGAACCGAAACATTGAGATAATGTTTGAAGTTTTTGCAGAACGCTCTCTAAAAGCACAAAATGTGTCACCTGTAACGGACATTTTTATAGTTTAACCTTTTTACACTACTCAATTGGTAAACACATTTCAGCAACTACTGTCTCTAGGTTTTATATTTATTAACTCGTGGGTATTACTTTAAAAGTAGATAAACTGAAGTTTGATTTTCATTAATAAATAAAGTGCAATGAATTGTAAATAGGACTATTCATACTTATTGAAAATGATAAACCGCTGTAATTAATGAGTAGATATGATTGCTGCATTCATATAAATGTTGTTCCTTATGTGGATATACAAGTCTAGATAAGAGGTGATAAGCGGTTGTAATAGCAAGCAGTTGTAGTTTGTTGCTCGTTCCGATAGATTTTTTACGTTGAGAAGACTGTTTGCTGTTTTGCTTTGAAACGAATGAATATAGATGAGCGGTGGTTAGTTTTTCGTGCTTGGTTCCTATCTATATTAACTACGTTAAAAATACTGTTTGCTGTTTGCTTTGAAGCTAGTGAGAATTAATGCGTGATAAATTTTCGGGTGGTTCATTAACAAGCACGACACGGTTTTTAGTTGTTTTCTTGTGAAATAAAGTATGGTTTTATAGGCGAACGTGTTTGGTCGACGCACGTGGGTTTTAAGGACATTTTGACAGACGGTTTGATTGATTACACGTGCTTTACTAATTGTGTTTTTAGTTGAGTTTTTCTTGAAATAAAAGTTGTCGAACTTGCTTGCTAAACTTGACCGATTCTTCTTAGGAGTAATGTGCGTGCGGTCTAGTGTAGTGGTCCCTTCTGTTTATCAGGGTAAGTGCAATAAACTTGTACAGAATTTTTAAAGGAGCCACTTTAGTCAGGTTTTAAAACTCCCTAAAACCTTTGCAAAACGAAATTGCAGAAGTGTTTAACTCATTCCGTATTAATGATATGTTAAATTTACCTTGCATTTAATAAGTAAATAAACTATGAACGTACATTCTTTTTTTTAAAGACGAGATTGTGAGAGTGATCGTGCTTTTAAATGTTTCACCGTATTCAAACAATGCCTGTACCAACTGAAATTAGCTTCAAAAGTTGAAGTTCTTTCTGCTGAAGCAGATCCGGAATACGGAAAATTCTTAACGGATGGTTAGATCGGAACTATTCTAACTTTAATTGTTCTTAGTTGCGTGTGTTGCATGCGTTCCTGTCTGTTGTACCACAACTTCCACCCCCGCGAATAAACTGTGAATCTTTGCCAAGCTACACCAGGGCATCCGGCTTACCAAGTTTCAAGTGGATAATGGGATGGAACCAGGGACACCCCATACTTCACCAGCTCCAACTGCAAGGCTATCAGTAGCCGAACTGGTACAATTCTATAGAAACTCTTCCTGTGCTCCTGGTTGTGTAAGTTGAACTATTTCATACTTGTTATTACTGTAAATATCTATCCGTTTGTTTTGCAATATTCTTCGTCGTACTGATAACTTTTACAATAGACGTGCCTGCTATTAAGAAAAAAAAAGAAAAAAAAAATCAATACTACTGAATTACTCATATCAATTGTGACTTACCTATTTATCTTTTGTTAACTTTTTGTCTGATTTATGTTTAATTGGTGTGTGAGGCAACGTTTCTGCTACTCCCTAATATTACCTCACTTTGTATTTTTGTATTGCTTTTACCGTTGTTATATTATATAGTTTATCTAAACAGTTTTTTTTTACATTCTACAAAGTACTGAATAATTTAGACTTTTCATTACTGCTATACTTATTCTTTTTTTTTCAGGTTTGCTTAACTATTTTTCTTGCAGGTACTGTTACTAACTCCTTACCGCCGCATACATCATAGGTCAGTCTGCTTTCTACAACCCCCCCTACTCTCCGATTGAGCCGGGTCATTTCTTTGGCTTTCTTTGTGTTACGTAGCATAAATTTGGCGCCCAACGTGGCTGCCACGAAAAAAACGTAACACACCTTTTAATTTTTCTGTTCATATTTATTGTTAATCGCTAAAAAACAATACTTACAATAATACGAATCGAAATAAAAGATTGGGTTAGCTAGAAGAAAATTTTAGGTTGATTAGAAAACCACTTATTTGGAGCACGCGCAAAGAAAAACAATTAAGCGGGAAACGCTAGTCTTCGCATCTGTAAGAGATGAATAATCTGTGTCTATTTCTTCTGCCGTTTCTCGTGCCTAATCCAAATAAACCTACTACCGCTCCTTCCCTATCCTCACCAGCCACTGAATTAAAACCTCCCGTAATTATTAAACTTTTCATGTCCTTTTACGCATTTTAGTATGTCCTCGATATCTTTGTAGATGGTTTCTACCGCTTCCTCTCTGTAGCTAGCGATGGGCATGTAGACATGAATTATTACTGTATTGACCGATTTAGGCTCTATTCTAACCATAAATACTTTGTCGTTCTTTTGTAAGTAGTTTTCTACACAGTGTCCTATCGTTTTTCGCATAATTATACCCACACACGAATTTCCTTCCTCTGATCCAGTATGAATTACCCTAAAGTCTTCGCTCCAAAAATCCCCCGTCCCTGCTCGCCAAACTTCACTAATCCCTACTATGTCTAATGCTATCCTATCCATTTTAACTTTCAAGTTCTCTAGCTTACCTACTTGCTACATACTTCTGATATTCTACGCCCTGACTCGCAGAAAGTTCTCGGCTCTTCCTTTATACTTTCCGATCACATCCTCCGAAGTAGTCCCCTTCTGGAAATCCGAGTGGGAGACTATTTGAACTCCGGAATCTTTGACCCCAGAGGATGCCATCATTTTAACTAACAATTTAAGTGCGCTGTATACTTGGGAGGTAATGTGGTGGTTTCCCGTTGCCTTCCACATCGCAATAGTGTGTCATAGAATGCCATACCGACCCCTATGGTCTCTCCTAATCTAAGTACCAAAAGAGCCGCTACTCTCTTACGGGGACCGGTCTTAGTCTGGCTCCTCACTAAAAACGCCACCAATTTGATAAAATCTTCGGTTCAGCTTTTTAGCTCATTGAAACACGCAAACCGTTCCACCCGTTGCAGTAATCTAAAACTATTTCTTTTGGAATTGTAGAATATGGTGTTACAAATTATGTAAAATATGTACTACCTGCTTTAACGTAACACTTGTGTAAGATTTTTATTTTATCTTGGCTGTCTTCCTCCTCTACTATCTCCAAATAATTTACAGATAAATAGTTAAAACTAAAAGCCGAAAGCACATACTTTGTCAATTTTTTCCTTTACTCTGGTTTTTCGAACAACCTAATTTGCAAGCCAGTCAATTTCTTTGTATTGCCATTCCCCCCAATACACGTACTGTGGTAGGTTATTATACACTAAACAACAGCTATTTTGTAGGTTGTTCGATAGCTTGCTCCATATTTTGGCAAGTGGTACCGAGTACATTGGTGCCTTTAGGAAGTATAACTGACTATCTTTCAATAAGGTTAAACAGTCTTTTAAGGGATTAGACACCTGTTCCGCACTGACATGGTTTCCAATTGTACGATTGTATATTATCGCTTCCAATCGCGTAATACCATGTTCTTTGGCCAAAGTAGACGCGAATGTTTCCCTTAAATATATATCTGGACAACGTAAAAAATTTAGTATATGATTTCCAAGTTGTTTATTAACACCAAGACTTGTAATCTCACACACAAATATATTGTATATCTTAATTCTTGCATTGGTTGTTAGCCATGTTAAACAATCAATTCTCACAGTTTTATCGTTGTCAACTATAATATTGCAGCTTTCTTCGTATTCGCCCTTGTAGCAAAAGTTATGGTTTGTAGTTAAATAATTACACATCTCCATCTTGCTAAATATGCCAGCAAAATCTTGGGTTACATCCATGCCAAAAAGATAGTAATAATCTCTTTTGAGTCTGTCTAATATATCTGGTAGTTCTTCAAATAAAGTTGCAAACTTATCTGCTAGTTCTACTTTACACGGAACACATATATGATTTTGGAATTTTTTATTAATGCTTTCGAGGCCTTCTTTTCTGATAATTTCTTTTACTCCCTGACCCATCGTGCTAGTGCTTTCCAGAAAAAACGGAAGCTTAGCTTTAACACACTGTAAATTATTTGGAGATAGTAGAAAAGGAAAACAGCCAAGATAAAATAAAAATTTTACGAAGTGCTACATTAAAGCAGGTAGTACATATTTTACACAATCTGCAACACCATATTCTACAATTCCAAAAGAAGTAATCATTTCGGAATTGGAGTTGATAAATATGCGTAACATTCGCCCAGAGGTTGTACCACAACACGTAAATATTGGCAGTAGACTCTATCCGTTTACGCTAAAGAAAATTGCCCTATTATGCACGCCTTACGTTGTAAGCGGGAGAAAAACATAGCTAGAATTAAAGGAAATGGATGCAGAAAGGCAAAAGTTGGACTACATAGAAAACACTGCAACAATACGCGAACAATACAAAGATATGTTAGACAAAGAACATCTTATAAGAGAAAATGAGGAAGAATTAAAAAATTATTTTATGTGCCGATGGACTGACTTAGATACATCCGGGTTCTACAAGATGTATGCATTTATGGTTAGTAAGAAAGACTTTTTTAGTTATGTAGGCGTCCTTGCGGAGAGGGATGGTACTAAATGCGTATACTTTTTAAAAGGTTATTCTGGAAACGTATTTATCGAAATGGTAGATAACTTAGACGAACTAAGGAATGCAGGTTTCGTAACCTTGACGTACACCACACACAAAGGGGTTCCGTTAAACATTGTATATTTGCCTAGTAAAGAGCCTTTCGGATCATTTAAAACCGAGAGTCCTCCAATCTATAACGACCATATATTCCCAAAGGTAGTGGACTTGCAACTAAGCAACAGTGAGTGGGAGGATAAGGACTCTCTCCAATAAGAAGTTAAAGAAATTAAAGTTTTCATGTACGTAGCACCAGTCATTGGGAAATGGTAAAAATGTTACACCTATAAAGGTGATTATTAATTGTGGTTTAGAAAAATAGTAGTTTTCTTGGACTAAATAACATAGCTTAGACTGATTAATGTATATGGTTACATATTCCCGTACACATCCACAAACATCTGCTTACGTTTACATACGGACATGGCGATGCCGGTAGTTTTTGTTTAACAAATAGTAGGAAAGATACGTTAGGTGTTAGTGTGTGGAAGCCAATCGGATCGTTGCATTCAAAAAGAACGGTGCGGCGGAATTCATGGCGGTTCTCGTTAGAATAATCGAAAGTGGTTAATCGATCGTAATAGATGTTTAAATATGCAAAAAGTGTAGAAGCCTGTAGGAGCAATATTTAATTATTAGACAAAAAAGTGCACGATGTGCTATACTTATAAAGAAAGTATAAAATGGTGCTTTGCAGCGGTCCTAGCAGTAAAAAAGACGACTGATGTTTTTCAACCAATTACAAAAATAGCAGTAGCGCAGAGAAGTGGTACGCGTGTATTATACAACGCACTGTTACTATAAAATATGTTAGTTTACGGGTAGCTCGAACGTGTAATTGATTACGATTTATAGCTCTTTCGGAAGTTTAAAAATTCTGAGACCATTATCGTTTGAAAAATGTTTGGAAATTACCAGAATGGGAGCGGGTCGAAGTATAAGTTAGACGGATGATTGACCGAGTTTTTTTTTACCTTTTACGAGGGAAGCAAAGCTAACAGTCACCGAATATCTAATTCTTTATTTGGGTGGTATCGAGTACTTGCCTGCTCTAGAAATAATTACGTGCTACCGACCGCTATGCGGAAAATTTGGTTCTAGAAAATGAGCAACCTACGAAAGTACGGAATACTTGGTATTAATGCTAATTGGTTTAGTGACCGTGCTTGTGCACTCTTCGAATGTCTTCGGCAATCTTCGATTGTTTCCAAAATGTATATAAACTATGGCGTTACATGTAAAGTTTTAGTTATAATTCATAGTCCATGGAAGCTGGCCCAAGAAAAATGTCATTCGAAAATATTTTTAATTGCAACTCTTGCGGTGCTTCCTATACCTGGAAAGATGCTCTTAAACGGCACCAGAACAAATGTCATGGTGTAACATCGTCCAGGGTTAAGCTTATACATCCGTCAGCAGCATAGTACTTAAACTGTGGGCTGTGGGTCTTGCGGTATCACTTTTACGAGAATGGACAACTTACTGCGGCACAAGGAAAAACAGCACGATATGTCATTAAGCCGTAAACGTTCAGCTCTGCCAACTGTTAAAGGGTCTTGTACGA
This sequence comes from Platerodrilus igneus, assembly GCA_036346225.1. Taxonomy (NCBI): domain Eukaryota; kingdom Metazoa; phylum Arthropoda; class Insecta; order Coleoptera; family Lycidae; genus Platerodrilus; species Platerodrilus igneus. Next base: position 5,852,593 of record JARFIW010001108.1, on the reverse strand, counting down.
AACAACCACAAATTCTGTGTAAGTATGTGGTTTCGAAGTGGAAAAGATTACATATTCCGCACACTTGAGGAGCAACAGACATTACCGCTACTGGCAAAGATGGTGTAGAAAAGGTTAGCACAGCGTTTAACAACCGTATGGCTAGCTTTCGCATAAAGAACGCCAGTGTCGACGATGGAGTGTCCGAATTTCTTTGGATGCAGAAAGAGCGGTTTATTCGATTAATTAATGAAAAAAGAACACAACATACAGCAATAAAAGTTAATTGCAAACTCTATGGCGTCTACACAAAAATGGGAGAAGAGACTACCAATGTGAAATCCTTTAACACAAAAAATATGGTTATAACGTCTTCTAGTAATCTGGAAAATATGTATGAGGTCTTAAGCGAAACCATGAGAACAAAATCAGAGAAATTTCAAACACGTGGGTCCGGTTGGTCTTTGGAAAAGGTGCTATTTAGAAATAAATATTAATAAATATAAGTCAATGTGAGGAGTTCTAGGTTATGAATAAAAATTGTGAATATGTATTTAGAAATGTGGTTTACAAGATTTAAGCTGTATTAGTAAAAATTGTCTGTGATAGAAAATTTTAAGAATGGTTTTTAGGTTTTCCTTTAGGTATGAACTGCAGGAAAGTGTTACGTTAATCGGGGCAGCCGCGTTGGGTGCCAAATTTATGCTACGTTGGCTCGTAGCCGTGCGTAACAAAAAAGAAAATCAAAGAAGTGACCGGGCTCAATCGGAGATTAGACGGAGTTGTAGAAAGCAGACCAACATATAATGTGCGCGGCTGTAAGGAATTAGTAACAATACCTGCAATAAAAAAAATTAGTCCTGCAAACCTGCAATAAAGAAAAAGCATAGCATGCTGATTGAGCATAGATTGTTCAGTATTTTGTACAATGTAAAAAAAACTGTTTGGATAATCTATATAATATAACAATGGTAAAAGCAATACAAAAAATTTTTAGTACAAAGTGAGGTAATATTGGGGAGTAGCAGAAACGTTTCCTCACACACCAATTAAACATAAATCAGACAAACTGTTAACAAAAGATAAATAGGTAAGACACAATTGACATGAGTAATCCAGTAGTATTGATTTTTTTTTTGTACTAGCAATTCGATTGTAAAAGGTATCAGAACGACAAAGATATGGCAAAACAAACGGATAGATATTTAAAGTAATAACAAGTAGGAAATAGTTCAACTTACAAAAAAGTCCTTCAGTAACGCTTCCTTGCAATTGAAGTGTGGGATTCACGATGTCCGGCACTAACGAAGCACTTCACCCTTGACTGTGAGGGCGTTGATGGAACTTATCACACGTAACCCTAATCACACCTACGTATTTCACTGGGGTTAGCAGCAGACCTTATCACACGACGGAACTATGTAGCATTGATAAATTTCTTGTTAATTCTATTTCCTGAGACCATAATTTCGAAATATTTTGTCGCACTAGTTTAATTTCAACTGGGACCAAATGTATATTATTTTCATAAACATCTTAAAAGCAGGGAGAAACTTCAACCAATACCTTTGTAAACCGGTAATCTGTTATATTTTGCAAATAACGAAATTTGCGCAAGCAATGATCTATTTTAGATTCTTTGGGGTTAGAAAATTCAGAAACTACAGTATCAACTGTATTTGGATAATCCAAAGTATGCACTACTCTGATAAAAAAAAGGACCGCGAAACTAGAACGCACACACAGTTTAAGTATCAAAAGACAAAAGCACCAAAAAAACCACAATGAGTAAAGCACGTGTATCACTAAAGTAAGTCCGTAAAATGTTCCGTAAAACACGCGTGCAGGTCGAGTTTAACAAGTTCTGCCATTTTTATTTCCAACAGAAACTCAAGAAAAACAACAATTAGTAAGGCACGCGTAAGCAATAATCCCGTCCGTCAAATGTCCTTAAAAACACACGTGCGTCGACCAAACACGTTTGCCTATGTAATATATATAGTTAATATACAACTTTTATTTCACAAGAAAAACAACAACCGTTGTTCATGAACAATTCGAAAATTGATACCGCATTAATTCTCACTATTGTCAAAGCAAAAGAAACAGTATTTTTAACGTAATTAATATATAGGAACCAAGAACAAACTACAACTGTTCATCATGTTTATTCAACTCGTTCTATTACAACCTCTTATCGTCTATTATCTAGACTTGTATATCCACTCATTATAATACGATGCATTCGCCTAAGGAGTTAATAAATATAAAATATAGAAATATTAGTTGCAGAAATGTATTTGCTAATTGGGAAAAAAGCGTAAAATGTAATGTATTTGCTAATTGGGAAAAAAGCGTAAAATGTTAAGCTATAAAAATGCACGTTACAAAGTTATAATTTGGCGTGGATCTAGATATAAGACAGGTGAATAGAAAAGAAAATAAATTAAATGTGAAAAAAGTTATGTTCAAAATTCTTGGAAATCTTAAAGCGCTTTAGAAAAGTTTGGAGTTGTCGCGCATGGTGTAGTTAGTATTCGTGTTCCTGCAATTTAGTTTTAAAAAAATTTCGGGTTGGGAAATTTATGTATCATATCCTAAGAAAGAACGCCTCAAGTGGTGGATCCTGTGGATCGGGTGGATTCAATGGGTGGATGCCATAAGGTGAATCTGTGCCAGACGCCCCACAAACGCGGTGGAAATATCTTTAGAATTAAAAAACAAGATGGTGGATGTGGAGTAATTTGAGTCAGCGGCGCTGTAACGTAATCAAAGAAGGCGAATGTGACGTAATCAAAATGGTTGATGGGGGGGGGAGGGTGTGTCCGAGCAAGGGGTGGAGCAAGGATGGAGCAAGGAAGAAATCCCTCCCTTTCACTCTCTTTATGAGAATTTACATAGGTTGGATATGAATCGGGTGCATTGAGTGGATCCGCCTGGTTCAGACTCCCCACAAAGGACCTACTGCCAGGAAGCGAGGTTTTTATCTGGAAATTTTGAATTTTCTCGAACTCTTGCTGTTGCAAGCAAGGTAGGAATCTCTTACGTGCGTGACAACACTCACTCACGAAACCTCCATTGTACCTGTCATCCGAACGAGGGCGTGTTTTTGTGAAAAATGCTCGCTTAACATTTTTCGAGCGGACCGTGTTGGGATTTGAACCCGCTTGCTTCTTTTCCGCTTCCTATTTATTCTTTTCTGGGACTCTCCAGCAGGAATTTGGTTGCCGCGATTGCCACCGTGAAGACTCTTTTGAAGATACTGGGTTAAAAATTTCATGTAGAAAATGTACTTACTGTAATATATCTATTATATTATGTTAGTCATTTTATCATCGCCTGATTCTATACTTTAAATATTCCGCCATGAGAAGAAATCTTTGCCTATTTACATAACTCTCAAATGGATATTTAAATTAAAACAATAGGCGGTTAAAGTGTACTGAACCTTACACTATCATTATACTAATTGCGCATTAATTACATGTGTCTGTCAATCCTACCTATGTATATGGCAAAATGAAAAACAGCTTTCGCTAAATGGATGATTGGACGGCGATTTTTGATTGAGCTTAGCAATTCATTTTAAATTTTAATATATGTCAACCAAGTATTTGGCACAAGAACTGCTTACTGATTAAACAGGGTGATATATCGTTGTAATACAAGGGTCCATGGGTTATAATGCGGGGTAGCTACATGCATAGTTACACTTTGCATAATAATTTTCCACTCAGAGTTTAAATTCTTCGATGTTAAGACAAAACATAAACCGACCTTAATATATGAAATCTGAGTCTGACAAGAATTGCGTATAACGGACGTTGAGCTTTAATTAAGAAACTACTGCAACTACACATAGAAAATCGCCAACATAAAGCGACCCTTAGAAATGCTTTTATTAAATTCATAGTTCAGTTGTTTAAATACGTAGGGACAAATTTAGATGTCAAAGTTGTGCATTATACTCCACTACGAGCTAGAAATGTTTAAGGTTCGTTATTTTATGTATTTTGTGCAGTGTTGTCCGTAAGGATATGCTGATGCTATCAGGTGCGTTGTTGTGTGTCGTTTTGACGCGAATTACGTTTCGGGTCTTGGGAGCGTTCTTTTAAAAAACTTCTTCCAAAACTTCTTGTAACAAATTTTATTATTTTAAAAAGACATTAATTATGGAATTTTGACAAACTGATGTATAAAACTCTAAGTCGAAATAGAAATGATTAATTGAACTAATATTAGAGCGAGTAGCCTAAGTAGACTGCAATGTTAAAGATACTGACTGCTGTGATCTGGGGCTACCGGGGTATTTATGTTGTCCTTGCCCCTCACATGTCTGTAGGAACTTGCAGAGTTCATGTCTGCTTATTTCTTAATTCTATTCATTATACAACGTAAGAATATTAATTTCTAAGTAATTGCGGTTTCTTAACCGACTGCGACCTGCACCTGCAGTATCACTTGCATCTGTAATACAATGTATTACATCCTTTCTCACAACTTGCTTGTGAACTTTTAATAACCTTTCTGATGTATCCTTGAATTTACAAAATTGCGTTTTTCTTAATAATTCTTTATAATTCTCTAATAATTTCTATTTATTTGTACATTATGGATTGGGGGATACATAACTTACGTATAAAATTTCTTGCCAAAAATAATCGCCGGTCAAACAAGGTAAAGAAAAGGAAATTTTTGGAAGCTTGACATCACAGTGACGTTGCTGGTTGTCATTCACGGATATAAGAAGATGATGTATTGGGAAACACCTAAAAGTAGTAAGACTTGTTTTTTTAGTATTTTTGAAACGAAAACTGCAGTGGCGTAAGATAAGTTTTGGACCTTTGGGAGCTTCTTTAAAAATGTTTACTTCTCAAAACAACTTTTCTATCAATTTTATTCTCAATTATACAATTACAAAAATGACTTCTTTCTTGTTACAATCAACTTAAACGTTTATATTCACTAATTGAAGTTGACAAAAAAACTTGAAATCAATAATTAATAATTAAAAATTATGGTAAGTAGCTTGAACTACCAACAATGTTAAAGTTCTGAAGTTCGAGACTGACTGGCCATCAGGGGCTTCTCAGGGTACTTATGTAATCCGTGCTCTCATATCATCTTATGGGAAATGCAGATCTCACCGTCAGCTATTCCTTCACAACATACAATGTCTTAATGTCTTGGTTCTTAATAATCTTAATTAAGTCTGCTTTCATTGCAGTTCATTGTGTCCTGCACCTGCAGTATAAGGTTGCGTCTGGAATACAAAGTAGTTGCTTCCGTTCTCATGTGTGATATGAACTTTCGTTAACCTTGTATATTATTACCTTCAATTATACAATGTAACATTCTATTTCTTAAGACATAATAATTGCATGTAATTTTATATACATATTAATTGGACAATATGTAACTCGTAAAGGAAAAAATTCAATCAGCCACTAGAAGGACATAGAAATATCTTCTGGTAACACGGGTAAGAAGACCTACAATATCACAAAAAATTCAGTAGTACGAAAAGTGAACATTATATATATACATATATATATATATATATATATAAATATATATATATATATATATATATATATATTGCTATGCTCCCTAAATTATTTGCGCCCCATCATTTGGTCGACATATAAATATTGCTATGTTTAAACAAGAATTGTAATTATCGTTCTCCGACATTGGACCGCCTTATTAATATTGCTATAAGCTCCCTCCAGGAACTGAACGGGATTTTATCTTGAACCTACCTTGTCGACCAATAACAAAATTTGATATGTTACCGCCTTACTCGTTATCAATTTCGTATTCAACTTATAGCTCCTCCTTGATTGTTTAAATTATCAAATCACTCCCATTAACTTTATCTTATGACCTCGACTAGCATTTATTTGGAATTATAAAATTCAGTTAATTCGATTCTATATAATGAAACAAATATTATGTACAGTTCTTGTAAATTATTTAAAATACACTTTTCAATTAGTTAATGTTGTAAATACTCATTTATCAAAATCATATACCTTTTTAATCAAACCCAAAGTCACCAAAAAAACCTATTATCTTTATAAAAGAAGAAGTGTGGAACGTTCAAAACCTCTTATCATATCACGCACTTTATACGTATGGAAGTCCTTCTTTTGTTGACTTTTTCACATTCATTTATATTAAGCAAATTTAATATTCAAATAAAAATTATAGAAAAATAATGTCTTACAACTAAAAATCTGACCTGGTCTATTTTCTTCGCATTGACGCATCCATAACCAGCTAGTATTTCCCATGCATTAAGCCATCCATTTGAATAAAATTTATTTTTCCCCAATTACATTATTACATGCCCATTCGAAATATTGTCTATCCACACGCTTGAACCATTGCATTTAAATTATTGCCATCACCCTCTGGACTACCATTATTAACTTATACTTATGCACCCCAATTTATTGTCATCTCATTCAGACTTATTACTTCTTATCAATTTCCCCAAATTTAGAATTCCATCTATTCTCAGAATATTGTATTATTCTCCCCGGACTCAGAACTTGGATTTTCTCTCCGGCTTCAGAAATTGTATTATTATCCTCCACGGACTCAGAGCCCTATTATTATTGTGTTTTAGTTTAAAATAAAATTCTCCAAAATCTACTTACGTTTAATCGGCAATCATAATCTTTCACTTTAAATTATTACGTATTACTTTATTTCATAGTGGCGCACCTCGGCCTTTGTTGAGTTGAAAACTGCGTTCGTTATCACTGTACCTGTTAATATATCATTGACCTCCTACTCCGTCAGTGAGTATGGTCTACAAACTCGTCGCTCATTATAACCAATCAAATCTTTGCATTTAAAGTAGTTTCTGATGTAATTTTCTATGCTTTCAAATAATTGTGACCTGGTCGCAGGTGTCTTGTTATCAAGCATGCGGTGTTTTGACGAATCTAATCGCTTTTCCATAAACAACTGATGCAATTTGACTTTTAATTTTCATACCTGCATGTTATTTACGCAATTTTTAATCTTCTTTCTTATCAAAAATGGTTAACTGTTTATAGGCATTTATATGCTTCCTGAAGCTCTATTTCTTATCTCTGTATTAACCTAATTGTTTGGAACTTTTTTGAATGCGTGTTTAATTACACTTTATTATGTTTACTTATAAAATACGCGTACTTCCACTGAAAAGTATCATTACTCGCCTTACCTAAATTAACTAAAACTCTATCTACATAGTGTTAAATATTTACTATCTACTTAATGCATGTCTTCCTTATTCCTACGCTAACTATGCGTCTTCCTATGTTTATTTGCGTTGCTTAAAACTATTTATACTTTATATACAGGGTGTTGACTGCTTACTATTTACAAACTATCTCCATTTCTCAATTCTTTTACTAAATAAATGCAGTTTTCTGCTTCCTATGGTAATTTCTCATTTCTAAACGACCTTTACCATAGAGTACACCGTTAAACAACCCATTATCACAGCATAATATATATATATATATATATATATATATATTGTTTTGGATTCAAAGGGGTAAATAGGTATATACAATAAAATTTCAGCAACCATGTATATAGAAAAGAGCAAATTATTTACGCGCAAAATTAATTTAATTTATTTAGTGAAAACGGACAAGTATTAAAGTATTTTTATATTTAATAATTGGAATGTTAGGATTACATAAAGGAAGAAAGCTGTAAAGCATATAGAAGTTCAAGGATACACATAATTAACCATAATTTATTTTAATCAAATGCATATAAGCATAAGGGAGCGTGCTTGCGTAAGAAAATCAATAATTCCAAGGCAAATGTATTCGTTTTAAAAGCCAACGTCAGTTTTATCAGATACAAAGAAGCAGTAAATCGAGGAATTGTTATTTTCAAACGGTCGATAATTAACAGGAACACCTGCTTGTTAAAGGTTACGTTCACAGAATTTTTATGTACGTTAAGATAAGATTTCATAGAATTTGTTTTCAACCGTCAAGTTTTACAAACAACTAGGGTGACAAACATCTTAAGGAGCGAGTGAAATGAACAATCGGTAATATACAACAGATAGAGATAAATATAGAACAGCGTTTGGATTGAAAATCACGTAAGACATACACGTAGAGTGAATGTAAGACGTCGACAATATCGATTTTCTGTATCTCAAGTGGGGTTTTGAAGGAGACAGCGAACATGTATAAAATAAAGATGAATAGCGCTTATGAGGAGTTTGGTGACGACAGACAACTTTGTCATTGGTTGAAAGCCAACAGTTTCAAAACGAATGCACACGCGAAGGTAGAAAACAAATTAGATATAAGCAGCACGTAGGACGAGAGAAATTTTCTGAATTCAGAGGGTTACGCTCAAAATTTTTAGAAATCGTTTAGAAAATAAACTTTTTACGCGAAACCGGTTCCACTAGGGGGGTTGAGAAGAATATAAATACCCTAGCGGAGTTATTAAGCTCTCTCTTCTATTTTACTTCGATCAAGTGCTGAATACTGATTCAGACCACGATAATAATAAAACTTTTTGTGAGTATTTTGTGTATGTGTAGTAATGTTACCGTTAATGTAGTGGTTGAAAAAATAAAACGGTAGTAGCGGACCTCAAATTATTAACGTGAAGTACGAGTTAGTGCGTATTAAATAAAAAGGTCCAGCTACTACAACAAAATTTATTAAATGAATGCATGATATGGGGGTAAGCAGAACTGATAATCAAGTTTGTATGCATGATATATGGGTATGGAATGGTACTGTGAGACGAGGCGAATAGCTTGCAGAGATATCAGATGGTAGAGGCATGTGGATCCGCCAAGCAGCATCGTAAATGGAAACAATGCCGAGGGGTTTTCTGGTAATCATCTCCGACGGGAATAAAAAATAAAGATTCTCCAGGTAATTACTTTGAAATTTCTGTTGTTTTATAAACATTTGTGGAATTTTGTGTTGTGTGGTTGACTTTTGGTGGCATATTTATGGTTGTAGAAACTAATTGTTAAAGATACATGTACTGGACAATTTACTGAGGTTTAAATATTGAAAAAGGGTGTATTTAGAACATATCAAAATTTTATTCAGGATATAAATTGAGTTGTAAAGGGTAAACGGGTCTGTAAATTTATTTTAATTAATGCAAGGTTTTAAAAAAGTATATACAAACAAAAGTGGGTTATAATGAGCTCACAATACTCCAGTGTGAAGTTAATTTAGGGTTATATGTGGGGCCCATCTACTCATATTTAATCAAATTTGTTTAAAATCATTATAAAAATCAAGAACTTTTGAAATAGACAATATTGAGCTGATTATTATTGTAGCTAACTGTTTGTAAACAAGTGTAAATATATTTTATCTGTTAATAGGTGTAAATAAAAGGTTGTAAGATTGTCGTATTATTTTGGTAATTTTATTTGATAGTGTGTGAGTTTGAAAGAGGTATGAATGAAAAATTAGGTACTCAAGAAGAAGCCGATTGCTAAGCTAGCCAGAGAAGCAGAAGAAATTCGAAGGCGGCCATAAGAAAAGGGTAAGGAATTTTTTTGTTAATTTTTTTTAAGAAAATTTTATATTGGGAAAATTTGTGAGGCTTGAGATTTTAGTAGAAGCTTAGTAGAAGGTTCCACGACACTTTTATGATGCCCAATTTCTGGGGCTTGAATGATTTTTAGGAGCTGAAGCGTGTAATCCCGAGACTGTCCCGATTTCCACTGCAATATATGTACACACACACGCCCGCTGCAAAATTAAAAGGTCGGGGTAGGAAACAAAAGCAGAGGAGCAACTAACTCAACAACAAAACGAACCGAAAGGGAAAAAATTGCGGCCCGCTCGAAGTCACAACACTAGTAATTTTAGGACTACAAGTGAAAATTGGACGGAACACTTAGAGAAAGAGAGATATGGTGCAGAAGATCAATCAACGATGGCTAAGATGAACCGTATCAACATGGCAAAACTTGACAGTAGACTGATATATCTACTAAAGATACAGTAAAGTTTGCAAATCTCAAGAAAAGAATTGATTTATTTCGAAAAAAATTAAAAAAGAAGGCAAGAAACGAAGAAGGGAACCGGCAATAATAACAAAGTAAGAAAAAACTGTTAACCCTTAAAGTATGCTAGTGTTGGGTCTTTGAGCTGGACGAATTTTTTTTTTGTTTTCCTTATGGTTCATTTTGTTGTTGAGTTAGTTAATCCTCCACTTTTGTTTCCTATCCGACTTTTTAATTTTTTTGGAGGATTTTTTTACGTTTAACTTTCATACTAGTAAATTATCGTGTAGTATCGCAGGTCTTCTTCCCAGTTCTATCAGAGGTTATTTCTGTATCCTTGTAGTGGCTGATAACTTCGCCAAGTTTTCGCTTTTCTTTCTTTGCGTAGCGCGATTGCAGTTTCTGTTTTGAAACTCCTAGAAGAATAAGTCTACCTACTTTTTGGTGTTCCTCGATACCTAAGCACTGATAACGGCGTACAGTTTCGCAGCTGTCAATTCATCTCATTATGTACACGTTATCATACACCAATCCCTTTTACCGCCCGTTACTATCTTCAAGGCAATCTTGTCGAATGTGTTAACCTCACCTGCAAGACCATACTTGCTTCTGATTTCTATGACAACCAGTGCCACTAGGATGTCAATCTACCAAAAATTTCCTGTGCCATTCGAACGTCCAAACTTACATTGTTTGGTCTTGAACATATCCTCTTCGGCGATTATTTCGGACGATTGTCCGAAATAGATGAACTGTATATCCCGAATGGGTTCGAATCAGAACAGCCTCCCGGTATGACCTATTTGTTATAAAGACAACTACAGCGGTTCAACACGCTTGCTACACAGCAACGTGGGGTTAATCTGATCAGAACCCACTCGGAGACACACAGGTTGATTATTTCGTGCAGTTGCCCGAAATAATAGCCGGAGAGGATATTTTCAGTACCAAACAAGGCTAAGAAAGCAGTACATACAAGGATTTCATATTTACACGTTCAGATGTTACAGAAAATTTTGGAAGGTTGACATCCCAGTGACGCTGGTTGTCCCCGATATAAGAAGCAAACGTGGTCTTAAGGGTGTGGTTAACACGTTTGGCAGGATTTGCTTGAAGATGGTAGCGGACAGTGGAAAGGATTCAGGCGTGATAACGTATACATGAATTGATGGCTATGGAACTGCACAGCGTTATCAATGATGATGTACTGGGGAACACGAAGTAGTAGGAGGATTTGTTCTTTTAGGATGTTTGAAGCGAAAACTGCAGTGGCGCAAAGAAAAAAAAGAGAACTTAATCAGCCATTTGAAAGACACAAAGAACTTCTGGTAAAATGGATAAACGACCTACGATATCACAAGAAAATTCAGTAATACGAAGAGTGAACATAACGCGCACACACACGCGCGCGCGCGCACACACACACACACACACACACACACACACACTCACTCACACACATACACACCGGCAACAAAATTAAAAGGACCAGGTAAGAAATAAAAGCAGTGATGCAACTAACTCAACCACAAAACGTACAGAGAGGAAAACAAAAAAAATGCGTCTGGCTGAAACTCTCAACACTAGTAATTTTACGACTACGAAAGATAATCGGACGGAACGCTATTTACAGTGAACGCAAAAAAAAACAGTTGAAGGAAAAGAAAGAGAGAAGGAGAGATATGGTGCAAAAAAATGATCAATCAACGAGGGCTAAGATGGAACTGTATCAACAATGCAAAAATCGGCAGTAAAATGGTATCTCTAATAAAGAAACAGTGAAATTTGCAAACCTCAAGAAAGGAATTGGTTTCTTTCAAAAAAACCAAAAAGGAAGGAAAGAAACGAAGAAGAAAACCGGCAATAGCAGCCAATTAAGAAAAAATCTGTCAACCCTCAAAGTATGCTAGTATTGGGTTTTAGAGCCGGACGAAATTTTTTTCTTAGGGTCATTTTTGTTGTTGAGTTAGTTGCTCCTCCTACCTCGACCTTTTAATCTTCCTGGAAAATTTTGTTACGTTCAACTTTCGTACTACTAAATTTGCCTGTGATTTCGCAGGTCCTCTTAGTTCTACCAGAAGCTATTGCAATATCCTTGTAGTAGCTAATAACTTTCCTCTTTTTTTGGGCAACGCGACTGCAATTTTCGTTGTGAAAATCTTAGAAAGACAAGTCTACTTACTTTTGGTATTCCTTTATGCTGAATCACTGAAAACAGTGTATAGTTCCGCAGCTGTCAATTCGGCTCCTTATGTACACGTTATCATACCCAAATTCTTTTCATCGACCGTTAATATCCTCAGGGCAATCCTGCAGAACCTGCTAGCCTCACCCGCCAGACCATGCTTCCTTCTTATATCCGTTACAAAGAATGTCACTGGAATGTTGTTAGGGTCAATTACTTTCTAGTTAGCGCTTGGCGTGAGGGGACGTGTTTTATGGAGCTTTAGGTTCAGCAGCAAACAAATAAATTTCTATATAGAGTTTTTTTTATTATATTTTATTATAGAAAGATTTAATATTTATTGTATTTAATTTTATTATTGTGTGGCATTAATTTTAATACGTAAGGCAGCAAAATTTAAATCTAATAAATAAAACGCGTTTTTTTTTAATTTTAAACTAAAATCCGCGTTTAAAAATAAACTAACCTACATTTATGGCTAATAAACCAAAAGCTAATAAACTAACACCTCTAAATAATTTAAAAGGTGTTTTTAATAAATTTACAGAAAAAAACGCGTAAATCGTGTAAAAACCGCGTAAAATTTTGTAGTGTGCGTGTAATAAAATATCAAGTTAAAAACCAAAATCTAGGGCCTTTTTGAATAAAACAAATAGCTTAAAAATCGTAAATTTTGAAATAATTTAAATATAAGTATTCCATATTTTAAGTAGTCGCGTACTTAAACATTCTTAAAGTCGAGTTTTAGTTTAATTAGTGGTGTAGCATTTGTAGGTCGTACCAGGCACCGTGTATACACGGGGTAAGTGCGTAGCCGGTACTACACTCGAACAGCGCGTGTTATATTTGTTTATTTCTATATTTAAATTTAAAGTGCAGTATTTTATAAATTTTATATTGTAAAGTAATTAGCTTATTTAAATTAGATTTGGCGGTTAAAAAATTTAAAATAAATAAATTATGTTGTTTACGGATCATTTTTAAACAAATTATTTTTATTGGGCTAGCGATTTTATTTGGTCGTAGTTGTTACTTTCACGTTGTTAAATTTGAAATTTAATTTGGCGGTTTGAAGTTTAATTAAATAAATAAATACCGGGTTGTTTACAGTTTATCTTTAATCAAGTATTTTTACTAAACCAACGTTTGTGTTTTTTTAACGTCGTATCGGTCAGGTCGTTTTTGAGTTACGTTTTCCGTTGGTTATTGTTTTGTCGATAGCTTTGTTTGCATGGTGGTCCACCGAGACGAGGAGCCGTTGTCAAGGAAGAAAAGGGTGATCGGTCGGAGTCTGCTGGGTCATTGGCTGAGGGCGTTGTTGGGGGAAAACAGCTTAAAGTCGTTTCGAAGGACGTTAGGTTAGGGATCCAGGAGAAGGTAGAGAAGGAGCCTGTGTCTGTGGCGGTCATGTCAGAGGAATTGGGGCTACCAGCGGTTGTTGCGGGACCTGAATTGCCTTTCACTTCAAGGGCCAGCGCTAGACGTCGACTAGCAGCAACGGTGGCGTTGCCGCTATCGACCTCGATGAGCTACCGTACTTCAAGCTTTGGGTGAGGAAAGCGCACGCAGCCATCTACGGAAAGGTGCCGAAGACCTCCGCTACTATCGTCGTGGATAACAGGAAGGCGATTCGGCACGCCGTGGATAATATCTGTGATGTGACGAATCAACTTATAGGAATGATTATGACGTTGCAGCAATGTTCAGGTGATTCTGGAAGAGCTAGCGTTGTCGGGGGAAGTCCTGCGGCGGATTTTGTTGTTTTAGGGGTCCAGGATCTGAGGAGCCAAAGAGTGTCGGTGCCGCGCACTTCCTACGCAGCAGCTGCAGCAAGGGTTAAGCCCACTTTTGCCGTTATGGTCGACGCCAAGCCGGGCCAAAAAGATGATGTGATGACGACCCTAAAGTAGAAGGTAGATCCAGCACGTGATGGGTTTGTCGTAGTCGGAGCTCGTAGGACATGCAGGGGCGGCGTTGTAGCGGAATGTGCCGATTGTGAAGACGCCAAGAAACTGCAGTTTAAGGTCGGCGGGAACTGCAAAGAACTCGTGACGAAGACCATCGAGAAGAAGCGTTTACGGGTCGTTATTCCGGGGGTCAAAGCGGGATGCGGGCGGAAGAGCTGGTGCAGTTGATCGCGAGCCAGAATCCGCGCTTCGGCGATTTGAAGCTGGAAGACCACACGAGAGAGAAGTTCAAGTTTGGCTGATAGGGCCCTGGTGATCTCTTCACCAACGTAGTCTTCGAAGTGACCCCCCCACACTTTGAAGGCGTATATTAGCTAACGCTATCAACCTCAGGTGGCGAAGAGTTTGGACCCACGACCACTTCTCGATGACGCAGTGTTACCGGTGCTATGAGTACGGCCATAGATCGATGGAGTGCAGGGAGACGGTGCAGTGGTGCGGTAACTGTGCCAAAGTTGGTCATAAATTCAAGAATTGCCGGAAGAAGGTCCCCTGCTGTGTGGTTTGCAATTGGGCAAACGACAGAATTGGTGGTGGTGCGAAGGGCAATACGCGCCACGACGCCAAGTCGAGTAGATGCCCCACGATGCAGCGTCTGAAGAACGCAATCACGCGTAACATCGATCATGGACTGTGAAGATAAAACAAAGTCTATAAGAAGCAAGAAGATTAAATTCGCGCAACTAAATCTCGGGAAAGAAAAAGGGGCAACAAATAACTTCATAAAGTATTCTTCGAAAAAAATATCGACACCGGGCTTATACAAGAACCGCACCTGTATAACCACAAAATAACAAGTTTTGGGAGGAAGGGGTTACCGTTTTTAACGCAAATAGCGAACGACCGCGCAGCGGAATAATAATAAATAATGGTGCGTGTGCCGGAATTATATAAAATAATTTATCAAACGAATTTTTAACGATGCCCGAAATCAAATCAGGGGGAAATACGTTCTACGTAATAAATGGGTACCTCCCGCTGATCGATGCCAGGCGAGAAAATCCTCAAACCGAGGAGTTAATAAATCAGATAGAAGACGTCTTTCGAAAAATTGGTAGACATAAAAACTAATAATCGGGGGAGACTTTTATGCAAGTCGACTTTATGGAGTAGCCATATTGAAGACGATAGGGGCTTACAGGTTGCCGATCTTTTGACGGAATAGGATCTTAGTGTGATAAACACTAATGATTCACCTACGTTTGAGGGGCATATAGGCAGTAGTTTTATAGATACTACTGCAGCCTCACACTAGATGTTAGAGCTTATTTGTAATTGGGAATTGAGGTCGGACGAGGTAACGCTCTCTGATAATAAATTAATTACATGGGATATTAAAATCAAAGCAAGCACAAACGAGCAGCTAACTATATTTACGCAGTTTTGTAATAATAGGAGCACTAAGAAGGCATCGGGGAATGACGGAATTATTTCAGATGCAAGTCTGGAGGCCTGTTAGCCCCGTGTGTTTTTGCCGGGTTATTTAATCTTTGTTTAGAAAGGGGCGTATTTTCAGTTGCTGGAAGGTCCAGACGTAAATTTATACCTAAATCCAAAAGGTGGACGCGTCAGACCCGGGTAGCTATCGTCCAATTAGCTTTCTACCGGTGCTGGGGAAAGCTTTGCATCACTTTATGACTACGCGAGTTGAGCACTTACTGCGAGACAGTTCGGTTTTATGGAGGGAAAGTCGACTATCGACGCACTAGAGTTCATTGTCGGACAAATTAAGCAGGCAAGAGATGCAAAGGAGTATTGTGTGGTTGTTGCTTTGGACATTTCAGACGCATTTGATGTTGCCTGGTGGCCATTGATCGTTTGCGAATTGGAAAGTAGCGGTTATCCGCGAAACTTGATGTCTTTGGTCAATTTTCGGGGCGATTGCCACAGGTTGAAATTCTGGGTAAAGTTTTATCGCGCGAGGTGGAAAGGGGGTGCCCGCAGGGGTCATGCTCTGGTCCCACATTTTGGAAGTTGTTGTATGAGAGCATTTTTAGAGTCAGGTTGCCCACGGATGCTCAACCGTTGGGTTTGCGGATTATACACTTTTAATTGTCAGATCGCGATCACTAATGGATATGCGAACAAAGCCGAACGAGGCGCTTAATAAGCTACATGAATGGTCGCAGCAGGCAAAGTTAAAATTTAACACGTTGAAATCAGAGGCGCTTTATTTCAGGAAGAAACCTAAACAGCGACCACCTAGACTAGAGTTAGGAGGAGAGAAAATCTTGTTTAAGGATGCTATCAAATATCTCGGTGTCAAGATCGACAATAAAATAAATTGCAAAGCACACGCACAGTACGTAAAAAGTAAGGGCAGCGAAATATGAAATAAAATGTTGGCGGTGGCGAAAATAAATTGTGGTTTCAGGGGCGAATCGCTTAGTACAGTTTATGTCAGTGCAATAGAGCCGGCGATGCTGTACGCAGCATCCGTTTGGGCGGAGGGTTGTAAAGTAAGGGAAACTCGACAGCTGAGGAGCGTGCAACGCATAACCGCGTTCAAGGCGACGGTGGCGTACAGAAGCACCTCCACGCAGGCGGTCCTGGTGATCAGTAGGACTCTCCTTATGGAATATGTTATTAGGGAGATCAGAGATAGGAGATTAGTTAATACAGGGAAAATACAGGAAATTAGAAAAGTATGAATCTTGCAAATAGGGAAGCTGAGAGGAAAATCGTCGTGTCAGAGTTAGGACATCCGGCCGATATTAGAAGAATTGAGTATCGAAGGTGATGTGGACGCGACGGGTATCATAATTTACACAGACGGTTTGCGTATGGATGATGGGTAAGCAGGCGCGGCGTTTGTCGTATTTAAGCAGGAAAGGGAGGTGTTTCGGTTTCAAACCGAACTCGCGAACTGAAGCACTATCTTCCAGTGCGAATTGATAGCCATACAAGAGGCTATCGATTACGTAATAAATCACACGGGCAGAAACGAGTATTATATAATCTGCGACAGCGAATCCGCGCTGACGGCTTTAAAAAACATGAACGCCTCTAGAGACCTCTAAGCGACGTCTGGAAGATAGCGCATACGGCGTTTGAGTTTCGACTTTTAAAGTTCTGTTGGATTAGGTCGCACGATGGTAGCGTAGGGAATTATAAGGCCGATGAATTAGCTAAAGAGGCCGTGACGGGCGACTTTCGGAAATCACATTCGTCGATACAGAGGTCACTGATTAAAAGAAAGCTGCGCGAAAAGTTAATCCGACAATGGGAAGAGAGGTGCTGCCACGTGCAGGTTGACCCACAGATTCATACCGAGCATTGAAGCCAGAGGTAAGTTCGAGGTGAAGAAGCTCGATCATAAAATGCTGTAGTTGATAACAAGGCACGGCGCCTTGAAAGCGTATTTACAAAGGTTTTGTTTAACCGACAACGACCGCTGCGAATGCGATGAGAGCGCAGAAAGCTCAAAGCACGTGCTTTTCGACTGCCCGCTTGAAGTGGCAAATCGAGGTTTAGCTGATATCAAATTAGCTATGGTAGGGCTAGCATGGCCAAAAAGCCTAGAGGAAGTCGGGGAAGTGGCTAACCGGAAAGCGTTCTGGAGAGCCTTCAAAGAATTTGCGGGAACACGCCAAGCTGCCGGTCAACGACTCAAAACCACTAAACAAACAACCGATTTGGGCCAGGAAGCTCTATTGAGAAACTACATAAGGTCAGGATTATTTTTTAAATTTATAGCTTGTTACTTTATTATTTTAAATGTTTAACGACCTTAAGAATTTGCATATAATCTAGATATTGTGTGTAAAAGGTTAACAAAAATTTGGTTGATATGCAAAGGTATGTTTTAAAAGGGGAATAGTTCTTTGACCGTTCAACGAAACATTCAAGGTAAAATACAATTCTTTTTTTGCTGGCTTTAATTGATATAAAAAGGTGTAAAAAGGGTTATGACCTTCGTAATGAACAAATTTGATAGGAATATTTATTTTGATTTAAAAGTTCTGTAAATAGTAAGTTGTAAATTTTCTTCGCTTATTATACGAACTTTGGTGAATTTTACTTGTATTATTCAGGTATATGGAGTGTTAAACGGCAGTGCGTAAAAATTCTCTCTAATCATATCGTCGTTCACTCTGTGAGGGGAATCACTGAGCTAGTCGGGGCATAAAAATAATTGTGTTAATTTTAAATTATTATAAAGGCACAGAGAGGTGGCGATCAGCAGACAATTGGTAGTTATACATCTGACGAGCAGCGATATCGTAGCAATATATATATATATACACACACACACACACAATACACACACACACACACAAGACACACACACGCCAAAGGTTATTAGTATTATTTATGCCAGATGCTTGTGGTTCCTTCTTTAGCCCGGAGATATAGTTTACAACATACAAAATGCATATAGGTTGGTAAACTTAAAACACTTTTTCATTGTAAAATATAAGACTATCAGTTTTGTAGTTCTAGGCTTGCATAAAGTGTGCTTAACGCAAACGAATTTTCGTTTTTCTAAATATAGAACGCTAAGATACTCTTAAATAAATTAAAGTTACCCAAAGGGAAAAAGTTGGTTGAAGTAAGTGTTGGCTACTATCATCTCTAAAGGTTTTCGTAAGTAATCATCTGATAATGAGTTTCGCAAAGTTTTGAAATGAAATTTGATAATTTAGCTTCCAGTTATCGTCAAATTTTAATTGTATTATTATTAAAACTTTGATCTTAGCACTTAATCAGTAGCTTCATTAGCAAACATTCACTTTGGTTTTAATTGAGTTATGCATCCCACTTCGTTAGAAAAGATTAATATCAAATTTTGATATGACTTTATTGTTGCACCATCATTTACTAAGCATAACTAGCAGCTGATTAAATGAAGCATTTTATGCAATACTGCTTTTAGGAAAAGTATTTGGTATAAGGATGGTCGATTGGGCTCGTTTAAAATGAGATGCTGTATTATGAGTAGGAAAGTTATAAGTGTACGAGCGCCGTTTTTACATGTATTTTCCAATAAGAAACTCTAAGGTCCAAAATGACATTTGTTTTTTTAGATACAGCGGTTATTCATCTCACTTGATTCTTAGAGTTCGATCGTCATGGTGCTAGGCGGTCAACATGTCGAATAAATCCCTACTATTTAAAATGGATTTTTTTAAACATAATTTTAAATACGGCGCTTAACTAGTTATAAGAAAGACATAAGCAAATAAAATACACTGTAATTTTCTGTAATACAATTTTCAAAATTTAAAATAATATTTCAGAAAATTTTAATGCTAATTGCATTGGAATGCGTATTGTCATTCAAAGATTTATTCATAATGAATGATTTCCAAAATTTTAAAAATTCCTTAAATTGATTATAGTTTGTATAGAATAATGATTTTGATTTATCTTTTGCAAAATAATACTTTGGTAATACACATATTATTAACATTTCTCATGTCTAGGGCAAGCTGAGGAGGTTTATTTTCTCGATAAAAATTAATTAAAACCTATTTAAGATCAAATTTATCAAAGGATCGTTTGATCGATTTATTATTAATATTACTAGAAATGATATTTGTCATAAATTCGTTACTATTAAAATCATTTACGAATTTGCTGCTATGTGAGAAAGAAAAATTAAATTATAAGTTAGAAATAATGATTTTAGTTTTCTATGCAGCTAAAGTTTTTAAGTGTATTCTATTTTTGTTACCTGGCATGTATTTTAGTTATGTTTGTTGTATACTTTGTACTTTTTAACATCAATTTTTATATTAAATAGTATTTTATTTATGATTAGGTTGTGTATTGTAATTCATATAAATAAATAGTATATTTCATAATAAGTGTAATTTATTTATTATTTCTTATGTCATATATTTTTTAGTTAAAAGGGGGCAATCATATTTGACGCATCGGTGAGTATTTTAGTTTGGTCGTCCCCTGCTATCAAGAAAAATACTTTGATCTTTCAAAACACTACATTTGATTTTCCAATGCTCCACCCAAAGGTACTACATTGACAAGGAAGCGAATTTTCTTTTTACCTAAAAAATTTTGAATTTTGTCGAACCCTTGCTGTTCCAAGCAAGGTAGGGATCTTTAACGCACGTGACAACACACACACGGGACCTCCGAACGATGGCGTATTTTTGTGAAAAATGCTCGCTTAGCATTTTTCAAGCAGTTCCTATCGGGATTCGAACCCGAAACCTTGGGCATAGTAGTCTCACGCATACCAACTATGCCACGGAGCCGCCCTATCTTTCTCAACAGCTCAAGTTAGCTGCACTAAACAAACGCATTTACTTTTAATATGTAAATTAAATGGAATGCTTAATGAACGTAATTGAATAAACAGAGGTTTAATTACATGTCATAAATAAGCAAAGTTGGTTAGTTACAATAAAAAAAGAAAAATTTCTGTTGACCTCTCGTCACTTACACTTGACAAGAAAACAAAACCTAAAAAATTAAATGTAATTTCTTTTTAAAAAATAGTTTAGATAATAAAGTTTTGACTAAAAACATTTAATTATAGAAAATAAGGAAACAACATCATCGAAATACAAAGCTACAGAACACTGGTTCAATACACAAACCACTTTGTTGACATTTAGCAGTTGAACATATTCCGCAAATAAAAGATGCTGCAAACATTTTATTTATTATTATTGTTACTTATAGCTCAAAATAACAATTTTAGTTATTCGCTTGCCTGAATATAAGGCACAATACATTATACAGAACTTAGAAATGAGAGAGCATAATTTACGCTTCAAATTAAAAATGTAAATTAATTACTAACTCGCCTACCTTCCAATTTAATGCAAATTTGCAGCCGATGTACCAAATAACGATTGTTTATCTCGATTACTGCGTGGGTGCGGTTTTCTTCTCTAACTTATTTGTTTCCGTAATGGAGCTTGCTGGTTGTCTTTCTTCCCTGAAACCTTAAACAGTTCAACAAAGGTACGATATTAACTCGGGATATGTAAGTTATCATCGGCTAACTCTCCACTACATGTTATAATTCACTTCCATACACGTCCTTCAGTATAGCTGGTTGCATCGAGAATGCTATTATGGCTCGATTCGAACAACTTGAAGACTACCACTGCTTGTTTGTATTCGTCCCGATTGTTTAAAAAACGGCATGTCCGTTCCACGACCTGTGAGAATTATCTAACCTACAAAATTATACGACAATAAAAGCTACTGACTTTAAAACATTGCCGGGGAACACCAAGACCACGTCTATTTTGCGTAATACCCTGAATAATATTAATACAGTAATCCCCTAACACTAATTGTTAGCTAAAATAATTAGTGGAGCGTAACAGAGTATATTAAACATTGACATCTTCTAGCAATTTTCGTTGTTTGATTAGCTGATTTCTTTGATTCATTTGAAGTACATTGTGTTTGTGAGTTGTTTGGGCTTCGTATTCAAATTATATTATCATTTTACAATTAAAGTTATACAGAGTGGACTTTAAAGTATTCGATTTAAAGTTTTAAAGAAAGTACCTAACATGTGGTTTTCAGTGTCCGAGCGTTTCAAAACCCCTATAAACAATAAAAGATGTAAATTTAAGTATTTGGTTATAAAATACTTAGGTTACCTGCATCTGTGTTATCACAACTTTACAAAGTAAAGCTCCCCATCTATCAATACGTGCGTGCTAACATTAGTTTGTAGTTTTTGAACATGAACTGTAGATTTCTGTCTAGGTGGCAAAAGTCCGTAATTCTTTAAATGATTCCGATAAAGAAGTTGCAGTGTTTCTTAGTTTTGTCGGTGATTGATTGCCCTAACTGACACAAGTTTTTTCTTTCATTGGATGCCGATAAAGCGTTTCGTCCCTTCTTGCGTTCTGGCCCTTGAACTGATCCAGGAAATAAAATTCGTCACATTGTGCTGCTTTCTTTAATTAATTGCGCTCGTTCGTTTGAATTACGATAAGATGTTAAAACAGCAGCCTATCTAAACACGCAATTTCTTCTTTATTATTTTACCGAAGTTTGCAAGTATTATTTATTAATTATCTATTGTTTGAATTTGATCTATTGATTGAATTTGTCTAGTTATTTGGGGTCGATGAGTTAATCTTTATCTTGCGTCGCAAGATAGCTACGAGTATTTTATACACTTTGGGCTATTCGATTTCAGTAACCCATTCAAATTTCAGCACAAACACCGCAAGAAACTACCATGTGCAGCTAGGAAAATATAACTTCGCTATAAGATCCACAAATTATACGGTAAAGGGATGTGTCGCTACACAGAAAAAGACCATCGTGTTTGCTAAATAAGTTATTATTACAAAAATAATGCGCGATTGAATTTGATAGAGCGTTCCTCGCATATCAGACGCTCGTGTAACTAAGAAATTCTTTCGTCATATGTGGTCGATGCTCAAGAGCATATGTGTGAAATTAAAGCAGTAAAGAAATTAAAGTGTATATAAAATTGGAACAATAGAAGAGAGCATAAATTACAATTCACTTATGAACGACACAAATGTTTAAAGAAAACTTACACTGTGAAATTGAAGACAGATGCAGATTACTGTCGCTAAAAATAATCGAAACGTAGTACTAAGCATAAAATTAGAAAATTAGATGACAACCTTCTGTAAAGCAAATTTGCGGTAAATAAAATGCTGCAATAATGCCACATAGCTAACCTAAATAGTATAAAAATATAATATGGATAGTACGAGCTTGAAACAAAGCAAATAAAAGCTTCCATTGCTAACACGGTCAAGAAAAATTCCAACTAATTAAATTACAGTTTAAATTAAATTAAACGTATACTTAAGAACAAAACAAAGCAAACTATAAAACAGATGTTCCGTATATATCATCGTAACAAACGCCCAAGGAAATCTTTATAGCACGATTTAAATAAGTATTTATTTCAATTGAACTTGTTAAATCACAGTTCGTATGATTATTAAATAGCATAAAAGTGTAACGTCGTATAGATTAGAAACTTTAGGAGGCGTTTATTAAAACGAAGTAGAACAAGATAATTCGGAAATTACAATTTGTTTGCAGTATGCAAAAATTAATCGATTTCGAAAATTTAACATAACAACGTGTAGACAACCCAAAACGCATACCGTTAATTGCACTCATTAAATCGTTTCCTTGTTAACTTTGTATTACGGTAGAGACTATTGCTAAATTCAATATTAATATAGTAACAAAGTTCAATATACAGTTTTTTATTCGGCTTAATACGAGTTTAATTATTCAAAAATATTCACGGAAAATTCCTATCATGCTCTGATGCAGTTACAGAAATTAATAGCTACCAATGATTACTAAAAATGTTTACTACACTAAGGCCTTTCCTAATATGACAATTACACTATAATTATTAACATATCTACACTGTACTATCTATTGTATCTTAATCTATCTAGACTTTAAGCGCATTCATTTTAACAACCAGTCCAATAACTATATTACTTGTGGATCAATATTCAGACTGCCGGGTCGTACGGTTTATACATAAAATTATGAAGCTTTGACGCCGTATTAAAGATCGCTAAACATTTCTATTCTTCGTATTATGCGCAACCCTTGTAACTGTTAATCAATACATTGTTCAATCTGCGTCATTGTTTGATTATAATAGACAAAAATTACTTCAATGCTAAAGGCGTTAAAATCATCTATCCGATTCTGTAGTTACGTACCGAGCCCTTTTTTTGCGCGTGCAAACAGTCTGAAACACATAGTAAATAAAGATTTTGTTATCGTATTACACAGGTTTACGGTTTTTCGTTTCTCAATGATATCTTTGCTTCTACGTCGACCTGCCGTTGTGGTAAATGTAAACTTCATAAGGAAGATTAAGCTTGTCCTAGTTTATTATTATTATTATTATTATTATTATTATTATTATTATTATTATTATTATTATTATCATTATTATTATTATTATTATTTTCTTGGAGTGTGTCATTGTGTAATTCTTGTAGAAATTCTATTGAACGATAAGTTTTGGATGTTTTAATAGATGTAAGGAATCTATTTTAGCTTTCCGAGTATAGATCCATGCAATAAATATACTCATAAATTTCGACAATTGCAAATGGAGCAAAGTTATGAAAAAGCAGTTTTACAAAGAAATTCTCTATTTAGTATAGAATTACATTACAAAACCGTTTGATTTGGCAAATGTAAAATGTCATACACAAAATTCACGTTCTAGTTCATTATAAAATACCATAGCAACACTAAATTAGTTATTTTCCAGGAATGCGACGTCATATAATGCTTGGAAATTTAATTTTATTGAATAAATTTTATTTTTCAATAAATGCACGAAAGCTACTATTGGTTTATGGATATGTCACTTGGAAGTATGCTTATAAATCTTGGCAACTACAAACGTTAAAAAGCACTTTACAGAAATCCTAACAACTATATAACTATATTACAAAATTATGTGCAAAAGTTAAAAATTCTTTGTGGAAAGGGAAGCTAGTGCAAGTGTGATATTTAAAGAAAGGTTCTATGAAATCGATCCTTCAAACAACGTTTAAAAGTGTTTAGACCTTTATTAGATCTCCGCACTAAATGCCATGGGCAATATCAGTTAACGTCTAAACTATCAATGTGGCTTATGCTATGAACTCTTTCGAGGACAAACTTTTGTTATTAGACTGCCTTTAGCTCAAAATAACTCAATTTGTAAGGTACTCTATTTCATAAAAGCATGGCTTACTAAAGATATAACAAGATAATTTGATCCTAATACTTTAAGTAGCGAGTGGATGGCTTAACTCAGTTAAAATTAAAGCGAGGGTTTGCTAATGAAGCCGCTGATTAAGTATTAAGATCAAGGTTTTAACCAAAATAAAATTAAAATTTGTAATTACCAAAAGTTAAATTAGAAACTTACGATTGCGTATAGAATTTTTAAGAATGAACAATAAAGCTGCTTTCCTAAATGCTTACTGCGACTATGTCCATTAAAGTTGTTTCGGAAACATGCATTTTGCAATCTCCAGCAGTATTGACACATATCAAAATTAAACAGTTAAATTTAGGCACTCCTGATCGTCATGATATTTATTAATTCTTGGAAGAGTGGTGGTGCCAAGTATAGAGACAGGAAGTCGCTCGTATACAAACGTATTTACTCTTAATATTAACAGTTAGTCTTTTGCCACCGTAGACGTAAGCAGTGACAGAGTAGTTTGTGCAAGTCAAGTTGTGTTATTGAACGCGATTATAAACATTTGTGGTTGTAGAACTCACTCCGAGCAGAAAAACAATTCACAACGAGACACAGAGACCAGTCTTTCACAAAGCTTGAAAGTTATACTACGAGTGCGCGAGATAGGTTTTGGGCCTCCTGGAGCGGTTTTTTAAAAGGGCTTTTCTAAAAAACTTTTTCTATCAAATTTATTTTATACTTAATTATAAATAATTTTAATTTAAAAGTGGAGATCGAAATAATTCTAAGTTTAAATTTCACTTTTATTAAATTAACTAAAATTACGGGAGTAACTGAACTAACAACAATGTTAAAGTTAAGAAGCTCTAGACTGACTGGCCATCTTGGGCTCTCGAGGGTATTCTTGTGGGAATTGCAGAGCTCATGACTGCTTATTTCTGTATTTAATACAATGTAACAATCTGAATTTTAATAATTGATGTTATATAACTTTCTGTGACCTGCACCTGCAGTATCACATTACATCTGGAATACAATCTCTGCTTCCGTTCAATAATTTTAAACTCAAATATTTCCATTTACATAAAAGCCAACGTTCGTTTATACAAATACTAAGATTGGTTAAACTAGGAATTGTTATTTTAAACGGTCGGTTTCTTCGAAGAACACCTTTTGGTTATATGTCAGGTTCATGGAAACTTAAACAAACGTTAGCACAAAATTCTATAGAATTGTGTTTGCCGCGGACAGTGTATAAGCTGTTACAATAACAAGTGCCTTGAAGACTGAGTGGTATAAACGATCGAAATGTAAGACAGACAGAGAAGCATATAAAGAAACCGTTGGGTACAAGTCACGTACGAAATACACGGGTAAATGCGAAGGCCAACTACAATATAGATTTTCTGTAACTTAAAAGGGGTTCTAAAGTAGACAACAAATATGAGTGGAACGAAGATATATAGCTGATAGGTGGAGCGTTGTGACGAGGGAAAATTATATCATTGGTCGATGTCTAGCAGTTTTCAAGAAGCCCGCGTTCCTAGAGGGTATCGAACAAAATTCTATGTAACAGCACGACGAACGGGGGATTTTTCAGAAGTTAGAGTTCGTTACGTTCGAAATTTTAAGAATTAGTTTGGAAAATAAGCTTTTCAAGGGAAATAAGTTTTATAGGGGGTTTAGAAAAGCATATAAATACACGAACAAAGATATTGAGGTTCTCTTTCCTTTGAGATTTGAGAGCGCGCTTAGATCTGCAACGTAATAATAGTAAATGCTCTTACGGGTATTTATTATTGTGTATTTGGTAAAGGTGCATGTAAGATCCTGTTTTGAAATTTTTGGACTAATTAGCGTTTAAAATCGAGGCATTTATTCTACGTAATATTGCTCTAATTACCAGTGACGTGTTTCTTTGTTCTTGTTTTAGATATATACTATTATTGTGGCGTCGCCTACTAATGCTAAAGATAATTGTTTTTATGAAATTTTTGTGTTTTCTGTGTTCCGGCCGCTTCTTGATATAAAATGTTATTTATTAGTTAGTTTATTTACGTAGTTCTAAATCCCAATGGCTCATTGTTTTATGTTCTAAAAAATCCTTTATTTAGAATTAAACTTTAATTGCTTTTTAATGCAAAAGGGTTACGTTTTATAGGCATATTTGCTTTTAACAGCAAAACGTATTTTTAATACACCTATTAAAGGTTAGAATTGGAGTTTCTTTTAACAAAGTTGCACTTTGTTAAGCTAAATGCGCTAAGCTAGTGCTATTTACAGCAAATGTAATTAAAAAATGTATCGATTTGCATTCGCATTTAAATACGGTATCTTACTATCTTACTATCAAATATTTTTACATATACAACTTATGGTACTTGCTATTTATTTACAATACGCCTATATCATACTGGGTGATTATTTATACACGCGCAATTTGCGTTTTTGCATAGCACTTTATAGAATAAAGGTACACTTGTATTATACAGGACGGAACCATAAATTTAGGAAATTTTTTTTTCCGGATTATATTATATTTTGAAAAAATTTATTTTTAAAATTTGGGTTTCAATGACCTCTCGTGACTCCTTATCACGTCATTATATATATATATATATATATATATATATTGCTGTGACACCTCTCTATTATTCGGGAACTAAGGTTTTCGAATCGAGCCCCAGCGTTGGGCCGTCATAAATATGCTGTGAAATGTACAAAAAGCCTCGCCAGTTTCCTGGAATAAAATCACAAAAAATTTTATTCTGAACTCGAGCCTCACTTTTGGGCGCTACGATTTGCTGTGATTCTCTTCTGATAATCGCCTCTGTCCTCTTTCCGCCTCGGCTGCTCCCCTAGATAACTTTCATCCTCATTCATAAAAAAAACAAACACATTCCTACCACAAACACCAACGTTAACTCTATTTACATCAATATTCACAATACATTAAAATTTCAAAATTAAAATTCAGCATAAATTTCAGTATCAGAAAATTTCAAGATTAAATTTGTTATCATTTTAATGTGCATCCAGAATTAAAGTCCTTGTAGGATGCCTACTAATTAATATAACAATATTTGCAGACCTGAGTCTGAGTACAAAGGGAGCATCTCCCACCCCTTTACGTTACTTAACCAGGTTCGTCTAATTGAGCTCAAAGACAGACCCAAATTTTCATCATAATCAAGAACATAAATACTAAATACTCCTTTCTACTTAAACAAGAAAATTTCACCTTAAAATTAAAAATTTGTTGTTAGTACAAATTCACTACTGTCCATTTTAAGTAAATAAATTATAAAGTTATTCAACACACACCAAAACATCAAAAATCGAACAACAAAGCATAAGTTACCTGAAGGTTAATACACTCGTGGCTCCAATGTACATCGTCCTTTGTTAATCACACCATACCAACTGGGTTATGTTTAGGTCCTCGGATTACTGGTCGCCTTTAAAAATTTTCTACACCACCATTCATCTAAAGTTGTTTCAGGGCTTTTGCGGAACTCATCTGTGTATATCTGAATCTTGTTTTGTGGATCCAGTCACGTTTACGAATTATTTTGACAACGATCCTAGGTCATGGATCGAAACGTAAATAAAATAGATTTTAAAAACTATGAGTGGTTTCATTCCCAAAGAAGATTAAGCATCATTTAATTATTAACACCCCCGAAAATAGCAAAGAAATTCATACTTCTTTCACGCTATACGCCAAAACTGCCTACTTTTGTTTATTCAATTCTCGTTACAAATTTGGATACTTAGTGCAGTCATACTCGCCAATATAACTAGACTTTATTACCTTGTATCTTCTTTTCTAAATGCACTAACTTTCCTCGTAGCACGTAAAGAGCAAACTGTTTTAAAGTGTTCAATAATCACCAAAATATAAGAGCAAACTGTTTAAAGTATTAAATCAAAATCGTAAATCTAAAAGCACTTTTTAAAGCATCGAATCATCAAAAATCTAAGAGAGCGAAACTGTTTAACGTCCGGGTTTATATATCGGCTAGCCTATTCGTCGCTTTTGTCCCCAAAACGGATAATTCTTAGAATTTCGCATTCTACATTCCCTTTTCGATAGTCGGGCACGCGATTCTATAAACTTTGCACACGCGCCAGTTGGAAATCTGAGAAATTTTTCACACGGCACGCAACCACGTCCGAAAATAACTAATTAATTTTGTATCGCAATCGTTACGTTTACACCTCATATCTGCATCTGATTTTCAACCAATCGCAACCTCGTGACGTTGCTCAAATCACGTCTTCTACTATATGTGTCTCTGTCTTGCGCATATTATCCTTCTCTATCTACCCTGTTCTAAGTGGTACAAATCGATATTCTTTATTATCGGTTATTTAAATCCACGTGGACTGTTAAATAACCCACTTTATTAGCATTTCCCGTGAATATTAAACGACGGTTTCTCCAACATTCTCTGTAACCATTTGTTATCTACAAAATTTAAGCAGAACGTGACTTTTAAAAATACGCAGGTGTTCAAACGTAATACTTCCAAATAACACTTCTACGATTTCAATACTATTGGGTTTTTACACGCTTTTATGCATATTATATGTTACTAACGGTTCAATTAATTCCAATTAAAACAATAATGAATGGCGTTGACTTTTGCCCTTTAATTTTTAGTGAATCCTAATTAAATATTAATTATTATTTGTACATTTTCTTTAATACCGGTTACTTAAAATTGAGTTAATTAATATAAATTTTGCACGTCATTTCTATTTGATTCTTTACTTGGAATAATTAAACTACATTAAAATTGAGCATTTTAATTCTGCTTCTTTTTATATAAAGCGTCTAGTAAATAATTTAACTCCCTTATTTTTAATGAAACGAATGAATTTTTATGCTTCACGGTTTTAATAACGCGTATTATCTAATAAAATTCCTTATACACGGTGACACGGTGATTAAAATTATTTGATGTAATTAATTAATTTTCTACCATGGTCTAAATTTGAGTAATATATATATATATATATATATATATATATATAGCTATGAGAACGGTCGCACGTCGGGGCGCCGGT
Organism: Platerodrilus igneus; assembly: GCA_036346225.1. NCBI lineage: Eukaryota > Metazoa > Arthropoda > Insecta > Coleoptera > Lycidae > Platerodrilus > Platerodrilus igneus. Next base: position 5,822,711 of record JARFIW010001108.1, on the reverse strand, counting down.
AAATGAGTGCTGTGACAACGCCTGTGCGTAGGAACGTCGCTAAAAGAATGCTGGACACAGGTAGAAAAATGAAAAATTTGAAATTACTAACTTATTTTCCGTTCTAACTTCTCTTTCTTTGCCTGGCTAGCTCAACGGAAATTATGGAATTTATAAAATAAAATTAAACAGCAATATCTTAAAGCATCTATGCATTCAAAAATATTTTCTTTCACACAAAGCAGTTTATAAAACGATTCACAGTTCCACTTTATATAAACTAAATTAAAATTCTTGCCTAATATTGGCTAACAGATACACAATTAAGCGGATAATTAACCCATTCTTTTATTCCCACGTTTGTGAGTGTGTTTGGCCAAAAACCCTTGACATATACTCTATTTAAAAGTCAAAGTATTTTGAACTCTGATCACAAACTTTCTGGTAAACATCCTTACAAAAAATATTATACGATTAAGAGTTATTCTACCTTAAATGCAAGTGACAAATATTCGAATATCAGTTACAAACAAAAAATCTAAAACTAATACCTACAAAATCCAAAAGGCGCTAATCCAATTCGTAATTAACAGTAGTAAATATATTCTACTTTTATTGACGTCAAACGCTCAGCTACATTATTTAGAATCTCCATTTAAAACATCAGTTACCAAAACGCATTTACCTTTTAATTAATTAATTTAAAGTAGTTTTTGCATCAGGACTAACTATACCGAAGATTATTTAATTCTCGTAATGTTTTGAAATAATTATGTTCTATATTTAGAGTTAGGTTTTAATAATTACTTCTTTATTCACGGTGTTACGTAATTCATGATACAATCGACAGAAACAACAGGTACCGGGATTAGTGGGAAAGTAGGGGTGGGTCGCAGCAAACGAGCAAGAACCTCCGGTGCGCGATTGTGAGAAAAGTCGTATTGTGATAAATATTTGAAATAAAATAAATAGTAAAACAAACTAATAATCATGTAGGATATTACTCCTACTACTGTAGTAAGACCATCACGATCGAGGAATTTGCTTTTGTAGAAACATAAATATTGTTCGTTATATAGCTTTAGCAAAAGAATGAGAATGTCCTTTCATCACAAGCAAAGTCTAAATCAACACGATATCAAAACATGTGTGTGTAGAATTAGTAGCAAGTCTTTATCAATTGATAAAGCCAATCAATATTTCGAAGAGCTGAATGCAGTCACGTAACGTAAGTAAACCAATACAAAGTATATTAATACGGCCTTTTATTGAACAAGATACGGACTACAATCAATTTTAACAAACTTTCAAATTCGCGGCAAAGCTGGTTTGAATAACTTGTTAAAGTACACAATCTTTAACGTTACGTATTTTTACGAGGTTGTATTTGAATATAAAGAGCGAACTCTATACAAATAGATACTTGAATAAAGTACTGTATAAACGACTACGCCTTTGGCGGCGGCACCTAACAACAGTGACATCTTAAATATTAAATACTGTATGCATACGGCATACTAAATAAAACAACTTTTTTCAAAGTATCATGTTGGTGACTTTATGAATGAATTGAATCCCTCTAATAAAGTTTCTGCTTATATACAGTGTTATCTAATTACATCATGATTCTCCAAAGTTTCCTTGTTCCGTATGGAACATAATATACCGTAATTATGTAAGATTTCTGGAAATAACCCAGTTTTATACCCTCATTAGTGTGGAATCGCCGCCGCTGAATTGTTGTTTATTTCAGTTGGAGTCAGACCAATCGAGAATACATTATGGATATAACTCTAACTCTAACTGAAATAATTGCATTAGAGCGTAACCGAAGTATCGGTACACAAAAGATTATTAGTAGACACCCAGTGGCGTGACAACTTCAAATAGAGTTGATTGACAGGTACAAGATTTGTTCATTTAATGGTTATTTAGATTACAATAGGTACATTCGAGAGTGTCACTTGCATAATTTTTGGTATGTTTTAGAATAGTCTAGAGATTTTAGAATATGTATATAACCTACAGTCCTGGATATTGAAAGTCAGTTCTAATTGAACTTTTAATATGAGTTGCGATTGAAGCTCTGACCACGATACCAGTCTTAGTTTAAAGCTTTGAAAGATGTAATATAAATGACTGTCGATATAAAGGCATGTATATTCAGTTTGAAAATAAGAAATTGTTGTTATTGCAAATAGAGCTTTCGTGACAATAGTATATGCCGCCTCTACGGTCATTTGTTCATATATATGAACTATTCTTCATAAGAGGACCTGAAACATTAGCGAGTCATCAAGAAACACACTATACTAGAGAAACTGTTAAATTCATTAACGTCAATTTATTTGTTTTTTGATATAATGCTACGCACTAACAAGATATAAAACCACAACCTTGAGTTCATAAAAGTTTAGGTCTACAAAAGTAATCACAAACGAGGGAAAGAATTAAGTTGATTATATTTTCCGTATGCGACTTAATTCATTGAAAACCTTATTAACACCAACAAGGATACAACATTTAATTAAAGGGCGCTTGAAAATAAAAGCTTATTATTCTACAGCAATTACAACGTTAACTGTGTAGTTTTATTTATATTAAGGGTTGAGAGTAAATATTACATAACTAAATACCACGAGGACCGTAATAACCAGCGGATCCTTGCTTCACACGTAATTCGAGGCTGTTTTTGATATTAAACAAAACTGCAAGGATCTAATCTCTGTCCCCTGAGACCAAAACAATTGTAGTTCATTTAATTAAGTCAAGGGTTTATTTGTAATAAACAAGGGATTATATCTGCAAACTTAAATGACTACGGGCTTCTAATATTTTTCTCGATATATTTTGTTCATTATTTAGCAGGTTGACGATTGGGGTTCTCTATGAAAGTTTAAAGCGTTTCGGCTATTACACTGATATCATTACGTACGTCAAACAAGATTTTATCAGAGAGAAAAATGCGAGACTAAATGTTTAGAAAATGGACATATCTCAAATCGTACAAACAAACCGAGTTTGGGCTTGTGGCTGCTTTAAGGGTTTTCAATACTTGTATAGGTGTTGCTCACGTCCATTGTGATCATTAATTAGAAAAAGTGAATACCGTGGACGCGACCAATAAATTTCTAATGTTCTGGTTGTCTGGAGTCACCTTGTCAATGCTTTGTAGTAACAGAGATAACGTTTATTTACAAGTTAAAGTATTAGTACGAGGGACATTATTTATGAATTGAGAACTGGCAGCACTGGTATTGCCAGGTAAAATCTGAAATTGCCATCGTAAACTTTGACATTTTTGAGGTTATAGGTATTCAGAACGTTTTGACGTGCGAGCAATGTATGCGTTTTTTGCAGTGTTTACAATTTCATCTTAGCCAAAATATGGAATTAACTCGCGAAAATTTTCGAGCTATGATTTATTATGACTTTCGACGTGGTCTAACTCAAGAACAATGCATCAATCAACTGAATTTAATTTTTGGCGACGAAGCGCCATCCACAGCCACAGTATATCGCTGGTACACTGAATTCAAACGTGGACGTAGTTCACTCACGGACGAAGTTAAAGAAAGTCGTCAAAAATCGGTCGTTGTGCAGGAAAATATATCGTTGCTGTGCGAAAACTACTTGAAGAAAATCGTCATATCAAGAAATAGAGAGATATTTAAGCATTAGTATGACCAGCATACATAAGATTTTCTACGAACATTCGTGTGTTCCAATGCTGTGTGCGCTGCGCGTTGGATTCCACATTTGTGATGCTCGAAAAAATGCTCGTGTCGAATGGTGCCGTAAAATGATTTCAAAATACAACTGTGGTGCATCCAAAGCGGTATACAACATCGTCACAGGTGACGAGTCGTGGATTTATGCGTATGCGCCAGAAAGAAAAGGCTAGTCAACAGTTTTGGGTGTTTCAATGTGAAGCAAAGCCAACAAAAGTTGTTCGTTCTCGAAGCATTAAGAAGCAAATGGTGGCGTTTTTCTTCACGAAAACCAATCATGTGGCAACTGTGGCTCTCGCAAATCAAAAGACCGTTAATTCAGCGTGGCATATGACCATTTGTTCGCCTGAAGTTTTCGGTAAATTGAGAGAAACCAACCCAAAACGACGAATCAGTTTGCATCATGACAAGGCGAGCTTACACACACTACATGCAACAAACGACTATTTGGAAGCACAAAAGATCGAATTGATGGGCCGTGCCTTACAGTCCCGACTTGGCACCCAATGACTTCTTCTTGTTTCCAGTAACTAAAAATAAACTGCATGGACTATAATTTTTATCACCCAAAGAAGCGGTTGAGGCCTTCAAAACGCACGTTTTAGAGCTACCATCTTCTGACTAGACAACGTGCTTTGAAGAGTGGTTCAATCACATGCAAAAGTGTATAGATCTTAAGGGCGATTATTTTGAAAAGCAATAAAAGTATTTTTCATCAAATTCATTTGTCTATTCTTTCCATTCTTGATACATAAATAGTGTCTCTAGTATGAACATTTATACATTAATATTAAAGGCTAACGGACACAAAGAAATATTTACAAATGTTTTTGTGTGAGTAATTAAATTGAAAATGTCTTTAACACTAGAACAGAAAGTAATAAGCACTTTAGTTTGTAATGGTGTCGTGTAGGTAAAGTGTCCATAGTCGTAGGTATTCCTGATCCGGATTACGTTGAATGCAAGGCGGCACGTGAAGTGATAGCAGTCGGATTTGAACAGCTTCGTCCGATAGGCGACTTCCTTGATTAGTAGAAATTGAAACGATTTGATGGCGGAATTTTTTAATCCTAGGTCTTTTCTTGGCGTTACTTGCTCTAAGAGGTGTTTGACCCAAGCTGTGCTAGGCGGAATCTTGTAAGCGGCGTGACTATAAGGGCGTACTTTAATTCATCCCGTTAGATACGGTGATCAGAACGAAACAATCTGAACGAATACTCCCCGTATGTTTGTCGTGGTTTGTTTTGTATTTTTCTTAATCGCATTTTGGAATTAAACCACTCATAGTTGTTAAAAACGTCTTTATTTACATTTCGATCCATGATCTAGGATTGTTGTCAAAATAATAAAATTTCAATTTTGACATTTATGAAAGAAAACTCTTAGCGCACGAAAAGTCCGGTGACTTCCATCTTACACTATTCTTAAGTTTCTTCCAAGAATTTTGGTGGTATTTTTAAAGAAAGAAGAAAATGAAGTAATTTGGTCTAACGTTTGGAGATTTGTTTTCATTGTACATTCAGATGGTTCTATTTGTGTTCTTGAAGTATTGGACGAGTCCATTAGTGATCGAGCGGTGTTTTATGCATGCGTGGTATTTGTTTGCACGTGGCGTGCTTATTGGTCAGTTACTTAGGAGTATGATTGGTTGCATACTTCTATAAGCATATTGTTTAGTAAAATATAAGGACGTACCCTTAAAATTTTAGTATATGGCACCAATGCTGTCATCAGATGCTTTATATACAAAAACACATACATTTTGGCATGGCGTTGCAAACCAAAAGAAAGTAGAAAATATTGAACTGTTTGATTGCAGCAGAATTGTAAAGTTAATAATATTTGGAGAAACATAAATTGAACTCGTATTTTCAAGCATTGATTTTGTTCTATTTTTGACTAAAAAGCAGTAAATAGGAGTGCATCGCCGGTTTAAAAATTAATTTTGGTAATAAATGCGCTATTAAGAACTGTTTCGTGTCATTTCACGGATATCAAATCCCTTTAGTATGTAATTTTTGTATGTTTAAAATAAGCTATTTTTCTAAACACTTACGTGACTTACCATTATGAATTGTGCGTAGGCTAATAAAAATTGACTCCTAAGCGCATGTGGGGAAAGAGATAGTATTTTCGGCAGTGAGAAAGCACCTATACCTCACATTTCATGCTTTTACCTTTATCAATATCTTCTACGTCCCTTCTTGAAGCGGTGAATCAAATCTGATAGCTACGCATTTTATATCACTGAAAAGTGTGTTAAAGAACCTGGTTTAATAATCATAAGTCCTGAATTGGTTTGTGTTGGGTTGGGTGCCTATAATTGCTACGAGCCCCACGACTTAGGCGCCTATTAATACTGCGATCTCCAAATGTTCCCCTTTCTGGGACCTTTGCTTGTAAAATGTACCACGGCTACTTTGCTCACTTTCCTAAAAATAAGCTATCTACTCGAAAAATTCTGGTACGGGAAATAGACAACATTTATTTACACTCCAACTAAATTGAATATGCAACACAAAGCAAAATTAGTCTCCTCTCTCTCTCTCTCTCTCTTTCCACATTTACAAATTATATACATCCCCTTTAAGACACTCCCTTAACAGTACATAGTCAGTATCAATATTTACACCATATAATATTCAATTAATAATAAATAATGAGAAAGTAATAGGGCTTTAACACACTTCTTACTGTAACTCTGTTTCAATACGAGCTCATAGTAAAACCTTGACTTTTTAGTGCTAAATTTTGAACACCAATATTCAAACAGACCCTATTACTTTATACATAATTTAAAATACTTCCAATATCATAAATTATTCACACAAAATATTAAAAATAACTCAAATTAAAATATTTCATCAGAAACTTTCCCCTTTTTTGTCCTTTTAGTTACTATACAATTATACACCAATCCACAAAATCAATAATTACATATTTACACATGTACAACAATAAAACACAGTTACCTGAAATACATATTTACATCAGGAGCCTGCTGCCTGGCACTGCTGCATGCACGAACACCTCTAACTTAAATTGCTTCATCCAACTCCTGCTGTAACTAAATTTACTAAGAGGTCCTCTATCGTCAACCAAACTACTGCGTTTCCTCAAACATCTTCTTCTATAACCATAGTTTTTGGATAATAGACCAAATTGATTAGGCTCCGGCATTTACTTGGTACTAATTGCATTATTTTCACAATAAGTGCAAAATAAAATAAAATTACTTTTACTTAAAAGCGTTTATCGTAGTTTAAAAGATTATTCAGTCGTATAAGCATATCGGAGTCTCAAAGTCGTAGCATAATAATAGACTAAAAGTGTAAGAACGTCGAAAACTAAGAGAGCTTCCAATCAAAAACTTGCGGCTTATATCCAAGTCCTCTACCTGTAAAGACTGATATAATTCCTAAAATTAACGAGGCCAAATTCTTGCTTTCTACAAACCACCCCACACTCACAACTCACGTTCACAATAATTCTACGTAATTCTTTCCAACCGCCATTCTTAGTTACACAAACACTTCTCTGAAAATTAAGTTGAAGCTAACGACCGTCGCACGTGTACTAATGTTTTGTAGTATTTTTAAAAATCGATACTCAAAACAACCTTGGCATTTACCCCAAATCGACGACAACTAACATCTGAGCTACACCTCTAACGAACACGTGTTATCTCTATCTCACTTCTACCTACGCACTCAAATCCCCTTTCTATGTTACCTAGTTTTCGTATTTGTATAACGGACGACTGTTACCCCATCCTATTCTGCGTATACTCAAGTTTTACGTTCTTTTTAGATGTCATAAATTTACTTCTTGCCTCACTAATTGACGTAGGTAACTAAACTACTTGGAATTGCTGTTGTTTTGTTCAAGTCTTATCTCCCCTATTTAATACTACAAGGAAAATTAAACGGTTTGAAATCGAGTTAAAAGCTTTTTGAAATATTTTTACCAACTTGTCTGTAATTTAATAATGAGGTTGATCTGTGTTTAAAATCTGAAATTTAAATGTCGTATTATACACGAGATGTTTCTTGTATATCATGTGCTATATTTTCTGAATAATTATCTGAATAGTTATAAAAATTACATTTTAACTTCCTGAAATTTACTGAAAAAATATTCAATTTGAACCTGTTACTTTAAAAGAGTTATTTGATGTATTTTCACATGCAGAATGCCAAATCAGTCTTAAAATAAAAAACGACACCCTTTCAGTCCACAAATATCACAGTAATATATTTGCGCGTGTGCGCGCGCGCGCGTGTGTGTGTGTGAGCGGCATAGGCTACGAATAAATTCATTTTTGACGTTTTAATTTATTTTTAAGGGCAATAACAAATTACATCAATTTTTGTTTTTAATACTAAACCTTTTAACGTGTAAATTACATCTTTGACGCCAACAACCTTAAAGGGGTAGGTACCCCTTTAATATTTTTAAATAGAAAGGGGTCGCTCATTTGAAAGGATATTTATTTGTCTATTTAACAGTACCGGTTTTTTTGTAAAAGGAAATACGAGGAAAAATAACCGTTACTACAATACATGTTCGAAGTGACGTAAACGAATATAAAGCTTTAATTGAATTTTTTATCATCTCACCACGAAGAGACCAAATTTTTTGAGATATCCGATTCTTTAAATTCTGTGTTTTCAGGTCTGTTTGCATAAACTTTTATTTCAAAATACCCCTCTCCCCCCTCCCATAGTAAAATCTAGCGATCCCGCAGCCTTTTCTATAAAGCCTGTTCGGCCAAACCAGCGATTAGGAAGTGTTTAATCTGAATAATCTCTGACGATTCTGGCATAATGAAGGCTTGTTCCATCTTGTTGAAACCAAATTTATATACGTTCGTAATTATGTGGAAATGTGTGTAGTTATTGTGGAATTACGAATATTTGTAACATATGCAAATAGCTGTGAGCTGCTACTGTTCCTTCAAAATAGTAAGGGCTTTTATTAATAGCCCGTACCATGACGCTTTGTAAATACTCGATGTGTGCTTCCATAATCCAATGAGGATTTTCTTGAGCCCAATATCTACAATTTTGTTTGCTGACACTTCCATGTAAACAAAAGGTAGCTGCATCAAAAAAAGGAATTAATTTATCAAATTGTGGATTTTTGTTCTGCTTTCTAGATAGTTTTTCGCAAAACTGTAGAGGTCGATCTGGGTGATCTTTCTAGAGCTCCTGTTGTAACGTATTCTTTTGAAATTTATTTACATATTCTCTCTAAATTTAATACTATGCTTTAATAAAATAAAAACATAATTTGTAATTGTCTGGTGACAAATGATAGTTTGTTGTGTGTAAAATGTATAATGGGCTTATTCCTCTCAGATAACTAAGTTGTTATGCTAGTTATTTATTTGTCATTTAACGAACACTTTTCGATTAGGGGTTGAAAAAAGTCAACTCGACTGGTTAAGGAGAGAGTCAAGATGTTCCTGAGCGAATATGCTTGGTGCCGTGTTCGAAAAAAAAAGGTTTTTAAGCGATTAAAATCATTGTGTCATAGTTTGGTTCCTGATGGTTTTTAGTGTTGACTGATTTGTGTTTTACTATTTGTGGAGATCAGTTTGATTCCTGCCGATACGATAAAATTTTAGTGATAATCATTAATACATTAATACTAGAGAGGTAAAACTTTGGATAAATTTTGGAGTAATGAAAATTGTTGGACACGTCAAATGAAGATTTTATTTAATTTGATAATTAAAAAGGTTTTTGTGGGCTCCAACATAAATTTAACGTTATAATATGATTTTTTTTGTGTGCATCGCAGATGTGTGTAGAGCGGTCGACATATGGTGTTGCCTTGTTTTGGTAAGAACATTCAAGTTTTTTTGGTTTAACTGTGCTTCATGCACGTGAGTGATTTTAACCTTAAAGTATATTGGATTTACTTAGAAATCTCAAGTTAGACGAAAGGTTGATATTTTATCTTAATGTTGTTATCTTGAAGTGGGTTTTGTAAAAACATCCCATTTTTGTTTTAGTAACTTTACAAAAAATTTTAAAGGTGGGAATATTGTTGCCTTGCATATTTATTCTTTAAGGAAACAATTTTTAGCTTTACTAAAAAGTGTTATTGAAACTTGATGTCAAAATATCTACAGTTTTTAGGTACTATTACCACATAGTATTTTAAAATTACATTAAAAGTATTTTTGCTTATTATTGAGGTCATGTACTTTTAACCTTATGACATGATAAATTTTGAAGGACAAGTTTATTCTTTGTCTGAATGGTACAACTTAGTAACACTTAAAAGAAATATTTTTATTCCTAATTGTAAAGTATATCGTAGTGCTACTCAAGACTATTTTTAATTTCAAAGTGTAAAATTATTAAGATAACGAATATTTTCGAGTTATGACATGTTGAGATACTGAAAGTCTAATGAAGTTTATGTTATTGAAGAAAGAACACTATTAGTTTCCTTTCACGTACATTGTTTTATTATGATTGTAAATATTTC